>JAGFMF010011429.1:6131857-6145863 GCA_019455555.1 Galemys pyrenaicus
AGAGAGAGAGAGAGAGAGAGAGAGAGAGAGAGAGAGAGAGAGAGAGAGAGAGAGAGAGAGAGAGAGAAACAAAGCAAACAGACAAAACAAAACAATCCCTGAGATTCTGACAACAGAACAGTTACCAGAGTAGAAGAGGCTTGGGGGGGCTGTGAAGCTTGGGGGTCAATTATATGGTGTTGGAAGGAAGCTAGACTTTCTGTGGTGATCATAATATAGTATATACAAATGGTGAAGTATAAAACTATGCCAAAAAAATAGAAGGAAAGAAATAAAACATAAATAGACTCTTAGGTTAGGAGGCTAAATGGTGGTCAGCGGAAAAGGGGGGTGGAAGTAGGCAAGTCAGGTAAGGGGACAGTTGTATGATGGTAGATGAAAATGAGACTTTTGGCCGAGATTATAATGTACACCTGAAATCTACATAATATAAAGCTATGTTACTTCAGTTAAAAAAAATTAAGAGCTAATCTTTAAAATGTATATTTTTAAAGATGCCATAAAGTGAAAATAAAAGCTACAAAGTGGTTGAGGCAAACTGTATTTTCCAAAGATGGCTGCAGCAGTAACTGCCAGCCCACATGCTGGTTTAGAAGTTTAAATCCTCCACCCTTGGACCTGGCAGGTGCTTGTAGCTGCCTTTAGCAACAGGGGTCAGCCAAAGCTATGCTGTGTAACGTCTGAGGCTAGGTCACCCGCGCTTCTGGCCTCCCCTCCCTGAACCACCTGCACTTTGTGGGTGACACAGCTACTTTGGTCACTCAGACCTGGCTTACGCCATCTGATACACTAATGTGTGTGTGCTTGAGCTGGGCTCCTGCCATCTCAGTGCCACCCCACCCACCCCACCCCTGGCGCCACCAAGAACACACCAAGAATACTCCAAGAAACATCTGACTTGGAGACTTGCTCCAGCCTTACCCAAAGGACAGATACTTTTTTTTTTTATTTCTAAAGTTGTACTTTTAAGTTCTAAAAGTTCCATTTTTTGTTTTATCTATATTTTTCATTATTGTACAGTGTATATTCTCAGCCCTGTTTTGCAATTTCGAACCTGAGAGGTGGAGAAGGGGCAGAGAGAGCAGAAAGCAAAGGTCTATACAACATCCATTCATGTTGAGGAGCTGGTGAAAGGAGTGGGTGACCCAAGTGGGTACAGAGTGGGGAGCCGTGTGCCCACCATCTGCTTTGGACTGTCCTTCAGAGTCATGCCCAGTAAGGGCGGGGAAAGGTTGGGTCTTAGAGAGTTCAAAAGCTTGCTCTGACCCTACCCAGGTGTGAGACTGGTTGAGTCACTTTGCCTCTCTGAGCCAGCTTCCCAAGTATGAGGCTTCCTGTGCCCACGGTCTTCAAACCTCTAATATCTAGCAGGGACATTGATATCTGAAGTATGCGTCCCATAAATGGAGTTGAAGGAACATCACAGCATGAACTCTCCCATCTCAGCCACCCCTCACTGGGCCTCTGACAGCAGAAATATGTGTGAACTGCCTCCATGTCCCAAGAACCAGCCCAGGGCCCGGGACACAGATGGCACCAGGAGATGGCTACTGAACTGAGTACTCAACCGCCGGAAGACGTCACTCTGAGAACCCAGCCCTTGGGCTTGAGATTTCCGTTGAGTGAGACCAGTCACAGGACTACTGGGGAAAGTCACCAGCTTCCAGACAGCTGCTTTCTCAGCTGATCTCCTGATACACACAGGGCTCTCATTTACTGACTTGTTTTCCTATATTGGCAATTTCCCAGTAGTGGTATCCTTTTTATCCTGGTCATATGTGTATGTGTGTTTCTATGTGTTTGTGTTTGTATGTATATGTATATGTAAAGATACTAATCTGCCTCCATGTCTACTTAACACACCTTCATAGTGTCCATGCCTTAGTCAGTTGTCTGCACGTGCACTGTTCTGGCTAGTATGGACTCCCAGGACTTCTCTGTGTCTTTGGACCACCTCCTCTCCCCTGAGGCTAAGCAACTTTCCAGTGTAGCCTGAACCAAATAAAATCTGGTGTGCCGAGGTCTGCTTGTACACCTCCGGTCTGTTGTAATCCACTTGGGCCCAGTGCAGCTCAGTTTAGTCTGAACTCAGACAGGAGGTAGCCCAAGGGCTGAGTTGCATCCCCCCTCAACAAGCCAATTCATCCCACCAACCGTCTGCCTGGAACACTAGGTCTCAGAAAGACCCCTACGGCTGCAGAGTGGGCAAGAAGGACCACTGTTCAGGAAGCCAGTTCCCCAGCTACCTCTGAGTTCTCAGGTGTTGACAGGAACCAGTTCCCATAAATGCCAAGAGCTGCTTCCCACTATAAGCACCTTCCTCGCTCCATTCCTTACCCAAGAAAAGAAGGAATTTTCCCAGGAGCTTGCTCAGCCCTATAGAAACCTCAGGAACCCCTAAGGATACTAAGCCTTATTGTTTTTCTTTTCTTATTTATTTACTTAATTTTTTATTTTTAATTTTAATTAATTTATTTTCTAGGTGTAGTCCCCATAGAGTTTCCACCACCAATTCACCCGTACACCTTCACCAAGGTCCCTTATGCTCTTCCCATCCTGGCCTCGATCCCACTCCTTCCCTCTTCCCTGCAGATGACTGATTTGTAGTCATTTGTTTGGTTTTGTTATTTTTTCCCTTTGATCTCCCATAACCCTCCTATAAGTGAGACGATCTGGTATTTTTCTTTTTCCTTCTTATTTCACTGAGCATAATCCCTTCAAGCTCCATCCATATTTCTGCAAATGACTCTAGTTTATCTTTTTTGATTGCTGAATAATATTCCATTGTGTAGATATACCACATTTTCTTGATCCAGTCATCTATTTTTGGGCATTTGGGTTGATCCCATGTCTTACCTATTATAAATAATGCTGTGATACACGTAGGGGTGCATGTATTCTTTTGAATTGATGTTTTTGTGTCCTTTGAATAAATCCCTATGAGCAGTATTGCTGGGTCAAATTGTAGCTCCATTTTTAGTAGACTGAGGAACCTCCATACATCTTTCCACAGAGGTTGGACCAATTTACATTCCCACCAGCAGTGTAGGAGGGTCCCTTTTTCACCATATCCTTGCCAACATTTGTAGTTGCTAGTTTTTTTAATATGTGCCATTCTTACTGGCATCAGGTGGTATCTCATTGTGGTTTTAATTTGCATTTCCCTTATTATGAGGGATGTTGAACAGAAAAGTGTCTTTTAAGTTTTTCTGTCCATTTTTTGACTAGACTGTTTAATTTGTTTTTGTTGAATCGTGTGAGTTCTTTGTAGATCTTTGTGATCAGTCTCTTATCAGTTGTATGGCGTACAAAATCAGTGGGGTGTCTCTTTGTTTTGGGTAATGTCTCTTTTGCTGTACAGAAGCTCTTTAGTTTGATGTAGTCCCATCTATTTCCCTTTCCTTTGTTATCTTTGCTTTAGGTGACTTGTCTTTAAAGATGTTGCTGAGATGTATGTCATATAGTGTTTTGCCTATATTCTTTTTTATATATTTTATAGTTTCAGGTCTTATGTCTAAGTCTTTGAGCCATTTTGAGTTGGCTTTTGTGCATGGTGAGCGGTACTAGTCTAGCTTCATTCTTTCACATGTAGCAGTCTAGTTTTCCCAGCACCATTTATCGAACAAGCTGTCTTTGTCTCATTGAAATTTTTTGCACATTTGTCAAATATTAGTTGTACATATATCTGTGGGTTTATTTCTGGGTTTTCTATTTGATTATGGAATCGAGTAGAAAAACCCGTATTATTTTTCTCTTCACTTTCTGCACTGCCTGACTTACTCCTAGGCACCACTCCCCCCAAACCCCCAGATCTTTGTCTCAGGGTCTGCTTTTGGAAGACCCCAAATAAAGACAGTCAGGGAGAAGGCTGGTGCGAATATGCAGGGGAGAGGTGATAAGGGAGGGGGCTGTGAGGACAGAGAGAACTGGTTGATCCAGAGATATTTCAAAGGTGGGGGAAGGGCTACCTGACGTCTAATTAGACTTGAGGGATGGGTGAGAAAAAGGGGGAGGCCAGGGTGACACTGGGGTTTCTATATTGAGCAGTACCTTTGCTATGATAAGAAATGATGGAGAAGTAAACTTGACAAAGAATAAATTATCATTTCAAATGTCACATATATTATAATTTATCTTACCAACTTTGTAAGATATTCATACATTTTTTGATTTTTCATGTCAAAAAGAAAAGGGGGATTTAAGGTGGCTTATAAGAGTTCTTAGAAATATGAAATGGTGTTTAAGTAGGATTGCATGCCAGCCAATGGAATGTTAAGGGACATTATAAAAAATAATGATATTGAAGAATGTTTAATGACATGAGAAGGTGCTTATAACATTTTGTTAATTTAAAAATATTAGCCTACAAAAGGGTATCTACAGATAAGAGCTCATTTGAAGCAGGTGTATGTACCTAGGTGTATACAATGGATTCTAACTGCAGAACCCTCAGATGTACAAAAAATGTGGTAACTTCATTTTTCTAATCTAGTGTCTATTATGAACCTCCCTTCTGTGAGGTAGAACTTAATCTCAGTGACTTCTGGGTCCCTTACTCATATAACCTGCCCAAATCTCCTTTTCCCTGTTCCTGTTCTGACAGGTATGTCAAGTGTCATCTGTATACACAGTGATGTCCCCTAACACCTCCCCCAGCTTGTCTGGGACTGGCTGGCAAGGAGAAGCTTCTCCCCTAGAGACTCCAATGGAGGGTGGCCTGGCCAGCACCTTAATTTCAGCTGAGTGAAACTGATTTCAGTCTTCAGTTCTCTAGCTCTACTAGAGTATAGATTTCTCTCGTTTTAAGCCAGTCAGCATATGGCGATTTGTTACAGCAGCCACAGAAAACTCATACAGCTACATACCAGGTGCACTGTGATTTTCCAGTTCTGTATCTGTCATGCGGGACCTGGATTGCTCTCTCTCACACCCCAATACCACTGTGCCTTCTGCTCTGCTACTCAGAACCCCAGCAGCATCAGGGAGTTCAAATACCTTGGCCTCCCGAGGCTCTGCTGAGAGGTCCTCTCGGCACAGGTCCTTGCTGGCCGTGGAGATGCCTCTGCCTCGCTGGAGCTGGTCCCCATCCCTGCACACTTGCTTCCTGGGGCAGATGCGTCTTCCCTCTCTCTCTCCCCCTCTGGTCTCCTCAAGAATATTCTCTGATCTGAAACAGGGGTGGAAAAAGCACAAGGGACCACGGTGACAGTTAACAGGTGCTGTGGCGGTGGGATATTTACAGGGACTGCCTGAGGGAAAAAGTCAAACACTGTACAAAAGTGAACAACAATGTAAGAAAAATTAATAAAAGAAAAAAATATTCTCTGATCTGGGTTGGTTACTCTTCATCAATTCTTCCAATTCTTGAGTTGCTAATGCTGAGCCTCAAAAGTCAAGTGTTTGCTTTCTTTATTATCGCTACTCTCCAAGGCAGGAAGGGGTGAGTCCCTGGCAGCTGAGTGAGGGTAAGAGCATGAGGTTAAAGGAACTATGGAAGAAAGGAAAATAAACATTTAATAGCACTGTTTTTTCCTAATCTTACAGAATTAAAAAAAAAACACAAAAAAGTTATCTTTGGGTCACATTTTTCTTCATAGTGCTTTTCCAAAATTTCTAACGTTAACATGTAGTTTTTGTAGTTGAGGAAAAGCTATTATTTTAAATAAATGATTTAAAGGACATAACATTGGGGCTTCCCTGGTGGCGCAGTGGGTTAAGCAACGCACTATGAAGCAAACCGCAGCCACTGCAGCATGAGTTCGATCCCTGCTGCCGGCCAGGGAGGGGACCCACATGGCGCAGCAGACCTCTCCTGCTGTGTCCACTGCTCCCCTCAGCAGTGTACTTCCGTTGATCTGCCTGTTCTGCTCCCCACTCTCTGTGGTGAATCCTCTCACCCCCCTCACCTCTGGCCTGTACCCCAGTGCTTGTATGCATATATAAATAAATCTTTAAAAAAATTAAAAAAAAATAAAGGACATAACATTAAAAAGCATTTGCTCTGGAAGGACACACGCTTTGCTTGCAGCCTCCTGGCAGCCAGGAAGCCTGGGAAAGGCAGCCACATCTCTTGCAAGAAAACGGACCGACTGCTCAGAACTGCTATTCTTAGGCCTAAAAGCAGACAGGAATTTCTGCCAAGGATCTGTTAGACACAGTCTTAATCTGCTTTTTTACAGAGAGGAAACTGAAGCTGAGTGGTGAAATGTTTGCCCGGAGTTCCAAAGTTACAAAGAGGAGCTGGGATTTGAACCCACTGAATAGCCACGAAGAGTGATACTTTTAAAGGGAAAGTGGAATCATGTCAGAACATCCAGTGGCTCCTTAGTTCATTCTGGGCAGAAGTCAAAACCCTTACAATGGCCATAGGGCCTGGTGAACTGGCCCAGGGCCACCTGGCCTCCTGCCTAAGGCTCCCCTCCTCTGCCCCAGGGAGCCAGGTCTGAGCTCCACCTTAGGGCCTTTGTCCCGGTTGTTCCTGTGGCCAAAAACACAGCCCTCACAGATAGAGCTGTATGGCCAACTCCCTCACCCCTTCAAGCCTTGGCTCAAAGTTCCTCCTCTAAGGGACACTGCACAGACCACCCTTTCTAATAGTGTAACGCTCTCCCCTTCCCCCTCAACTCCACTTGCAAGGCTCTATTTTTACCCACAGCACTCGTCACCCCCAGCACTCGCTGCTTGCTGTTTGCCATCTGCTCTGTCTCCGAGAAGGCAAGCTCTGCGAGTGTGGCGTTTGTGACTTCTGTTCACCAAAGTCCCCTGAGTGCTGTCACAGGCCTGACAGAGTAGATGCTCACTAAGCACTGCTGGTCTGAGCAAGGCTCAGAGAATGCCGCGCATGCGAGTGTGCAGAGAACGCGGCTCTAGTTATCTAGTGATGGTCAGATCCGGGCCGCCTCCCTCTGCAGGTGCTACGCCAACTCTGGACATGTCACATGTGCTGGGACTACCCCTGCACTCAGGAACTCCCCACTTTGCTGGGGAAACAATGCCAATTAACATAAGGGACAGCAGGGTCCTCCCTGGTGGCGCAGTGGGTTAAGCACCGCACTGTGAAGCAAACTGCAGTCACTGCAGCGAGAGTTCGATCCCCCCCATCACCGGCCAGGCAGGGGACCCACATGGCGCAGCAGACCTCTCCTGCCTCGCCCGCTGCTCCCCTCAGCAGTGTGTTTCAGTCCGTCTGCCTGTTCTGCTCCCCACTCTGTCTCTGGTGAATCCTCTCACCCCTCCCATACTTCTGGCCTGTACCCTGGTGCTTGTATGCATAAATAAATAAACATTTAAAAAAAACATAAGGATCAGCAAAACAAATGTCCCATTAGAAAAAGAATGTCAGGATAAGAGGGGAGCTCAGGCAAAGATCTCACTGATACATAGTTTTCTCCCTCAGTGCTCTCAAGGGCCCTGGGTGGGTAAGAACAGCTCCATCTTACAGGAGAGTAAACTGAGGCCAGTGAGTCTGACCAAGAGAGAGTGGTTCCAACTGGGAGCTCTTAGGGGCTTGCAGTGGAGCTGACAACTAAAGGGTGAACAAGATAAGAGCAGAAAGAGAAATCCAGGGCCTCTCTGGTGGCGCAAGGGGTTGAGCTCCGCACTATGAAGCATCCGCAACCACTGCAGCACGAGTTCAATCCCCAGCTAGGGAGGGGACTCACAGGGTGCAGCAGACCTCTCCTGTTTCGCCCGCTGCTCCCTTCAGCGTGTATTTCAGTCCATCTGCCTTTTCTGCCCCCTGCTCTGTCTCTGGTGAGTCTTCTCACCCTCCACTTGTGGCCTGTACCCCAGCTCTTGTATGCATAAATAAATGAGAGAGAGAGAGAGCATTTCAGACAGCACATCCTGGTGGGATGGCTGGGACACAGATGTGGTGGTGGCACATGGGATTTGGTCAAGGGCAGCCAGAACCAGGAAAGGGAAGCGCTGTCTGGCTGCCACTGTGGCCTATGCCAAGTAGTGCCAGGAACTGGTGCAGGCTCACTTCCAAGATGGGGTGAAGACTGTCGTCATGGAAACAGCCCCACCCCAGTGGGAGCACTCACTGCAGGTCCCGTCCCTGCCCCTCATCTGTTCCGCTGCTCCAGGAGGCAGCTTCCCTGGGTTGGCGCGCTCTTGCTCCTCAGCAGCCACCCTGGCCACTGGTCCAGAGCCAGCAAAAACAACTCCCACTACCTGCTGTGGCGTGAGTAGCCCGTGAAAAGCAAGTCACCTTTTTTTATCATGCTTCTTAGCAGCTTAGGCATGAGTGGGGTAACTGGTCTAAGGATCGATACTTAAATTCTGAATCTTTTAGTTCTTAAGCTGATTAATGTAACCATAATCTTACATGAACTTTTATAAATTATTGTAATTATGATCTTATATGATTTTCATATAATCTTACATACAAAGAGCTCATATTTATTGAGCACTAAGTATGCACTTTTACATCCCTTATTTAATTTCACTCTCAGAAACACCTCACAAGATAAGGTGTACAGCTCAGTTTGACCGAGGACCCAGGACCCATACGTGGGTGAGAGATTCAGCCACTTGCCCCTTTTCCCTTCACAGACTCTTTGACCCTCTTGAGCTCTCCCCTCCCCCCAGTCCACGAAGGTGTAGCTGGGATTTGAAACACAGACCCCCTGACTCAGAGCTCATGCTTGTGTGCAGCGCTCATGTTCATCTCAAATAATTGTGAGCCCTCAGTTTGGGTGTTTTATGAATTTAGTTCTTGCAACAATGCACCAGGAGGGAATTTTACAGGGAGGGAAAAAAGCAGAGATTTGGAAAAAGAAGGGGCAGAGCCCAGGCTCCAGCAGACTGGAATCTGCATGTTTGGTTCTCCCCTCGGGTCTCACGCTCCAGTCTCAGGCTGGCTCTCTGCCCCTCTCTTGTCCCCCGACTCCCGACTGAGTCCCGGGGTCTAAGCCCTTTCCAGTGAGTCACCCTGATGTGTGACAGCCAGTCCCCAGCAGGCTCTGCAGGACGGGAAAGCAGCACCCTTGGGAACCCGTGAATGCAGCCCTTGTTTTTTCAGAGGGAGGGCGAGGGGGACACTCCCTGACCAGGACATTACAGCATTCAGGGACAGGAAGGGGGCCAGCTGCTTTCCACAGGGTAGGGGAGGGTAACTCTAGGCCAGGAAAGGCTCGGACAACCCTCACTGTGGCTCTCAGCCACTCCCGGTTCCCCCTGGGAAGGCAACGCTAGTGCTATGGGTCTGGCATACTCCCCCTGGCTGTGCTGAGGCCAGTCTCTGTCCTGGAGCACCACTCTCCTGCCCCCCACAGAGGGGGCAAGTAAGAATTAAGGTCTGCTGAGGTCTGAGGGCCACTAGCGTGGGAAGGGGGTCTAGAGGGAGGCAGCAGGAGAGAACAGAGACAAAGCAAAGAGGGACAGGGAGGGAAACATCCCAAGAACAAAGGGGGAGAAAAGTAGAGGAAGAGCAAAGACAAATCCAGGGCACAGAGAGCATGAGACAGACAGCAAAGAGAGAGGGCCACAGCAACAGAAGGGGAGAAGGCCAGGGAGAAAGTCTGAAAGAAGGGGGAAGGGATTCCTCCCAACCCCAACCCCAGCTAAGGGAGGCCCTGGGCAGCCCCGGGGTGGGCCTTAGCTGCAGGCCTGCTTGACTCCGGGAAAGAGGCCGGGCGGGACCACACCCATCTGGAAACAGTCAGGGTCCCTCAAGGAGGAGGGTGTGGGGCGGAAGCCAGTCATGAGCCATGTCTGGAAAGAGGAAGCAGCAGGATTTTGCAAAGACCTTAATTGGCAAGGGGCAGGGGGCTCTGACCCAGTAGGTTCTCTGCTCTGGGGTTTCTCAGTGGGCAGAGAGGACAGAGAAACTGGCACTGTAAGAAAAGGACCGAGGGGGTTGAGATGTCAACGAGAAGCCCACGGCCCCTTTCCTCTTTACAGCTAGAAAACAGAGCCCTGGGGAGGGGAGTTATAACCTTTCTCACTCACCCATTTGCTCCTGTTACTCGCTCATTCATTCAGCAAGCGTGCTCAGCACTGTGCCCAGGGCATGCTGTGGGCAGAGGACAGCCTCTGTCCCCCGGAGTCCACAGCTCGATGGGGAGGCAAGCTTGACAACACAATGTGTTAAATGCGCGATAAAGGGGACTTGGGTGGAGAAGCCATTGGCGGTGGGGTAGGTTCAGCTGCAGCTCCCTGAGGGGGGATGACAAGGCTGAACTGAGGTGAGAGGGAGCCAGCGGGGGAGAGGGGATGCCGGGCAGAGGAGAGTGAGCCAAGGAAATGCATTGCACCAGGACCACAAAACTCAGCGCACTGTGCTCACCAGTGCACAAAGAAGCTGCAATTATTTTGTTTGTCCCTAATCCGACTTTCCTCCCAAACCACTCCCACTTCAGTCAGGAGGGAAAAAATTACATAATGTCATCTAATTTGGTTTCGAGCTCTGGTCTGATATGATTGTTTAAAGTCTCTTTAAGTCACATTCGGTCGGTCTTGTATGAAAGTGTTCAGGGAGCTTCTGCCTCCTCCCGACTCCCAGGTATGGGGGCGGGAGCGGGGGAGCCTTCCTGTGATTGTGGGCACCAGGTAGGGCACGGCGCTGTAGCCACAGGTGCAGTCCAGCTCTGTCTAGGCGCCCTGCACCCACTGGTTGCTGGACTCCCAGGCAGGGGTTTTCTTTCTTTTAAGATTTATTTATTTATGCACACAAAAGCTGGGGTACAGGCCAAGGTCGCGGGAGGTAAGAGGAGCAGAACAGAGAGACTGAAACAGACTGCTGAGGAGGGCAGCAGGTCAGGCAGGAGAGGCCTGCTGCACCATGTGAGTCTCCTCCCTGACTAGGGATCGAACTTTCGCCCTGCTGTGCCATTGATGCTTCACAGTCCCGTGCTCAACCACTGAGCCACCAGGGAGGCCCCTCCCTATTTGTTTTCCCAGCGGAGCAGCAAGGTGGCCATCGTTGCATGCTTAAATTCTTTTTATTTCTTTTGTGACTTTCCTATTCAAACACTGCCCAATTTTCTATGTGTTGTTAGGGGGGTACCATGTTCCTGCCCCCACTCACATGTAGTCACTATTGGGAACCAGGGGTGAGTGGTCTAGTGAAGCCACATAACGCTGCAGGCAGGGGGGTTCAGAAAGGGTTCTTGCTTCTCTGGCTGTGATATGTACCTGGGACTCGGAAGGAGACTCATGACCCAGAGGAGCAACAAGGAGACACTGGACAGACGCGCATGTGTGAGACACTCGTGGGGACCTGACGACAACGGTCCTCGCCTTGGGGTGGCACCGCCTTTAGTTCCAGTAACCTTCATGTTACCCCTTTCTTGCTGTTCCCCACCAGAAGGTGTCTTAGACTTGTAGCAAGCTTTGGGGTCCCAGGGGTCCTGCTTCAGGCCAGCTCTGTTTGGTGAGGCATTTGCCCGGGAGGGGATTATTAATTTTGGATGTTTCACTGGGAAATTATTAATAATAATATTCTTCTCCTCTCTATCTTTCTCGCTCTACACTAATCTATTAAAGATTTTTCACACAAAGAGGATGTTTCTTTTGTCTTTATGAATGGTGGGACCCCATTTGAGAGCATGCACCCCTTAAGTTTGAGGTCCCTTAGTGTCCCTTGGCTATGCACTAATGATATCTGATTATAGAAGTTCTTCTTATTTTCCAGACATGATCTAGCTCCTCTTACATATGTAGCAAATTTTCTCTTGATTTTTCATTTGTGTTTTTAACATTAAGCTATCTCATTACAGGAAAGTTTCTAACTGGTATGTGGTCGATGCAGCAAATCCATCCTCTAGGGCTGTCTTTTATTTTTTCTAAATTAAAGTTAAAATTTGCTCCATTTGCGAGATTTGGAGAGAGACATCCTGTACTTCCCCCTCACACAAGGGATTTATTCAAACTCTCCTAGCAAGGAAAGAACATCCGTGTCCAAGTAACCTCTGCCACCCCAGCTCCCGCCTGACACCCAGGTTCCCACACAAAACACTGGCCCCCATGACCTGACAGCTGAGGCGGGCTACCTGCCGGGCCACATGCTCCTCCGAGGGGCCTTCACCTCTTCCATGCCAAGCTCAGCTAGGGTGCACCTGGGCTCCTCACCCAGCAGATTTGCCTGCTTGGCCCCTAGCCATGGTGACCTGGTGGGGTGGAGCTGGCTACTCTCCCTCAGAAAAGGCTTCTGTCCCTTTTTCTCCCCTGAGGCATGGCAGCTTCTTCTCAACCCACAAACCACTCTAACTCAGGGATAGCTTTTCCCCACCCTTCTGTCCCCACCCCTGTAAAAGGTGGCTGCATTTCCCAGAGCTGGGCATAAGATGATTGCTCCAGCTCAGCCTCGCTCCCCGGGGCCCCTCACACCTCAAGAGCCCAAGTCTATCATGCCGCAAGCTGAGCAGACCCTTTCTGAGTTTCCATTTCCAGGTAACCCTAGAACTGGGATTGCAGGTTTTTCCAGTGTCCACCTTTTCGACAATCTTGACCCACCACCCCTCCCCACAGAGGACCCCTCACTCTCCTAGGACAGAAGGGGACCAGCCCCTGCAGCAACATTCTCAGGAAGGTCACCCCAGGGACTCCAAGGTCATTGTTTGCCTATAACTTATTTTTTTAAAGATTTTATTTATTTCTACATATAAGACCTGGGGTTCAGGCCAGAGGTGGGAGGTGAAAGGATTCACCAGAGACAGAGTAGGGAGCAGAACAGGCAGATCTACTGAAACACACTGCTGAGGGGAGCAGCGGGTGAGACAGGAGAGGTCTGCTGCGCCATGTGGTCCCCTCCCTAGCCGGGGATTGAGCTCACACTGCAGTGGCTGCAGAGCATCCACTGAGTGAGGTGCTCAACCCCTAGTGCCACCAGGGAGGTCCCCCTATAACTTTTCTTGTTAAAGAAAATATATCTTAATTTTTACAGAGTGCTGATGGGGACCCGCTGCCCATCTGACCACTGAGACGCAGACATTCAGAAGAGACCACAGCCTCTGCACCTGCTGTGTGGTCCATTCCATCACAGTGGGTTCTTCCTTTAATGCAGACATTTTCAGCTCTTTATGCTTTAGTATAAATTAACTTATCCTTGGGTTGCCTCATCATGGCAACCAGATAGCCCAGATTTTTCAGGAATATCCCAATTCAAAATCTTAAAACCTTATATTGACTTATATCTGTATGATCAGTTTCTTCTCCCTTGTGCTATTTTGTTCTGTGCCATAAGTGACTTATTAAGTGTGTGACATAAGGGTTAATTTCTAGAACTCAGTGACATTGACCTGCCCCAGGCCCTGAGTTAATGCAGGGATTTAAGAACAAAATAATGTGTTTTGATTCAAGACAGCGCTCACAGCTACAGGGGAGGGCAGGTGAGCACAAACCTCTCCCAACAGAAAAGCAAATGCTGGAACAGGTTTGACACAAGTGCTATGGAGCCAGCCTAGGGGGGTGAATTAATGCTGAGGAGGAAGGGAAGGTCCTGGGGGACATCCAGGAGTAACCAGATGGAACTGTCCAGTTCAGATGGATGGAGCAAGTGACAAAGCCCAGGGGCTGGAGTGAGCAGCATCTTGCTTTTGGAATGGTGTCCTGGGGCCTCCCTGGTGGTACAAGGGCTTGAGCGCAGCACTGTGGGGCTTCCACTGCCACTGAGCACAAGTTCGACCCCCAGCCAGAGAGGGGACCCACATGACACAGCAGACTTCTCCTGCCTCGCCTGCTGCTCCCCTCAGCAGTGTGTTTCAGTAGATCTGCCTGTTCTGCTCCCTACTCTGTCTCTGGTGAATCCTCTCACCCCCCTGCCTCTGGCCTTTACCCCAGCTGTTATATGCATAAATAAATTAATATCTTTTAAAAAATGTCCTGGTGCTGTTACTGTTACAGGGCAGGAAGAGGGGCACCCCAGAACCCCCAAATCTGCCCTCTCTAAATAAGTTCTGTTATCTGGGCCTCCCCTGGTGGCGCAGTGGGTTAAGCAACACACTACGAAGCAAATCGCAGCCACTGCAGCACGAGTTCGATCCCTGCTGCCGGCCAGGGGG
>JAGFMF010011429.1:6155349-6168638 GCA_019455555.1 Galemys pyrenaicus
CCCACCAGGTGTCCCCAGTCTGTCCTTGACTCCTCATTTTTGGTTTCTGTGTCTTTATTGCTGTTATTGTTATTATTAATATTGTTCTTATTCCTTTTTAAAGAAGGGATTATAGTATCCGCCTCAGCAGATTCCTGTGAGGATTATATGAGGAACCGATAAGTTGATATTGAGCTGGCAGACAAAGATCATACCTCACTGCTTGATAAGTAGCTGCTGCTCAGGGCCCCTTGAATGTCCCTCCCATTCGGCACCTCCATGATACAAGCTAAAGAGTTACCATCCAGTGTAACAGAAGGGCTTCTGCTTGGAGGTTATATTAAACTTACTAATGGGTGTGAGTGAATGCTTTGGAAACTGCCTGTGCTGTTTAACCCCTGGATCCACACCTCTAACTCAGACCCATCTCCTGATCGGGGCTCTTCAGCCCCGCCTGCTGGGCCTCCACCCAGTTGCCTCACAGGCCTGGTGTGTTCTCCACTCCCAACTGAGCAGAGTCCTGTGAAATCCTTCCCAGGAGCTGGCTCCACCTCTGCCCAGCTGTTCGGGGGCTCTCATATCCAGTCTGCTCCTGTCTGCAATTCTGTTTCCTTTACATGCTCAGAATATCCCTCCTTCCCATCCCCACCCAGCCCAAGCCGTCATCCCTCTGCTAAATCCGAACAACCTCCTCGCAGGGTTCTGGGCTCCAGCCACCGCCCCCCATCCATTTCATTCTCACATGTGGGCAGTCACCTTCCAAAGCAGACTCTGGTTAAGATGAGACGTCCAGCATCACCGACGTCCCTCAGGCTGGATTCCTGGGAACGGAGATTCTGAGATGAGATGCTGGCGGAAGGAAGATGGGGAATTGACACCTGTAGGGAAGTGATTGAAGCAGGATGAGCAAAGGGAAAAGTTGGGCTGTGATTAGACCCCATAATGTTCTACCTCTGGGGGAGATCTAGAGCTGGGGTGACATTTTAGTTGACCCAAATTAGGGCAAGAGGTCTGGGTCTTTGAACATGCAAAAGCAGCAGTTACTGAACGCAGGCTGATCCTCAGAAAGATGTGATAGTAAATTCTAAGGGGACTACACCAACACAAGAAAGCAAACATTGTAAGAAAAATAAGTTAATTAATTAAATTTTTAAAAAGATGTGATAGTAGATGAGAAACATCTTTTCAGCCTAAGGCAGTGGAGGAAGGGGGTGTCAGCTTCTGTCAGTCATCAGAGGGATGAATGCTCCAGTCTGAGCTGGGGTGCAGGCATCTGGGCAGGGCACCACGGTGCCCACTACAAAGGTGCTGTGGGTGGAGCAGATCCTCAAGTGTATGTGTCGCACAATGAAAGGTATTGCTCTCCATTACCTTCTAGATAAAATTTGAATGTCTACAGCACACAGGCTCTTCCTGGTGTGCCCTACACCGCCTCTCCATTCTGTGTCATCTCTCACCCTCCCCACTTGCTCCCAACTTTCTAACCATATTGTGCTTCTTGCAGTTTCCCAAGCTCAACATGCTATTTCACACCTCTCTGCTTTTGCGAATGTTATTTCATCTGCCTGGAATGCCTTTAAATGGAAAAAGGAATTCTAGTCTCTTCTTCCAGCCAAGTCCTACTCCTCCAGCAAAACTCTGGCTAAAGTCTACTCCTCTGGGAAACCTTTTATTAATTCCTCCAAAGTGGGGGTTCCCACCAGGTCCGGAGTATAGGCGTGGGGTACTGATCTGCACAGAATCTTCATCCAGGTTCATTTCCACAGGACCTGGCGCCAGCAGGGCCTCAGCTACTCAGGACACATCTGTGGGAACATCTGTGGGACCAAAACAGGGACCATTCCTGCCTCAGGAATGGCAGCCAGAGAGAAGAAACAGCAAGTGTAAAGCCTGGGAGAAGGAAGTAACTGCATGTAGGAGAGGGCCCAGCAGTGCCTCATACTGTCCAACATGACTGTGGCCGGCCTCCCCCACACCACCATCACCCCGTATCACGGTTGTCATCAAGGCCACTTTTTGAGTGCTTACTCCATATCAGGCCCAGTGCCAAGATTTTTACAGATACCCTCCCCTTTAATTCTTTTTTTACCCCTATTTTATGTCTTTTGAGTAGTATTGTATTGCTCTTAATATCCCTTTAATAGTTGCTATGACTATCACTATTTTACAGATACGGAAAGTGAAGTTCAGGGAAGTTGAGAACTCTGGCCAAGGTCAGACAGCTGGTTAATGATCTGTCTGACCCAAGACCACGATTCACCTCGTCAGCCAGCAGCTGGCCACTCTGATCTCATCCCCTCCCGCCCCTTCCATTCCATCACTGTCTGCGGGAACCGCTCTCCTAAATGAGAGGACTGCCTCTGAAAAGACGTAGATTGGGCCCAGCTGCAGCCCCAAGAGACTTGGGAGGGGCCCTTAGAGGGGGTAGGGAGAACATTCAGAATCAATCTGCCCTTTTAGAGCAGACCAAGACAGCATTTGATTCAGCTATAGTTGTGTTGCTTGGGGAGCCCGTCCTCTCCACCAAAGTCATAGGAATCTGAAGCCCTGCAGGCGAAGAGTCCCACTCTGGGGTCACACTGCCTGTCCTTTGTCGGGCCTATTACCTGGATCTTGGCTTCCCAGACCAGGACCTGCCCACTGCCAACCTACTGCAGCAAAGACCACCTTTAAGGGGGCAATTAAGGGTGCAGAAGAGTCCCTGCTCACCCACGTAAAAGCTCAGCTCCCGAGGCTGCAGGTGCTGCCTGGACTCCTTCAGGGTGACGAGACTTCTGCCTGCAGATTCAGTGCCCAAGTCTTCACCCCAGCCTCACCCCAGTGGAGAGCCTCCCACCTGGGCACCCACCCATGCCTTAGGAAATGTATAAACACTGAGGAGCTGGTTCTGAAGGGACTCTGGGAGGAAGCAGGGTCCCAATCCCGGCCATGCCAGAAACAGACGGGCCAGTGACAGGAAGCAGAGCCTAGTGAAAGGTTTTTAACCAGACTGGGTGGGCGGCAAGTGTACTGACCATGCAAACTTTAAGAAACTATCTGATTGCCCCGGGCCTCAGTTTTCTCATGTACAAAATGCCAGCTCCAGTGCCATGCCCCGAAGTGCCTGCCCACCAGGCCTCTGCCTGCTGCCCACCTGACCCCAGACAAAACTCCTTCCCGTGAGCCATGTCACAAACTGGGACCCCCAAACTGCAGGAGGAGACCCTGTGGGGCTCCTGGGCACAACTGCTCGTTAGCAATAATGGGCTACGGGAGCAGCATGCCAACCTTGATTTCTGCTAATAATGGAGACATGCGAAGTGCTTTGTTGATGCCCAGCACTAATCTAGGCAGGACAGCCCCAGGGACTCCCATTGTGACAATCTGCCCAGGTCACAGATGCACACAGTTTGGGAGAGGGAAAGCAGCTTCAGTCGGAGAAACTGTTACAGGGCAACCCTAATATAAAATGGGTTCCCCACACTGGGTTCTCCACCCGCGCGCTCAGAAGACTTAAGAAATCCCAACTCCAGGTACACGTGGCAAAAGTTATTAGCACGTTTTATTTTATGAAAGAAGGGGAATAAAATAGTAATAATGCCAAGAGAAAAAGAGAGGGATACAAATCCACAAATACTCTACCAGATCTAAGCAATGGCGCGTTGAGAGCTGGCTCTGAGTTGAATGAAATGATTCCAAAGGAAGGGGTCTGGCTCCTCAGTAAGAGCGAGACCCCAAGCTCACCTCTGGTTTTATAGCCAGCCTGGCTGCTTAACTCCATCCTCAGGTCCTAGTAATCCACCCCTCGACAATCACCCTATCGGATTTGTGGTCCTGGAACACTGATGGTCTGGAGTGGGGGTTGGAGTCCACACACCCATAATCCATTTAGGACCACCTTTCCCCTAACAAAAGGTTATATTGAGAGCAGAAAAGAGGTTTTTTTTTTTTTTTAGCTTTAAATTTTCTTTTTTAAAGTTTATTCGTATCTTTTAAAAATATGTATTAATTATGTTATCCTTCATATTTGTAAAATGTATGATTTCCCCATGGTATTCCTACTTTTTATAGGAAGAAGCAGCAAAGCCAGCAGTTGAACAAAAAGGAAATGATATTGATATTATTAGAAGCGCTCCACGAGAGCAAATAAATAATTACAATTTGACTTATGTTGTTGCACACAAAATTAATATAGGTGGCGACATAATGGCTATCTATGATTTTTTTGTATGTTTAAAGGATAATAACAAATATGAACTATAGATCTCAAATTACCATTCTTATTTTGTTTAACATCCATTTTTTTAAAATTTTTTCTTTTGCTTTTTAAAATTTTTTTTATTAGATTTAATTGTATTTGACATCGTTTGTAGTCCCCAGGGGGTTCCCACCACCATTTTCACCCGTGCACCATCACCTCAGTTCCTTGTGATCTTTTTGCCCTCATCCCGTCTTTGCTTTCCTCTCCCTCCACCCACCCCCGTGGTCCCTTGAGTTTATCTTTGATCTTTTGATCTTGTTGAGTTTTTAATTGTTTGTTTGTTTGCTTTTGGTTATGATTGCCATTTCCTTGAGCTTTCTCTTGTTTTTTTGTTTGTTTGTTTGTTGTTTATTTGTTTTGTTTTCTTCTTTTTTATTTTTTATTGTGATTGTTGTTCTTTCACATTCCTCCTAAAAGCAAGGCCATCGATATTTTTCTCTTGCCTTCTGGCTTGTTTCACTGAGTATAATTCTTTCTAGCTCCATCCATGTTTCTATAAATGTCCCTAGTTTTTTTATTTTTGATTGCTGAATAGTATTCCATTGTGTAAATGTAGAACATCTTCTTGATCCAGTCCTCTACTTTTGGGCATTTGGGCTGTTTCCAGGTCTTACCAATTATAAATAGTGCTGCAATAAACATGAGGCTACAGGTACTCTTTGGATCAGTGTTTTTGTGTCCTTTGGGTAGATCCCTAGGAGTGGGATTACTGGGTCATACAGTAGTTCCATCTCTAGTAGGCCGAGGAACCTCCATACGGCCTTCCATAGTGGTTGGATTAACTTGCATTCCCACCAGCAGTGTACCAGGGTTCCTTTTTCTCCACATACTCGCCAGCATTTGTTGTGGTTGGTTTTTTTGATGTGTGCCATTCTTACCGGTGTAAGGTGGTACCTCATTGTGGCTTTAATTTGCATTTCCCTGATTATGAGAGATGTTGACTATCTTTTCATATGCCTGTTGGCCATGTGTATGTCCTCTTTGGTGAAGTGTCTTTTAAGTTCTTCAGCCCATTTTTTGATTGGGTCGTTTGCTTTGATTTTCTTGAGTCTTGTGAGTTCTTTGTATATCTTTGTGATCAGACCCTTGTCTGTTGTGTGGAGCGCAGATTTTTTTCCCCATTCAGTGGGGTTTCTTTTTGCTCTGTTTAATGTTTCCTTTGCTGTACAGAAGCTCTTTATCTTGATGTAGTCCCACCTGTTTATCTTCTGAGAGCAGAAAAGAGTTAAATGCATCTTGAAGAACAACACAGATTGGATCTGGGATTGGTCAAGCTGACCAGAAAATATCCCCCCAAGAAGCTCCTCTTCAAATGCCTGAATTATAAGCCCATTCTCAGCGGGAGAAAGCATGTGTGTTGCAAAGAAAGGGGGCATTTTCTCGGTGTAAATTCTAGAAGTTTGGGTTTTGTTTTGGTTTTTTTCTGTCTCTGTTGCTCTCTTGTCTGCTGGCCATTGGTTAGGGATCAACAAGGGAGGCATCTGACACCCTCCACCAGCACCTTTGGATAAAGAAGTGGAGTCAGCTTGTCCCATGAATTGGGGACTTATCTCGGAATTTGCAGCACAGTTCACTGAAGAGCTGGTTTGGCCCCTGGATGGCTGTGCTGCTTGTGTTTATCCATTCTGTAAACACTGTGCTTCTCATTAGTAAAACGAAAGAATAGAAGTGAAAACCAAGTCAACACACAGATGGGGAGACTGAAGTCCAAAAAGAGAAAGACTTGCCCAAGGTGAGCCAGTGCAAATTCTAGGATGAGGAGCAGGGCCTGCCTACTTCAGCAGAGAGAGGACAGGTACTATTATGTCCATTTTACAAAGGTGGATGGAGGCCCAGAAAAGGCAGAACACTGCTGACAAGCCCATGTGTCTGTGACAGATCAGACTCTACCTCTCTGGTTTCAGGGTTCCCCCTGGCTCCCCATGGCTGCCTCTGCTGAAAAGTTTCCAGCTGGAGGACTAAGAGCCAGAATCCTGATCCCCATTCCAAGTGAGGGTGAGTGAATCACACTTCCTAGGCCATCAGCAGTGCCTCCTGACTGGAAAAACCACCACATGTGCCTTGCCCTTGCCTATGTCACTGCACCAAAATTCTGGAGGGGGAGGCTGCAATGCTCTCAGTACCCACCCACTATGCTTCTGAGCAGAAACTGGGTTCAGAGAGGGGACTGGCTGCTCCTATACCACAAGTCACCCTGGCCAGGCCAGATGGACTTTGACCCCAAACCCCCTCTACTCTCCCTCAGGAGTCAGAAAGAGAGCAGCAGAGACAAAGGGGAGATTGTGCTAACCTGGGAAAGTCAGGCAGTCGGGAGCAACAACTGCAGCTCTAGATTAGCTCACCCTTCAGTGGTGCAGGCTTCAGACCCCTCAGAGGCCCTTCACCGCTCGCAGCGCCCGCCCATGGCTCCTGGTCTCCACAGCCCCAGAGGCCTCTAACTAGACTTGATCTCTCAGGCCTTCCTGTTACAGGAGGGGGCACCCCAGAACTCCCAAGCCTGCTCTCTCTAAATGGGTTTTGCCATCCACCACATCAAGACAAACATATAAGGCTTTTAATGGAAAGGAACTTTAGTACAATTGGGGAATAATACAGAAAGGACAAAGAATATAGTTACTAAGTTAAGTGTTTAAAGTTATTCATTTTTTTGAGGGTAAAAGTTTAGCTAAATAGGATTGGCTTAAAACAAGGCCTAAAAGCCTACCACAAGTTTAAATGACCTTTTAGTAGAGATTTATAGAAAAGGGTCAGAAAGAGTCAGACAAATTCGGGAGGAAAAGAGCAAAGTTAAAATTAAGATGAAAGCTGCCATGGTTCACCTCCCCATGGGTCTCTCACCCACATCTGTTCCAACTAGTCTAAGGCCAAGAAGCAAGCGCACTTTCTTCACATGTCCCTCTGCTCCACGTGCCTCCTCCAAGCCTCCTTGCTGCTCTCCATCTGTTTTTTTTTTTTCCTTCCCTTCTGTCCTTTTGTCCTCTTCTAACATTTTTTTTTATTTTTGCTTAGCTCCACCCACTTACAGCAGAACTGGGACCTTGGAACTTCCCCCTTTCCTGGGGACCACCCTGTTACATTCCTACCTTTGCAAGTGCTGTTCTCTGCCTGGAATTCTGTGTCCTCTTTTTTACCTCTAACTCTTACTCATTTTTCACTTCTTCAGCTGAGGTTTTCCTATTCGGCTTCCAGGTCTTCCCACCCGGCTCCTCCTGCTCCCGGAGGAAGTCAGGCACCTCTTGCTCTGGCTTCCCTCCGGCAGGTGCCTCTTACCCTCAACACTCTGCAGGTCACACCATGATGACTGCCTGTATCTGCATCTGCCTCTCCCAGTAGCATCTAGAAAACAGGGACAGGCTCTGGCTTAATTCAACATCCCCAAGTGCAGCAAAGGGCTGAGCCCAGAGGATCCACAAATAACGACTGAACACCATCTATGTGCAGCCCTATTCTTTCCCAGAGAGAGAGCAGGAAACAATACAGATAAAATCCCGCTGTGTGACCATTACACTGTGTAGGTGAAGGGGGTAGATGGTAGAGAAAATATAATTGTCCAAATCAATTTGGATGATGATAGATACTATGAAGAGAGCAAAACAGTGTTTACTGAACCCAGAAGTGCTGACAGGGAGACAGGGGATCAGACTTGTATAGTGGAGGGGGGGAAATTCCAGAGCCACCCACCCTTGTCCTTCCATTATATTCCCTGCCAGGCACTGGGGGAAGGAGGCATGTGGGAAGGAAGCCTTGGGGCCCCTGGAAGTGCCAGACTCTCTCCCACCCACATACATACTTCCTGGCTCTCCAGGAATCCCATTCAGCAACAGTTACTGAGCAATTAGTTATGAAACAGCCACAATAGCTGCCATTAATACTTGCCTTGAGAGTTCCATGGGCAGAGATGGCCCCCTCTTTCACATAGTCTTTCAATAGCCTGATGGAGGTGGAGGGTGGGGGCCTTGCCCAGGGTCTCAAAGTTGTCCTTGGTCCAGCTGGGACTTGGCCTAAACCTGGTAGCTCCTGAGTCCACCAAACCCCACAGTCTCCCAGAGCCTTGGAGAGCAAACTAGTGGTCCCTGTGATGGAAAGCGCTGGATCCTGAATCTGGATACAGAGTTTTTAACTTAGCACAGCATTGCTGAATTAGGTGGAGTCCCTTCAGTCCTCTGGGTCTCAGCTTCTCTGTCTCAAGAGAAAACCATTAGTCAGCTGATCTGGAAGGGTTTCTGTGAGCATCAGCTCAGAAGCAGAGCGCAGCTGTTGGTGGGAACAGACTCTAGTTCAGCCCTTACAGAAATCAAGATGGAGGTTTATTGAAACATTAAAACTAGACTTACCTTATAATCCAGCAATATTATATATAATATTATATAATATAATATGTATTATATTACATATATTAATATATTATATATAACATAGCATATATGATATATTATAATATAGTATATGTAATATACTATAACAGTGTATATAATATAGTATATGTAATATATAGTGTGTGTGATATATACTATAATATAGTGTATATAATATACTATAATATAGTGTATGTGATATATAATATACTGTAATATAGTATATATAATATACTATAATATAGTATATATAATATACTGTAATATAGTGTATATATAGTATACTGTAATATATATATCAGAAGGAGAAAGACAAATACAGGATGCTCTCACTCACATGGGGGAAATAAAGAAACAAAACAAGGACAGACAAAACCAAACCAAAACAAACCCTAGAAATCTGACTGGGGAGCTAAAGGGAGAGGACGTAATGGGCTGTGGTGGAAGATTATGGGTGCATTGGTTGGTGCATTGCATTGGTGCATCTGAAGAGGTATGAATCTATACCCCTAAATCACATACAGTGTTGTAAACCAACTTTACCCCAATAAAAAAATAATGCAAACTTTTATAAAAGATATAGTGAATATAGGAATTTTGGAAAATGTGGGGCCCTCCCTGGTGGCGCAGTGGGTTAAGCAACGCACTATGAAGCAAACCGCAGCCACTGCAGCACAAGTTCGATCCCTGCTGCCGGCCAGGGAGGTGACCCTCATGCTGTAGCCGACCTCTCCTGCCTTGCCTGCTGCTCCCCTCAGCAGTGTGTTTCTGTCCATCTGCCTGTTCTGCATCCTGCTCTGTCTGGTGGATTCTCTCACCACCCCCACACCTCTGGCCTGTACCCCAGTGCTTGTATGCATAAATAAATAATTCTAAAAAAAAAATAATTTTGGAAAATTATAGCTATTACACTACCATCAAGATCCCCAGGCTGCCGGGGGCCATGCTACTCATACTGAGTGACAAAAGTCCAGCATGAGGGACACCCCTGAAAAATCAGGAGCTCCAAAGCTGGCCCCTGCCCAATCTCCACTGTTTTGGCTGATATTACTGCCACCATCATGTAAAGGCATATTAAGTGCTAAATGGAAATTTACCCACAGTGAGGGAGGCAGTTTTAAGATTGGCTGTTTTATTAAGACAAAACAACTGGTTGCTGAGCAATTTTGATGATGAACTATTGATTAGCAAAGTGCTGTAATGTAAATTCAAGAAGACCAATATTGTAACAGCTGAGTTGTGGTTGCATATAGAGGGACTCCTTTGGTGTCCTTAAACATTGCTGGCTAAGTTTTGAGATCAGGATAGGTTGGGGTTGGTGGCTCCTTCTGGGGATGGAATGGTAAAGAATAGATATAGTTTGGGGTTTAATTTTGGTGTTTCCTTTTTGCTTGGGGCCTGTGGTGGAAAGGGCTGGTTGATTGTGATGGAGCTGGGTTATCACATCTCCTCAATGTTTAGTATACGGATAGATACATGCTGCTGTGCACCTACCTGGCATAAACATGTTGTTTTGCACCAGTCCTAAGAAAATGTAATGAATGATGTTCCCCTGCTTTCTTGCTTCTTGTATATGAAGTATAAATAAAGAACTGCTGAGACTCTCAGTGGAAGATGTTGGCACCCTAGAGAGAGTGTCTGTGTTTTATTGTCCCCTTTTCCCTTTCCCTATACATTCATCCGCCGTCCTGTGGGGTCCCTGATTTGTTGCTGGAGCTGGTCTGCGGCACCAGACCACCCTCCTTACCCCTCTAACCCTACCCTGGTGTCAGAGCCTAAGGAAACTAGTTACCCACTTCTAGGAGGCTAGCTACTAAGCATGCGCAGAGACAAAGGCTCCGTGAACCCTGATCGCCTCACATCCTGCCAAGCAGAAAGCCAGTGTCAAAAACCAGGAGTGGGACTGAGGGCAGAACTGCTAATGTGGGAAAGAGGAATGACCAGTCAATGGTCAGGTGTCCTGCAGGTTCATGCTGAGGCCAACATGATTCACTCCTATGTCTCCTCCCCTCCCTTGACAGAGCCAGCTGTAGTTTTCATGTTTGGAGATGAGACAAAGCTGGCATTTTCTGTGGGCCTACTATGTGCTATTGCTTTCTCAAGCATTATCTCATTCCATCTACTATTGAAGGTCAGAAAGTGTAACTATTCTATTTGCACACTCATTCGCTAGGACTGTCATAACAAAGTGCCACAAACTGGGTGACTCAAACAGAAAGTTTTCTTTCTCACAATCATAGAGACTGGAAAGCTCAGAGATCAAGGTGTCAGCAGGGCTGGTTTCTTCTGAGGTCTCTCCCCTTGGCTTGCAGATGTCCGTCTTCTTGTTCGTGTGATGCTCTCCCTCAATGCACGTCAGTATTCACAGTTCCTCTTCTTATGAGGACACCTCAGGTTGGAATGAGCCCCACTCTATGGCCTCATTTTAACTTGATTAAGTTTAACATAATTAATAAAGATTTTATCTTCCAAAACTGGAGGTAAGGACATGAACATATGGATTTTAGGGGTATTCATTTCAGTCTGTTAAAATGAGTAAGGAACAGAAGCAGACTTCAATCTTGGGGCTTTCTAGCTCAAAAATATACCCTTTTTCTATCAGACCACATTACCCTGAACCCAAACGTTTCTCACTGGCTTGCCACAGGGTAGCAAACATGTTCTGAGTGTCTGTCACCTGCCAGATGCTTGTCCCCCTTACTCTGTTTGTGACAGGAGCCCTGTGAGGCAGACACCTTGGCGAAACTGTAGTGAGAGGAGAGAAGTGGACCAAGTGCACAGAGAGGTAGTGGCCAAGGCAGGGTGTGCACTCATGTGCCTGGTGACCACCCAGTGTACTGCTTCTCCTCCTCGGATGATAGTTGTATGACCCAACTGGTGCATGGCCTCAGAGCAATGCGGCAGCATGGCCCAGTGGATGCTGGTGAGCACAGCCAGAACATCAGCCCTGTTTGCCACCACCAGTGGCTCCTTTAGGGTTAGGACCACTGCTGCAGAGCCAGAATCAGCTAGTGAGGCAGAGGCAAAGGCTCCATGAACCCTGATCACCTCACATCCTCCCAGATGGAAGGCCAGTGTCAAAAGCCAGGAGTGGGACTGAGGGCAGAACTGCTAATGTGGGGAAAGAGGAGTGACTGGTCAAGGGTGACTGGTCAAGCCATGAACTCCTTCTGACTTAGAAGGTGCTTGACAGGGAGTTTTATTTTTTTAAAAAAGAAGACCCGCCTAAGGAGCTATAACTCATAAGAGTGTGGGGCTCAAGTGTCATGAGAAAGCACACTGACCAAGCCCTTGCTGTAGCGATAGGGAGGCTGATGCTCAGGGGCAAAGATCTGCATGCAGGTCTGGAACCAGGGCTGGAACCCTATAGTTTGGTCCCCGTGATCACTGCTGCCCAAGTGTGCTGACCCCATTTGAACTGGTTTCCCATAGCACACCACACTAGGACTGTATATGAATTCAAAGCCTCTTGTTCTGCCTGTTTCCCCTGGAGATGAGAAGTCCAGAACAGGTGCCAGAGTTCCCTGGAGTGCTCTAATCTGTCCTAACCTTTGCTGGATGGATGAGGCTGGCAGCTCTCTCTGGAGGAGATGCCTCATCCAACTGCCTGTGGTCCAGGCCAAGTGATTGTGCTACCGACCACAGGGCCTGGTTGGCAAGCCCTTAATGAGGGGGCAGGAGCCTTGTGGCATGAGTGAAACTCCCTGCATTTAAAGTCCTCCCATGTAAGTGAAGTAGTTAAGAAACCACAGAGGCTAGATTCAAGTCTTAGTTCTTCCATGGATTAGATTATTTACCATATTTATGCCTCAGTTTCTATTTATAAAAAGTAGGGATAAAAATGTTGCCTTTCAGGTAGAACTGTGAGGAATAAATGAGTGAAGACATAGCTGTATCTTGCCCACTGTAAGCTCCAGCTAAGTTGGTGGGTTTAAGTTTTATTTATTGGTGCCACTGTCACAGGTGCCAAATGCAGAGAGACTATCTTCAAGTCCCAGCTCTGCCTCTTTTTAATTGTGTAACCCTTTCTCATTGCGTGTTCTCTGAGCACCAGTCTGTAAAACAACAGCATACTCCCAGGGTCACTGCAAGTCTCAAGGATGGCCACAGCCTGAGCAGTGGGAAGCACTCTGGAAATGTCCAAGTTTGTGACTACCACCAGAAATTAAAATGAAAGCATGTTGACAAACTGAAACAGGGGGGAGAGGAGGCTCTGACTGAGACAGAGAGCAGAGGAGGGCCCGAGGCCAGAGAGCTCCCAAAAAGCCCCTAAAGGCCACAAACCAGAATCCAGGGCTATAGCAACAGAGGCCATAGCCTATCAGAGGACAGTGCCCGATACAGGTCACCGTCTATGGGTTCTCACCCGCACGCACAGTTGCAAGGGACCTCAGGCTACAGGAACAGCAATCATGGGGTTTATTTACAAACGGGGGAAACAAGAACGCTTATGTATCCACAAGAGGCTGGCTGCTTCATCCAGACAGCATCAGTGTTGGCAGTCACCAGTCACCAGTTCTGGGCAGCACTGTCCAGTAGCAATGGCCACTACGGGCCTGCAGAGGCAGTGTTCCAGTGTTACAGCTCTTGTGAGTTGTTGGCTTATACCACTAACAGACAGCTCTTTGAGACACCAGGCCCAGGGCCTTTGGTGCTCCTTCCAGTCAGTGTCACAGCCAGGACCGAGTCCCAGTCCCTACAAAGTCCTTCAGTCT
>JAGFMF010011429.1:6168965-6179201 GCA_019455555.1 Galemys pyrenaicus
ATCCAGGCAGCACACTGCTACATAAAAAGGTTTCTCAGGAAGGACTGCCACACTAACTTTCAGGGGAGCCAGAGACCACTCCTCCTGCCGGCTGCAGCCCAGTAACAAAACTACTATCCCTTCTCTTTTCTTGGTACTATCCTACAGCATCCAGTAGTAGGGCTCAGGGCCTCCCTGGTGATGCAAGGGGTTGAGCACAAAATATATAAATAGCACAAAAACCCGAAGTTGATGAACTTTCTTCACCTGCCTGAGTTCTGACCTGAGTTGACCTGGGGCACAGAGCCTTATGTAACTGCCCTTCTAGTCCTGCCTGCTTCTTTACTGTAGGGCTTCCACAGCACAGCCGTGCTGAGTTTGATCCCTGGCCAGGGAGGGGACCCACATGGCACAGCAGACCTCTCCTGCCTCATCTGCTGCTCCCCTCAGCAGTGTATTTCAGTCAATCTGCCTGTTCAGTTCCCCACTCTGTCTTTGGTGAATCCACTCATGTCCCACGCCTCTGGCCTGTACCCTCAGCTCTTGTATGCATAAATAAATAAAACCTTTTAAAAAAACCCACAAGCAAACAAATAGAGGGCTTGGAGCTGGCGGGGGCAGGAAGGTTCACTGACACTGGATGATTGCTGTGATCAAATGATGTCTCCTATGCGTCATCATTATTGGAATGTTTGTTCGAATGCACAAAAACCCGAAGCTGATGAACTTTCTTCACCGGCCTGGGTCTGAACTGAGTTGACCTTGGGCAGACAGCCTTATGTAACTGCACTCCAGGTCCTGCCTGCTTTTTCACCTGCCCCCTCTTCCCTTCACCTTTCATCCTCCACTCTGCCTCCCCAAACTCAGACCAGCTGACTTTTTCCCCTCAGGCCTTAGCTTTGAGGACAGACGTTGACCTCCCTATTCCTAGGCCTTTAACTAGAGACACTCAGAATTTCAATCTTTGGGACAAAGGGGAGCAGCTGTTATGAAGAATGGAAACAGCTAGAACAAAAACTTAGTGACTGGAAGGTACTGAGGGTTTGACCTGAGCCCTAGCATGGAGACCATGGGCTACGCTGGGGCAGGCAGACACACGGTAGGAAATGAGACTGGACACACAGGTGGAATCTCACCTTGTGGCTTCTCAAGTGCATTGAGAGCTTGAGACTGGCAGAGACAGATAGGCAAAGCCCAGAAAGTGGGCCAGAACCCACCTTGGGTGGGGGTGAGTGGGGTGGTGATTAAATGTGGCCAGCACAGGGCAGCTGAAGTTGAACCAGTTCTGAGTGAAGCTCTAGGAAGGTGTGAATGTAGAGGAGTGTGGTCAAGTCCAGGGTACAACAGCCAGATGTTGAAACCTCCCCTTAGCCACTTTCAAGTCATACAACCACTTCCCCTCTGAGGGGAACTACCCCTCCGTTTCTCCAACTATAAAATCAGACTAATAATTGTACCTGCTGTGTTGTGAGAATACACAGCAGTGATGCCAGTGTTTATGACCCTTGGCATACTCACTGGCACATAGCAGGAGCGAGCTCAGTAAATATTAGTTCTTCTTGCCCTTGCCTTCCTTACCCTTTGGTCTCAGCTCTGAGGGCAGGTATGTGAACTCAGTCACCCCTGTTAATCAACAAGGCATTACTGAAAGCCTACTTCTAGAAAGTTTATTGTCGTGGATTGTTATTATTGATAATTAGTAAACACTCATTGAGCAGTTACTA
Organism: Galemys pyrenaicus; assembly: GCA_019455555.1. Lineage (NCBI taxonomy): Eukaryota > Metazoa > Chordata > Mammalia > Eulipotyphla > Talpidae > Galemys > Galemys pyrenaicus. Next base: position 6,170,669 of record JAGFMF010011429.1, read on the forward strand.
ACATTACCAGAATTGGGTGATTTTACATGAGAGTCCATTGAATGACTTCCACCACCTTACAAGGTAATAATTTTCTTTTTTTTTAAGATTTATTTATTTATGCATACAAGAGCTGGAGTACAGGTCAGAGGTTACACCTCTGTAAGGGGGTGAGAGGATTCACCAGAGACAGAGTGGGGAGAGCAGAACAGGCAGATCGACTGAAATACACTGCTGAGGGGAGCAGCAGGCGAGCAGCAGGCGAGAGGTCTGCTGTGCCATGTGGGTCCCCTCCCTGGCCGGGGATTGAACTCGCACTGCTTTGCAGCAGATGCTTCACAGTGCGGCGTTCAATCCACCGCGTGGCCCCGCAGTAATAATTTTCTTCATTTTATAGAAAAGAAATGGAGTGTTGACAGTGCTTAAAGGAAGTAGCAGAGATAATTCAAGCCCAGGTCTGTGCAGAGTAAGAGCAAGCAAGCACTTCCCCACTTGGCCTTGCTGCCCCCATCATTTGTTTCAGTCCAACATTTTCCCAGCAGCCTCCTTGCTCTGCACACTTCACAGAGCCTGAGGCAGTGAGTAGCCAAGAGTCACAGTCTGGTGCTACGAAAACAGCATGGGCCTCAGAACCAGAGACCTGACTCTTCCACTGGTAAGCTGAGTGACTACATTAAGATGCTTTGTATCTCTGAGCCTTGATTGCCTCTTGTAAGTAAGAAGTATGGACACTCAACCCACCTAAATGCATCTCTTCTCTTCATCTTTCACAGGTGTGTAAGAAATGTTTTGCCCACATGACCTTGCAGTAATCAAGTAAGAAATAATTAACAATAATAAATAATGTATACACACATATATAAAAACTAATATATAATTAAGATACTATTATATATAATAACTAAGCAATCATTTCTGCTTATTTGGTCTCATACCAGGGAAAGAATGGACCCTCAACCTAATGTCTTCAGAAACTCTAAGTACTGTACCTATCACGCCAGACCAAAGCAGGTGCTCCAGATAGTCAAGATCTAAGGAAGCTGGGAATAAGAGAAACCAGGCTGGGAGGCCAAAGGACTAGATTCTAGCATAGCTGTGTGACCTTGGAAAAATTCCTACCCTCTCTGAGTCTTAGTTTCCCCATTTGTTCAGTTCAGTCTGTCCCAGTGGTAGAGAATCCCCCTGAAAGGTGCCTGTCCTCTCCCTCAACCCTCATCATTAGCAGAGATGCAGGACTGATCAGGCTGGGCAGAGGTTTTGTCCTTTGAGTCCCAGGGAAATATGCTTCAGAAAACAATCAGGTTGGGTAAACTAACCCAACTAAAGTCTCCCAATCAGAGCCTCAGGACAGTAGTTTGGTTTCAAAGAGACTCACTCAGATCTGACACTCCCCACCCCCATCATAAGCTCTGTGTGCCTTCAGTTAGGGATCCACAGTCTCTCTGCCCTCAGTCCCCACAGTGGCAGACCCTGGCCTCTGTCAGCAAATTTATAATGGGAAGTCAGAGAAAGAACTTGGTTGACTTGCTTGAGATCATGGCCAGGATATAGTGGAATGGAATTATTCTCTGATCCCATGTGTCTACATTCTGTGAAGCCAGTCACTGTATTTCCATCATCCCAATGTCCTACGACTCTGATTGTAAGTGTATGTTCCAAACATCTGATTACTCTTCCTTCCTAATTCTGTGGCACTGTTATGCTTCTTTCATTAAGTCCATGCTAACATGCTTTATGCCTAAATGCCCAGTCTTCTACAAAGAGCCTACTGTGTGTGAGGTCCTAAGTGCAATGCTGGGACACAGCAACAAGCACAACACAGTCCCTAGACTCACAGAGCTCACAGTTGGAGACAGAAAAGACAAGCAAAAGCCAATTTTGACAGTGTGGTGAGCACCCTGACAGAAGCAGCAAGAGTTGCAGGAGCACCAGGCAGAGAGCGAGACTCATATCAGAGGGAGAAAAGATCTCCTGAATTGCTGTCTGCTTAGCTGTGACTGGAGGAAGCAAGGGACTTCAGCTATTGTTCCAGTTAGAGAGAAAATCGGTGCAAAGGCTGGGAGGAGAGAGGGCACCTCACCTGAGGAGTCAAAGGTGGTTGCGTTGGTCTGGAACACAGATACAGGCTGGCAGTTCAATCAGGAGTCAGTCAGGGGCCAGCTTGCACAGGGTTCTTTGTGACAAACAATTGCAGTTTCATCCTAAAAGCAACAGTCATGGGAAGAGTTAAACCAAGTAGCGACAAGATCAGTAATGCATGGGAAAGAAACCCTCAGACTGCTCCAAAGAGCTTGGTGTAGAGGTGATGATATGCAGGCAGAGAGAGCTCAGGGAGGTAACTTCCATGGTCAAAGCAAGAAATACAGTCACCTGGACTAGGGTCAGGTGTCACAAACAAGAGCAAGGACAGGTTTGAGAATCTCAGAGACACACAGACTGTTGAGGACAAGAAAGAGACATCTTGGACAAGTCCCATGTCCCTGGTTGATACACCTGAGTGTAGGGGGCACCTTTCCCCAAGATGAGGACTTGAGTGGGGCAGGTTTGGGTGGGAGTTAAGTCTTTGATTTAGGCAGTGGGATGTGAGGCCTATGGGACTCCCAAGTGGAGAGGTTGAACAGGCAGGTAGCCAGAGAGGCTGACATGAGAGATGATGGTTGGAGATACACACACATTCTCTGGCATCAGACAGCAGCTGAAGGCATGGGCAGGGGCTGGGTGAACAGCCCAAGAGATGAATGTAGGGTCAGGGCAAGGGCTACAGAGTAGTCACAGAGGGGTTGGGACCAAGGATGAGCCAGCAAAAGAGACCAAGAAGGAGCAGCCAGTTGTACAGGGAGAAAATGAGGAGGGAAGCCGAGGAGAGAGCTGGCTGTGACAGGCATCACAGGTGAGAGCTGGGGAGGGCTGGCAGCTTACCAATAGCAAAGTGTATGGTTTTGTAGAGGGGAGGAATGGAAAGTGAGAAAGTGGAAACCATAAATCTAGACTGTTGTTTAAGAAGTTTAATTGATGCAAGGCCAGTTAAATGCTTGGTATCTACTCAGTAAAGGTTCAGTCAATCTTTCTAAGTGGATATTTCAGAGGAAGACTTGAGGGAGAGAGAGCAGTGACAGTAGAGCAACTAGACTGAAAGAGATACTCTTTCATTTTTTTGATCTTTTTGTTTGAACCTAGAAGATGATAAAACAGAGATTCTCAAGTTTTCCCTGATGGCGCAAGGGGTTAGGTCTCAGCACTATGAAGCTATCCGCAGCCACTGCAGCACAGTGGAACTGACCCACATGGTGCAGCAGACCTCTCCTGTCTTGCCTGCTGCTCCCCTCAGCAGTATATTTCAGTCAATCTGTTTGTTCTGCTCCCCACTCTGTCTCTGTTGAATCCTCTCACCCCCTGCACCTCTGGTCTGCACCCCAGGTCTTGTATGCATAAATAAATAAACCTTTAAACAAACAAACAAAGATTATCAAACTGCCTGCTATGGGATTTGAAACCAATTTAGAGGGTTGTCACCACCATTTTTATTCCTAACTGAGGAGACTAGGATAGAAAATAAAATGTCAGAAAACAAATAGGATAACGTATTATCTATATTGTCCTGTCAAACTTTTGTTTGGTGTGTGTATATGTGTCTAGTTGTGAGATAATATAGTCAGTCTTCTAACTATGAACTTTCATCAAAAAAATCTGAAAATCAGTGGAGAGAACTTGTGTGTTTATAGACAGGAGTGACTGTGACAATTAACTTTATGGGGCTATCATTCTGTACCTCTGTTTGTAATGGGACAGAAAGTAATAAATTGAGTACACTGCCCTTTGCACTCAATGACATAACTGTGCATCCAAGTTTTATAACAAAGTTCCTCAGGGTTTATTTGCCTTTAAGAACCAGACCTAGTTAGGAAGTTCTGCACCAGCATCAATGAGACCTCTTTCCCTACTATAGTGATGAGCCAAGTCGGACAGACTGTCACCCAGAAATTTCCCTACAAATATGTTATTAAGAAATTGTTCTTGGGCCTCCCTGGTGGCGCAGTGGGTTAAGCAGCGCACTATGAAGCAAACCACAGCCACTGCAGGATGAGTTCGATCCCTGCTGCCGGCCAGGGAGGGGACCCACATGGTGCGGCAGACCTCTCCTGCTCCCCTCAGCAGTGTACTTCTGCTGATCTGCCTGTTCTGCTCCCCGCTCTCTGTTGTGAATCCTCTCACCCCACCCCACACATCTGGCCTGTACCCCAGTGCTTGTATGCATAAATAAATAAATCTTTAAAAAAAAGTTGTTCTTGCTTATTAATAAATTATTAATATGTTATTAATAAGCTCTTCTTCCCAGGTTAATTGCTGACAAAAGCCAGTAGTGAAACCCCAAACTCCCAGTTGGGTACTCCACTGCAGAGTGTGGTGGTAGGGCCCAATCTGTTCCATGTTAGGGAGACAGAACGAAGAGGAAATTGTGAGCCCTGCAGCCCAGTTCCAGGCCTAACATGAGTCATAGGCTTAACAGGTAAACATTTGCTGGACGGATGGACAGATTAAAGACAATAGGACAAGTGGATGGAAGGAAGGCATGAATGAAAAAATAGGTAGGATAGCAGTGATAGGAGAGAGGTTATAAAGGGCTCTTGACTGAAGTCCCAAAACTTTCCTGTTCATTAGCTCTGTGACTTTGCACAAGTCATTCGCCCTTTCCCGACCACAAGTAAAATGAGGAAGACAGTAGGGTACTGGCTGCTATCTGACCCCTACCAGTCCTCCAGCTCCTGCGCTGAGCTGTGGTGACAGGTGTGTTACATGCTATCCAAACCTGCAAGTCAGCTTCGTTCCTGGATACAGGGATGGGAGCAGAGGTTCTGGGGTCAGAGGGAGGCTGGAAACCAACATAGAGATGAACTTCAGGTGTGGACCCAGCCTCCTGGCAGGAGACCAGCTCTGACAGCTGCTAGGAAACAATTTGTTCCCAACCTCCTGCCGCTGCCACCACAGCCAAACTGGGAAATTTGGAGGTTGCGACCTTGGCAGATTTGACTGACAGTCTTCTACCACTTGGCAAGCCAAGGTCTCCTGTCCCAAGGACAGAAGAGATGAAAAGCTGTAATTGAAGGAACCTCTCTCTCTATGGTGCTCCTCCCCCCACCAAAGGTCAAAGCCACCTTCTCTTTTATTCTCTGCAGGGAAAAAGAAACTATGTGCCTCCCAAGTCCTCCATGCCCCATGGTCTCCTGAGCTGTATGATCAGGTTTCTGCCTCAGTTTGTCTGTCCAATTTTACAAATGTTTTTCCCATACTGTAGAATTCCTTAATAAATCATGGTAGGGGTAGCTAATATTCATCAATTCCTCACTACGTTCAGGCACTCTTCTACACATTCCTTACGAACTCATTCATTTAACCCTTACAACAATATTTGAGGAAGGAACTACTTCCCTCACTTTATAGATAAGAGAAATAAGGTAGAGTAGTTTAAGGCCTGTCTACTCTTGAGAGTCATACCAAAGCAATTTGGCTCAAAAGTCTGCAGCCTCACCAAAATGAAAGAATGAATGAATAAGCTGGTTCAACATAGAGGTATTCTATATGGAAGCACAGAGGAAGGGCTTCTTCCTGTGGTGGAATTAAGGGTCAGGAAGGTCAAAGAAGGCTTCCTGGAAGAGGTGGTACTGAGCTGAATTTTGATTGATAACTAAAAGGCTGAATAGTGTGTGTGGAAGTGTTTTGCAAGCCCTAAGGTATTCTGCCATGTCCCCTCATCCCCACACTGACATCAGCATCACCAGAGGAGCTTATAAAAAAACCACAACATGCCACAGGCCAGCCTCTATCTGCAGAATTAGAGGGCACTTGGATAAGCATTCTTTTTCTTCCAACTCTTCTTTTCTTTTATTTCTTCACATGGTCCTGATGCTCTACTAACTTGAGATCTGCCAGCTTTTGACAGCTGGAGAGAAGAAAACAGAGTAAGAAACATATTTAGGGATATCTTGAGGTTCATGGAAGTACATTGGATTTGGAGAGTTTCTGCTTGGGGTTTGACAACTAGGATGGGTGGCGCTGAGGGGAGAAAGGCATTTTAGCTTTTTCAGAAGGTGAGAAATGAACAAGACAACTAAAGGGCCTAATGGGTGGATTCTAAGAGGAAAGGAAGCCTCATCCAAGCACCCTCAGTCATGCTGAGGCTGACTAAATAAAGTAGTCAAAAGTGCTCAACTCCCTACAACTTACAATACATCTATATTAATTGATCTGGTCCTTCCTATATCCCTGTGCGATAGGGCTTCTTATTTATCCCTACTTTACAGGTAAGGCAACCAAGGTTTAGGAGGAGCAAGTGACCTTCCCAAAATCCATAGACAGCCCAGGGTAGAGCAATGATTTGCACTTGGGAAGTTTCACATCCAGGGTTGCTCCACTATGCCACATTGTGCAGCTTGTAGAAAGTGCACAGGTTCATCTAGGTCTGCAGAGAACATGCTGTGCAACTCTGAAAAGATCTCTTGCCCTCTGGGCTTTCCCCTATCAATTTGGGTAGGGTAGGGATTTCCTGATATAGTGATCTTTTAGCATAGTCTGCTTCCAACACAGTCAATGACATGTGATAATAGCCATTATGGCCATAAGAAGGGTGAAAGGGTGGTGAAAATGAGAATGCATAAGTACCTCAGTACGTCAACATAAGAGAAGGGACCAACTTTGCCAGGCAGAAGGTTTCCTGGGGAGGAGGGGTAATTTGACAGAGACTTGACAAATGCAAAGGCATTACCCTCCATCTTCCTCCGCCTAGTTAGTATCCATGTGACTAGAGGACTGGGGCTCAGAATGGATAATATGAGGCGGCCAGAAACGAGGCTGGGGGCCTTCCTGCGGTGCAAGTGGTTAAGCACTGCACTGTGAGGCATCTGCAGCCATGCACCACGAGTTCAATCCCTGGCCAGGGAGCTGACCCACATGGCGCAACAGACCTCTCCTGCCTCACACACTCCTCCCTTCAGCAGTGGATTTCAGTCAATCTGCCTGTTCTGTTCCCTACTCTGTCTGTGGTGAATCCTCCCACCCACCATACCTCTGGCCTGTACCCCGGTTCTTGTATGCATAAATAAATAAATCTTTAAAAAAAAAAAGAAATGAGGCTGAAGAGGTAGGAATTAGGAGGAAGGGAGTGCATGTGAGAGGGGTCTTGAATACTAAGTCAAAGAGTTTATTTTTTATTCAGTTTTTTTATATTGTCCATTTTTGTCTGGGTTTTGTCATTGAAGGTCTTTAAGACAGCAGATGTCAAGATCCATTTTGAAGATTTGCAGTTTAGAAAGATCCACTTTGCAGCCCTGTGGACAGCACACAAGAGGGGTGCCTGAAGCCAGAGAGACCTTTGACCTGAGGCACAGTGGGTCCAACTAGACTCAGGGCTTCTGTGGGTAATCTCCCAGTTTGAGGGGGAAATGGTGACAATAGGAGGGCTCAGAAACTGAGGTCAGCCAGGGGCCAAGGTGTTAAAAGCTGTTTGTGATGCTTATGTTAAGTGAAAGGCTTAACATAAGCAGGCCCAGCTGACTGGACCCTGAGCACAAAGGGTTGCAGGTTTAGCATCCCTGGGGTTCCTGGGAGTTGAGTATTTGTCTGGTTCTCTGAGGCTGACTGAATTTGAGCCTCATACCACAAATCCACATCCAGGTAGGGAAGGATGAAAGTCCCCAGGGCAGGACAAAAGGGGGTTCCTTGGAAAGCGAGCCCTCCCATACAGCAGGGGAGCTGGCTGATAGGATACCTGGGCCAAGGGGTCAGAGGCTCATTCTTGACTCAGCCTCCCAAGCCTTTGGGCTTTTCAGATTCTAAAGCAAACCCTGAGGGGAGACATTTTGGAGTAATAGCATTTATGAAACAAGGGGCAGAGGAGGGCCCGAGGCCAGAGAGCTCCCAAAAAGCCCCTAAAGGCCACAAACCAGAATCCAGGGCTATAGCAACAGAGGCCATAGCCTATCAGAGGACAGTGCCCGATACAGGTCACCGTCTATGGGTTCTCACCCGCACGCACAGTTGCAAGGGACCTCAGGCTACAGGAACAGCAATCATGGGGTTTATTTACAAACGGGGGAAACAAGAACGCTTATGTATCCACAAGAGGCTGGCTGCTTCATCCAGACAGCATCAGTGTTGGCAGTCACCAGTCACCAGTTCTGGGCAGCACTGTCCAGTAGCAATGGCCACTACGGGCCTGCAGAGGCAGTGTTCCAGTGTTACAGCTCTTGTGAGTTGTTGGCTTATACCACTAACAGACAGCTCTTTGAGACACCAGGCCCAGGGCCTTTGGTGCTCCTTCCAGTCAGTGTCACAGCCAGGACCGAGTCCCAGTCCCTACAAAGTCCTTCAGTCTCTCTCCCCTCCTCAGAGGGCAGCTGCTGCAGGCTTCCCTCCTTTCTTTGAAGGCTGGAACCATCTTCTCCCCTTCCTCTGCAGGAGTTCTTCTTCCTCTGGGCTGCTGCTTCTCTGCCTGCTCCTCCAGGTTGCTCCGAATCCCAATCAGCTCCCCATCTCAATGCTCCCTTCAACCCTGCCTTAT
>JAGFMF010011429.1:6180176-6212851 GCA_019455555.1 Galemys pyrenaicus
GGGGGGGGGGGGTTGCAAGAGCATTCTGTTCTCTAGGCAGCAGATTTGATTTTGCTGCCCTGAGGACCAGAGTGACCTCTACTCCTCCCTCCTTCCCCAGGCAGACAGGCAGACAGGCAGACAAGCAGACAAGCAGACAGACACACACAAGCCCAGGCAACTTTTTTTTTTTAATTAAAACATTTAAAAAGTAGTAAGAAGAAATGGAGCAAAAAGACTGGGTGTGCAAGTCTGGGCTACCACAGGAGGCACATTGCCCAATCTCTGTTCCCAGAGGGCCACCCCACAGCCTGTAGAGTTCTGGGGAGGTCCAGAGTTCAAGTTCAAAGCTGCCCTCAAGCAGCCGCCAAATGCCTCTGAGGTGCCTGAGCATTCCCCTCACCCCCATGCCTCAGTGTGTAGAGCAGGAGTCAAATTCACCCCACCACCCCCTTCTAGGGTGCACAAGGCTATTCTCCCTTGCACCCCCATTTCCAAAAGTTTTCTGGATGCTTTTCTTCCCCTTTTACCATAAAGAGGGGTAGAAGAGGATGAGTTGACTAGGGAGGAACAGACAAACTGCTGCTTTGTCTCACATAGTTTCTTGAAACCGAACCAGAAGTAGATGGTTCTTTCCAGAAAAAGTAAATCTGATGATTTCCCCCTCCTCTCCTGCCAGCTTTTCTGCCTAAACCCTCTCTCCTCTCTGCTGGTTCATCTTTCAGCCAATCTTTCTCCGTTTCAAATCCTTAGTCTCCCCCTCACTGAGCTCTCTGGACCTTTCACCCGTTTTTTGTTGTTGTTGTTGTTGTTTGTTTTTTTTAATGAGGGTAATGAACTCGATAAGAGGAAACAGTGTCACACTGAAAGGGGGGGCGGGGTGGGTAGAGGTAACAAGAGGTAACAACACACACACACCCTGTCCTCTTCACCCCCCCACTCCCCCCCCCCCCCCATGTTCTCGACTGTGAAGCCATCTGTTGAGATTGTTTGGGGAGGGGGCAGGGATCTAGCATGTAGGAAGCTGGGAGCGAGACCGACTGGAGTGGGCGGGAGCGCCGTGCGTACTTTTGAGACGCTCCCTAGGGTGGAACCCGGGCTCCGCAGGCGGGCGGGGAGCGAGCCAGGAAAGACTGGCACTTTGGCGACACTCCCTAGGCAGCCGGGCGGCCCGCTCCAGCCGCCACTGGGCGCGGGGTAGGCGGGGTGTGGGATGGGGGGGAGAGCCCAGAGGCGGACGGGCGCTGGGGGGGGCGGGCCACGCAGCGTTGAGAAAAGCGCCGGCCGGAGGCCAGCGGCCGGGCCGCCTAGGTGAACGTGCAGAGGTGGCTCCGGTGCAGGCTTCCAGGTGGGTGCGGGTCTTCCTCGGGTGAAGTGGGAATCCCTGCTGCGGGCGGGGATCCGTAGCCCCGAACCCCAATATCTCTGCTCGTCCGGGCGGGCGGCGCTGGACTCTGGGGCGGAGACGAGCCCCTCAACTTTACTTAGACCCACGGTGTCCGCAGGGACTCCGGATGCCCGGGCCCGGTCGGACTGGGGACTCGACCCAGGGGAGCGGGCTTCCGCAGACAAAGGCTCCGGCCGGGCGTGGGCGCGGGCCGGCCTCTGGGGTCTTTGTGTGGACGCGTGCGTCTCGTGTTTGCGGGTCTGTGGTCTGGGTCGTGGCGTGCCTCTGCCTGTGCCTTTGTGTCGGTGCCTTTGCGTGGCTGTTTCTCGCCGGTGCGCGTTCCGGGCTCCGCGTCTGTTTGTGGGTGTTGGTGCGCCCAGCGTGGTGTGTCCGCTACGTGGTCTGAGCCTGTCGACGTGTCGGCTGGGTGTCCGTGGAGTGTGTGCGCGCCGAAAGCCGGACACCGCCCCGATGCCTCGCTCCCCTGCTGTCCACCCGGGCCCCTGACTTGGCTTCAAACTTTTCTCGCGGTTCCTCGGGCAACAGCCCGGGTTCTCTTCTCCGCCCCCTCCAGTTGCTGCTGGAGTTGGGGGGTGGGGGCGCTGACAGCCCTCCCCTCATTCATCTCCTGCAGTTCTTAGGCCCTCGAGGCATAGGGTAGGGCTTGAGGAGTGGGGGGTGGTGGAAAGATCGGGCAGCCCCTTGGGACTGATCTGGGCCGGGACTAGACAGAGTGAGCTGGACACCCCAAATCGAGTTGGCTGAGAGGAGGGAAGTGGCCAGTCCTGGGCTGCTGCTGGGGGCTGGTGAGAGAGCTGTCGGTGTTGCTGCCCTGCTCTTTGGGAGCGTGTATGTGACCCAGAGACGTGTCTGCTTAGCGGAGAGGCGGGACCCAACCCCCGCCTCCGCTTTGAGATCGGTTCTCCATTTGTATCCGGCCTCCAGGGGTTAAGGGGGACCAGCCCTCCCGTCAGTAGGTGAAAAGACAGTAGGTGAAAAGACGTTGACTTCTCCAGATCCTGGCCCCCTAACTGGGCAGCAGAGATAGAAACCTTCCTAATGCTGGTTTCTAATGGGATGAGCGCTTGCCCACTGTAGACTGCTAGGCAGGTGGCTGGGCCTCTCTGAGTCGCAGTCACCAGTTTTCGAAGGGGCGGGAACTCAGAGTGGACGGTGAGAATACCCGGGTTTGGAGCCTGAGATGAGTGCTGGCCTGCCCACAGTTGGCCCCGTGGAGTTGACTCAGGAACGTCTCCAGTCCTTCCTCCTCGCCTAGCCTAGCCCTCTGATAAGTCCAGACTTGCAAAGCACAAGACTGACCCATGAGGCAGGCTGAGGCAGCAGAAGTCTGCTGGGCTTTTGATCCTTTTTATTGCCAGATAACCCATACACCCCTTGTTTTCTTCTCTGCCCAGCCTTCTACCTAGTGCTTAGACTGAATGTTGTTCTTCTGAGAAAGAGGCTACGGTGGGAACTCTCCTTTCCCTCTCCAGGCCTCAGTTTCCCTTCTGGAAAAGAAGGAGCTGACAGTCTCTCCTCCCTTCCTGCTTCGGCTGACTGCTTGGTCCCAGAACCTGGAAGCACTTTGAGGTTTAACACACACCTCCATTCTGTCTTCACCAAATTCCAGGGTGCTAATTTGCCCTTTTGTAGAAGGAGGGGGAGGGAGGGGTGGCTTTGAAGTTAGGGAGGGATGAAATGGGCCTGGTGCTAATGCTACCCAGGAAGGGAAGGCTGAAATGCAGCCTGGGGATGCCAAGTGTATGTACAGCAGCCCCCACACCTCCCCACCCTGAGGCCAGAAGAGTCTTCTACTGAGGGAACCAGTCTATGTTCTGATAATAGACCGGCAGATAATAGATAATAGAGATGAGTAGCATGTGGATTTTCAGATGCAGAGAAGTGGGGCAGAGAACTAAAATTCAACTTGAGGGCCTCCCTGGTGGCGCAGTGGGTTAAGCAATGCACTATGACGCAAACCACAGCCCCTGCGGCATGAGTTCGATCCCTGCTGCCAGCCAGGGAGGGGACCTGCCAGCCAGGGAGGGGACCCACATGGCACAGCAGACCTCTCCTGCCTCATCCGCTGCTCCCCTCAGCAGTGTACTTCCGTTGATCTGCCTGTTCTGCTCCCTGCTCTGTCTGTGGTGAATCCTCTCACCCCCCCACACCTCTGGCCTGTACCCCAGTACATGTATGCATAAATAAATAAATCTTTAAAAATAAATAAATAAAAATGTGTAGCAAATTATATTAAAAAATAAATAAATAAATAAAATTCAACTTGAGGCTCAGAGAGAAGGCCAGGATCCATTATGAGGGCCATGGATGCCAGATTTAAGAGCTGGGATTTGAACCTGTAGACAGTAGAGAGCTGCTGGCGTTAAGCAGGCATGACAGGGGTGCTGGTCATTCTGTGAACCCTTTCTCTGGTTTGTGGATGGTGCTGAAGGCTGGGAGACCAATATAGAGCTTAGTACTCCAACCTCTTAGAATCAGAAGAACTTGGATTTCAGTCTCTTTCCATTGCTTCCTAGTTCTGTGGCTGTGGGCAAGTACCTTTGCCTCTCTGATTCTGTCTCCTCATCCTACAAATGAGGACAGTGATTCCTGTCTCACTGATGCGTTGTGAACGTTAAGCAGGATGACTTAAGCAGGATGACTTACATATGCTAACAAAACGAGGGTCATTGGTCCTCTGTCGTCTGTGTTACACTGTGCAGATGTTTGCTGGAGGCAGGCACTGACAGTAGAAGGCAGAGACAGCCTCTGTGCTAGTCTTAAACTAAACCTCATTTCCCCACTTGGCTAAGTGCTAGGTGTCCTGCAGACTTGAGCCAATTGTTACCCTCTCCAGGCAGAAGGAAGCTTGGTTCAGGACATATCACCCATCTGGTTTATCCCTCTTCACGTGTGTCGGCCCCATGCAGGAGAGGGGCTAGACACAGCTTCCTGCATGGCCACAGGCCACAAAACGTATTAATACCTCCTGGGGCAGCCCAGGGGCCACAGGCAGGGCAACCTTTTGCTGGGGGGGGGGGGTAGGTTAGATTGGGAAGCCTCACAGAGGAAGAGGCTTTTGACTTGAATGAGTGAGAGAAGACAAGGAAGGCATCTTTGTCACCTTTGTCAAAGGAAAGGCCTGTGAGGAGAGAAAGGCTCCTCTAGACTAGCAGGCTCCCTGTAGAGGCAGCGGCAGGTTCCGGCCTTCTTCTGGGAAGTGCACTCAGGTGTCCAGCATGGGTGGCAGTTGGAGGCAGGGTTGCCAATAACCAGTCTGGACCAGGAGGCCTCTTGAGCCCAATCTGGATAGGGTGAAGTCACTGCTGGGCTTGAGAGGGCATGGGGAAGGCAGTACCCACCATCCTGTCCTCCACAGAAAGCTGCCGCCTACTCTGGCCTCTTAAATCTTTCCGGTTCCCCTGAACCAATTCCCTGTAAAGCCTGCGCAGCACCAGTAACCGGTCAGTTGGCCTTGAATATGGGCATTGAGAGTTCTCAGCTTAGGGAATGCATTTGGATGCTTCTCTGCCCCTTTTTTTTCTGGCCCTGAGGTCACCCATTGTGTGTGTGCTGGGGTGGGGGGCGGGGGAAGAGGATGGCACGAACCCACATGCAGTGTGCCAGGCATGACGCTGTCTTCCTTTACCTTGGGTACCCATCCTGTGATGGGATGCAGTGGCACACTGTCACTATGCAGGCACCAGCACTGGGGTTTGCACCTTGTTCCAGATGAAGACTAGACTCAGGAGTGAGAGTGCATGCAAGTTCATCATCAGTTGAGGTGCCTCGGGCTTGGAGTCCAGTCAGCCTAGCTGCAAAGGTCATTTCCTCTGACCCAGACTGCCTCCCACTGTGTCCACTCTGCTGCCTCAGACTGACAGGGATTTGAGCATCTTCTGGAAGAACAAACTGGAGACAGAAATTGGTATTGGGTGCTTGCGCATTTCCTGTAGATTTTCCTCACTGGGCGAGGTTGCTCAGTTTCCAGGTCCTTCCAAGGATGACATCACAGGAGGCCAGGCAAGGAGCGTCAGAATACCTGGGTGTCCATCCAGCCCCTGTCCACACGGTTGTATGACTTTGGAAGACAGGCAGCTGTTAGATAAATAACAAAAGCATCTGACCTATTGCTTCTGCAATGCAGCCGAACAGATGATAGCTGACGAGGCATTGGAAAAGTGAGAGGTGTCGCTGGGTGAGGTGGTCATACCTACGTGCTGGTAAGTCTTCCTCTAGGACTCTGTGCCAGGTCCAGTGCTCGGCTCCAAAGGCACAAAAATGACTCTAACCCCATCCTTGCCCACAGGAGGACAGACAGGTAAACCATGTAGCCATAGTCCAGCCCCATCGGCTCTAGCGTCACTCACAAGTGCCATTTGAGGTAAAGAAAGAGTGTTAAGAAGCACCAGGTTTAGAGTTAACGTGTCTGGATTCCTGGGTCCTCTTACTACCCAACTGAATAACACCAGTCTCCGTGTCTGCAAAATAGCAGTCCCCATAGTCAAGAACTGTGGTGAGGCAGAAATGAGTTGCCGGTGCAGAAGTGCGTGGTGAGCTGATGTGTTTGTACAGATGTGTGGCATTAGTGATCCTGTTGGAAGAGCCGGCCCTCAAGGCGCTGGGAGTTTGGCCCTGAAATTCTTTCTGCCTTGCGTTTCCAGAGCTGACTAAGTGGCTGTGGAGCAGGACGTTAGTGGAATTTCCACCTGGGGATTTCTCTGGCGTCAGCATGAGTGAGCTCATGATGGAGGGGAGTGGGATGGGCGGCAGCTCCGTGTCGAGGAGCAACTGGTGGGGGCAAAGGCCTGTTTTGGTAGAACCCTGGTCTAGGCCAAGGCTCAGTACCCTGTCCACTTTGTTTCTGTGCCGGGGCCTCCCTCTGGAGTTGTGATGATAAGCTGGCAAGTCTGTGGTCCTGAGATGCTGTGGCACCAGGGGCCAGCAACATGGACCACGAGGTCCGGAGCTAGGCCACCTAACCCCCAGAGGTCTCCTGAGAGGAGGGAGACTGGGGCCCTGCCAGCAGATCAGCACAGTGACTGTGGATAGCGCAGGCAGTTCCAGACCAGCCGGGGCTGGGTACTAAGGTTGGAAGAAACAGACAGAGAGTAACACGGTCATAGCCTTCAGGAAGCGTAATAAATCATCGCTACCACTGTCTCCCAGACAAGCGTCAGATACTAGACTGAATGCTTCTCGAGCTGTCACGAAAGATGCTTTCTCCAGCCCTGTTGTCCCTGTTGAGGGCTCTGAGAGTGGACAAAATTGAGACTTGCTGGGGGCTAGCAGGCATTGAGCTGATGTCACACTGGGGTCTGAATCCAGACGTGAACACCTAGCCACTGGACTGTGTCCTCCCAGCTGTGTCTTCCACAGTCACCAGGCCTGGTTCTGGCCCCAGTGGTAGGGAGAGCAATGAGCACTGAAGAGGGAAGGTCACTGACCCAAACCGCTCACACTTCCTGTCGGGAAATAAAGCAGGCAAATAAAGACAGAATGTACTCAGTTTTCATCTGAAGGATCTTGCAGCAAGGGAGGGGGAGGGGAGGGGAGGGGAAGGGGGTGGCAAGCTTTGTTCTGCTGGCAGGGCCAGGGCAGGATAGGTGGACGTGGACTGGGCTGCTCTCAGTGTGAGGCATCTGGACCGAGGTCCTGGGTCCTGCACTGCCGTTCCCTTGCTGTCACTGCTTCTCTCTGGGCCTTGTTTCCTGAGAGGTCGTGGTGACAAGATGGAGGACAAAGAAACTTCTAGACCCAGCCCAAGAATTCTCTGAGTGTAGGGAATGGTGAGCCAAGGCTGAGAGTTGTTCAGAGGTTGTCACTGTAGGCTCCAGTCAAGTTGGGGCTCTCAGCTAGGGGAGGGAGGGAGGTGGGGCAACTTCCAGGTACCTCCGCCATGCCAGGGAGAACTTGAGTTCATTTTGGAGAAGGGGAGTGATGTTGCCAAGGCTGCTTAAGAGGCTCTCCTGGCAGCACCTGCGGTGTCTCGGTGGGGAGACCTGCCTGAAAGCCTGTTAGGGCCACATCGTTTACTCTTCCAACCGCACGGGTCAGCAGCGAACTTCCCTTGGAGTCGCTGAGGCTCAACAATGAATAATTCACAGCCGCTGTTCGCAGACCTCATACTCTGTCCCCAAAACGGGTCAGGGGAAGTGTGTAGTCCTTTCCTCCCACCCCAGTTGTGACCTGGCTGATCAGTGGGTATTTTGTATTTTGTATCTGCAGGTTGAGACTGAAAAAGAGTTATGTTCTCTGCCAAAGACTCCTTTTACCCCTGGCTGCCAACGGTACCACCTTCTGCCTTTCTATTTTTCCGTCAGGGGAGCGCACAGGTCCCAGGTTAACCGTGTTCATATAGTTACACAAAAGAGAAAACCAAAGCTCAAAGAAATGATGAAAACCGCAAAGGTCCCACAGATTGTGGCAGACCTGGAACTGGAATCCTGGTTTCCTAGCCCAAAGCCAGGGCTAGTGATCTTGTTATGAGTTGGTCCCCTGTCCCCACTGCTGGCCCAGGAACCCGCCCTCCACCGTCCATGAACACAGGGGCCCTGGCATCCCCCAGCCGACACAGGCCTCACATGGCCTAGTATGTAGAGATTTAGTGAATGCTTTTGTTAAATTTTGAAATCCTGAAACACTAGAGCTGGATTAGCTAGACTAAACCCCTTATTGTGAAACTGGAGAAATCGAGGTTCAGAGAGGGGAAGGGGCTTGTCAGATGTGCATAGTCATCCAGAACAGGAACTAAGATCTGAGCTCCTGATTGTCCTCCAGGATTGTCTCATTCCCGTGCCCTGTTGCCCTGAAGGAGGTGAGGGTGAGGGTCCTTCAGCGCTCTCCTGGGGGGCCTCCTTCCACTGTGGAGCCCAGGAGAGACACAAGCACCCACTAAGTGTGCATCTGTCAGTGTGTGTGTCCTGGTGCCTATGACCTCTGGTCCCCACGGCAGCCTTTCTGAGGAAGGGATTGATCGACTAACACTGTCTCCATGTTAGTTGAAGAAATGGGCTAAGAGAGAGGATGTCACTTCCCAAAGTCAACCAGTTTAGCAGGTGACTCCTGTCCCCTGGCATTCCTTCATCATGAGGTCCAATTCTGATCAGTAGGTAGGGACTTCCCAGAGTACAGTACTGGAAATACTGAGATCCTGTGCAGAGTTCCCAGGAAGTGGTATAGTGCTTGATTAATTATGCTTGCAGTGAATATGGACATAGCTCAGATGAAAAGGCACCTACCTTTTGGGGTCTTTTCTTGACAGTGTTCTTTTCCTCAGTCTCCTCTTACAACCATTCTCTCTGAAACCAACTAGACCAGCACTGCCACCCCCAGAAAAATCAGCCCCACCCCAGTTGAAGTCCAGGGAGTTATCACAAGTTGCCTGGTTTCCACTGCTGTTTGGTGTCCAACTTTCCAGCTCTCTGTGAAGGCCTTTCCTCTCCACAAAGCTAAGGTGGTTGTTTTTGTCAAGGGAAGCTCATTTCACTCATCCCTCCCTGTGTCCGGAAGGTGCTGACACCTTTGATGCATGTATGTTTAAGCAGGAAAAAGAGAGATAATGGGGTGAGGCTCATCCGGTGGCCCCCACCCACTGCTCCTTGTCTCTGGAGGGAGGCAGGGCAGCCCACACTGCACCCCACCCCTGCTAGGGGCCTTACTTCCACCGCTTTGCTTCATCTCCATGGCAGTCCTGTGAAGTGGCTACTAAAACTCCGTTTCACAGATGAGGAGACTGAGGTTCGAGATTGTGGCTAGCCAGACCAGAGGAAGTAGACACAGCCAGGAGGCAATCTAGCTAAGAGCCTTTGTAACTCACTGTGTTTTCTATGTTTCTTACTAAAAGAAGAGGAAATTGGAGGGATAGGGATAAAGACATATTTAAGTCACTAAGAGTTCTGCCATTAGAGAAAAACCACTGTTGTGTTGATTTTTCTGAGATTTTTCTAAAATTAGGATTTAGGGTGGACATGTAGGATTGGGGTGGGCTTTTCATGTTTTAATGCATAGCTGTAATTTTCTTAGACATGTCATTTTCTCTGATAAGACCACTTGGCATAATGACGTCGGCCCCTCCATGAGGTTGCAAGCTCTTCTGAACATGGTTGTTGATGCTTTAAGACCCCCTAGCAGAGTTCCACAGCCATCCCGACGGCCAGGAAGCCCAGGTTGGAGTCAGGAAGACAGAACCTGAGCGTCACCCCAGCCACCGCCTCCCTGGAGGCCAAGGACAAGTCACTACACAGTCTCTGGGCTGCAGCTTCCTTGTGCTCTGCCAGGGACTGCACACCCTGCTCTGCAGCCTGACACTCAGAGCATTGAATGAGCAAAAGCCTTCTGCAGCTATAAGGCCTGTGCCGACCACAGGACTTCCCTTAATCTTCCCTTGGCCTCCTCTGGGGAGTGGTCTGCTCCCTGGACTCCTGAGCCTTTTTGCTAAGGGCCCAGTCTGTCTGGGGCTCTCACACAATGGCCTTGGAGAGCAGTGCCCCTCCTGTTAGGACCCCACAGGGGTATTACCCCAGGGACACTGACTGTCAAGACCATGAGCCACACTCCCACCCTTGCCCACTTCTGGGTCCAAAGTTGGGAGGTCGCTTCCAGATGTTTCCTTTTTCTGCCAACAGCCTGACAACACCCCTAAGAGGTCCCTGGGCTCTGCTGTGACTTCACGAACCCCCTAGAGCCTCTGAATATTAAAAAGCTCCACGGTACCACCGCACATCCAATCCCTGGCCCTGGGACTTGACCCCAGGGCTCTGGGCCCTGAGCTCTGCTCTTCCCTGCCACCTGTAGGAGTATGTGTCCCCACCTAAACCAAGCCAATTAGAGGGGAAGACGAGAGTTCAGTTCCTGGCTCTGCCACCTTTCTTTTTTAGGCCTCAGTTTCCTCCACTCCCACATAGACCTATGACTGCCATGGAGTGACTGAGTGAACAGGTGTCTCTGCCATCACTTTCCACGGCTAACATCTAGGCCTGGCACAGAGCCGGGACCCAGGCAGGACTGTGTTCAGGGTGCCTTGGGGCATCACAAGCATGGGACCAGGTGGGCCTTCACTGTTGCTTCTGCTCCCTTCACATCATCCCTCACTACCACCCCTCAGTGCCACAGTGACAGCTGTGTGATGGCCAGTACGAGCTGCATGTGTGTGAGCAAGGTAGGGTGGAAATCACTGCCTATGAGATGGCGAACAGGGCTGAGGCCTGGGACAGGCACCTCTCAGGCTGTGGTTATATAAGCAGAAGCTCATGAGGGGCCATTTGACATTTAATAGGCATGTTGTATAATCACCTTTGGGATCCAAAGGGTAATCAGAGAGCTTGTGTGTGTGCGTGGTGTTTGTTTAAACCCCAGGAAGGGTGGGTATGAACAGATAAGCTTAGTGAAAAGGTGCAGCAGTAGAGGGGATGAACCCTTGCTGTGAGGCACTCACCCAGGGAAACAAAAGAGGCCTGAAGCAATGTAATATTTTCCCTCTGCTTCTAGACATTGAGCACTCTGACCCGCCTTAGCTGGGACCAAGCCCAGGATGCACCTGGGCTGGGTTTAATCCTCAAATTGGATGCTGCAAAAGAAAGGGGTGGGGAAGAAGGGCCCCCCCTCCCCGCATAGGGAGTATGGGGGAAGAGAGCCCCCCTTCTCCCTGCCTCTGGGCAGAACCAGAGTGCAGATCGAGTGGCTGCCCCTTTTAAAGTTTCATGTGGGCCTGGTAATGCTAGCCTGCTTCTCCCCGCACCCCACCAGGAGTTGTGCAGGTTGGGTCCACCCCGTCCTCGCTCCATTGGGCCCTCCCCAAAGAATTGTGAGCTGGATGGCTAGGAGGAAGGAGTGGCAAGGGTGTGAACCAGTGCCACTCCAGATAAGAGACCTGGGCTGAGACTTGGTGCCTTCTGTCTTCCTGGCTGAGTGGCTGCTGTGCTGGGCGTGGGGTAACTACAGTTCGAAGACTTCACTCTCAACCCTCTCTCGCCCTGCGAGCACCAGGGAGCATCACTGTCCAAGGAGCCCCAGTGGCTTGAACACAGACTTCAGGTCAGACAGACCTGCATGGGCTTTGAGGACTGAATGTGACACTGTGCAGGCATGTGGTAGCTGGCATGTGTGGCAGCTATTAGTATAAGCGTACAGAGAGGGAAACTGAGGCCTAGGGTGGGCAAGTGGTTTGCATCATGGCATGTGTCAGTGAGAAAAAGCCCCTCTTGGTCCCTACCTGTCTCTACCCACTGTCTTGCCAATCTTGCTGAAAGTAGCAGGTGCTAAAAAGGAATTGGAATTGAGCAGGCCAGTTACTAGTTTGGAGTGAGACCATTTTCCTCTCTGTGCTGCTGTGTCTTCTGTATATGGGGGGACTAGAAACCAGCTCAGCCTTAAGTTAAAGGAAAGGCCGTATATACATATATAGTAGCTCTATCAGCCAGGGGTCGGGGCATGGCAGAGAGGAAGGGGCTTGAGACAAGTGTCCCAGTGCCCACATGGGAGTCTAGGAATGAAGGATCAGCCCCTGGAGGACAGAGCTGGTAAGGGGACGTAGGACTGTGCACCCAGACATTGTCAGCCAGACCAGGGGCAGTCATTATAGTCCCCACCAGGAAACAAGCCTCCTTCAGGGAGACTGGATTATGGGTCTCGGGCCTGGCCCAGCCACTACCAGGGACCCACGGTCCTCTGTATTCCAGTTAGTTCTGCTGCCACTCAGCTGTGTGACTGTGCAGAACTTGCTGCATTTCTTTAAGTCCCAATTCCTGCTTCATGATGTAGAACCAGAGCTCACTGCTTTATGGGGTGGACGTGAAGGTCAAGGGAGGTCATGGATGAGGCCGTTGGGCTGGCACACGCTCAGCAGAGGGGTCTAACCCTGGGCCCCTGAGCTGCAGCCTGTGTTCAGTAGGACCTGGGTAGAGACCAGCCGGGGACTCCAGGGTAGGCTTTGGAGCGGTCAGTCGGGAAGCCATCTGGTTCTACGGGCTTCTACGCGGGTTCCTTCATATCCTAGAGCAGAGAGAGAGTGCAGGCATGCAAGGTTCCAGGCCCCACACTCACCGAAGGCAGAACGGACCTGCTTCCATCTGCTAACCTAATTTAAGAAACAGTTCTGTTGCTTCCAGTTTAAAATTCACCTTGACCTAAGTGATAAGCCACATATATGGGAGAAACTGAAGCCAGAGAGGACCAGGGACTAGGAGTTATATGAAGAGCCATAGTCAGGAAAACTTCCTGAGAGGGGGCCTCCCGGGTTAAGTCACAGCACTATGAAAATGTCCGCAGCCACTGCAGCACGAGTTCGATCCCTGGCCAGGGAGGGGACCCACATGCGCAGCAGACCTCTCCTGCCTCGCCCGCTGCTCCCCTCAGCAGTGCATTTCATTAGATCTGCCTGTTCTGCTCCCCGCTCAGTCTCTGGTGGATCCTGTCGTGTCCCCTCCACCCACCTGCCACACCTCTGACTTGCACCCCAGCTCTTGCATGCATAAATAATAGAAAACAAAATCCTGGGAGGAAAGGCGTTGGAGGGGTCAGTGGCACCTTTCATCTGAGGTCAAGTACACTAACTGGTGTCTGATGGGGTGCGGTTGGGACCATCTGGTTTGGGGTGTCTGCCAGCAGCCCTCATCGGTGGCTCTCTTTTCAGCCTCCACCATGCCGTGGCCCCTGCTGCTGCCCCTGCCCCTGCTGCTGGCTGTGAGTGGGGCCCAGACGGCCCGGCCATGCTTTCCAGGGTGCCAGTGTGAGGTGGAGACCTTCGGCCTCTTCGACAGCTTTAGCCTGACGCGAGTAGATTGCAGTGGCCTGGGCCCCCACATTGTGCCTGTGCCCATCCCCCTGGACACAGCCCATCTGGACCTCTCCTCCAACCGGCTGGAGATGGTGAACGAGTCGGTGTTAGCCGGGCCGGGCTATACCACACTAGCCGGCCTGGATCTCAGCCACAACCTGCTCACCAGCATCTCGCCCACGGCCTTCTCCCGCCTTCGCTACCTGGAGTCACTCGATCTCAGCCACAATGGCCTTGCAGCCCTGCCGGCCGGCAGCTTCACCAGCTCGCCGCTGAGTGACGTGAACCTCAGCCACAACCGGCTCCGTGAAGTCTCCGTGTCTGTCTTCACTACCCACAGCCAGGGCAGGGCGCTGCACGTGGACCTCTCCCACAATCTCATCCACCGTCTCGTGCGCCACCCCGGGCAGGCCGGCCTGCCCCCACCCACCATCCAGAGCCTGAACCTGGCCTGGAACCGGCTCCACACCGTGCCCGACCTTCGAGAATTACCCCTGCGCTACCTGAGCCTGGACGGGAACCCACTGACTGCCATAGGCCCAGGTGCCTTCGCAGGGCTGGCTGGCCTCACACACCTGTCACTGGGCAGCCTGCAGGGTCACCCCCAGCTGGCACCCTATGGCTTCCACGAGCTGCAAGGCCTGCAGGTCTTGGACTTGTCAGGCAACCCCAAGCTCAAGTGGGCAGGTGCCGAGGTCTTCTCGGGCCTGGGCTCCCTGCAGGAGCTGGACCTGTCGGGCACCGGCATGGTGCCTCTGCCTGAGATGCTGCTCCCTCACCTGCCAGCGCTGCAGAGCATCAGCGTGGGCCAGGGGGTGTGGTGCCGGCGCCTGGTGCGGGAGGGCACTTACCCCCGGCGGCCTGGCTCCAGCCCCAAGGTGGCCCTGCACTGCGTAGACACCCAGGAACCTGCTGCCAGAGTTCCCGACATCTTGTGACGAACGGCACGGCCTGGGCCACACACTAGACTGCCTCCTGGGGCTTGCTGTGTCCTGGGCAACTTATATTTAATGTGCCAATGCCAGTGTGGACTCTGCAGGCCTGTGCGGCAGCATCTGCACCAGAGCTGCAGACCTGGGAAGAGGTTTTGGACCTGGAACACACACCCAGGAGCAATTTGCCACTTTGTCTATGTTGCCCCCGAACCATAAGCAGAGGGTTCCTTGATGCCAAACCAGAAAAGAAGTCCCCTGCTGTCTTTCCCTATTTGTTCCCTAAGTGCCTTCCCTCCGGCCTGGGCCGATCTGACAGGAGGAGGCCCTGCAGGAGGTTCTGCTGCAGGGCAGAGGTCAGGTGCTTGGCTAGATGCTCCGTGGGCCCATGGTCCAGTCACTCAGGGGCATGATTTCTGTCAGTGACATAGCCACCTCTTTAAAAGGCTCTGAGCCCGTGAGGGCTGCTTCAAACTTTCCTCTTCCTCGAGAGCCCTCAGTAGATCTTCAGTTACAGGAAAGACTGGAGAAAAAAAGTCCACCTCCTCATGTGACAGATGGGAACTGAGACCCCGAGAAGGAAAGGTGATAACCTGAGGTACTGCAGCTGTGAGCAGACAGCATCCTGCCACCCCGCCGGGGCCCTGTGCTCCTCCCTCTTCCCCTGAGCATGCCCTTCCTGCCCCCACATCCCACTGCTTGTACCTGCAGCAGTGGGAACGGAGAGGCAAGGGCCTAAGAGATGGCAGTCCAGTCGGAATGGCTTGAGTCGAGTTTACCACCTGTCAGAGCCTCCGGAAACTTCAGGCTTTTGACCTCAGCTTGAGCCATTTCCCATTCTGGGGTAGGGTCCTGTGGCAAGACTGGACATGCACCCGTGACCGCTCGAAGTGCCGCCTCTAGGTGCTCTCCCTGAGGAGCTGGCGCAGTTCTGGCACCCCACTAGCATGAGTCTTGGTTTCAGCCCCCACAGGCCCTGAACCCAAGAGGCCCACAGCACCTCTCACCCTGCTGAGAACACAGCAGACAGGGCAGGGCACCACGGCCCATGTTGGCTTGCGCTCTGCCCTCACAGCTTCATCTCTACTTTCCAGCCCTGGGCTCCTTCCTTAGCCATCATTTTGTAAAAGTTGTTGCCTTTTTAATAGACTGTCACTTTCAACCTACACCCCACCCCTGCTGGCAAGGGATGGAAACATGTCATTCGTAAATAAAGAAAACTTTGCATTTGTTCACTTTCGTCATGCTATGTCCTGGGATGTGCCGGGCAAGGAGGTGCTGGGAGGAAGCCAGCCAGCAGTGGTCATGTGGGCATCAGGGACTGACCCCACAGAGACACCCGAGGGACAGTGAGAGCTCTGTCTTCCCCCACTATCCCCACCCATTTAACCGTCCTTGATTAAGTACTATAAAGAGTCCCTCTTTCTGTGTGATCAGACTCCACCAACATTCCCCAGAAGGGGCTCTGGAACCAAAGGGATAAATGCCAACCGACTCAGCCATGGGCACCTGTGCTCCCTGAGAAGCCCGGTGAGGTACTGGGGAGGTGAGGTGACAGGAGTTATTTGTGTTATTTGATGCAGCTTGCGTCCTGTCCACCTTCACCATCCTCCCTCTTCCTGCCCCTCCAACTCCATGAATTGCTCAGGCCCTTGCACACTTCCACCTTCCCTCAGGCTGTCACTCTGGGCCCTTGCCCTTGTTCCCATCCCTGCCTCAACTCAGAACCCAGAACATTCAGCCCACAGTTATGGGTGGGGAGCTTGCCCATCTTGTCACCAGCTCCCCCCAACAATACCATCGCCTCCTGGGCTGGTACCCATGGGTGAATATGGGATGGGGCTGAGACATGGGAAGAGGGCATCAGGGTGAGACGCCAGCCCTTATAGTTCACAGCTGGTTCTTCGCCCCTCTGTTCCCTGGGAAGAGAGGCTTCAAATGCAGGTGTGGCAGAGAGATAACCTGGGAATTTCACCAAGCAAGGCTGGGCTCTCCCAAAACCCCACTTGAAGAAGGAGCCCTTGGGAAAGGAACATAGGCATCTGAAACATAGGGACAAAGCAGTGATAGAGACAAGGAGGGGAGGCCAGGGCTCCAGCAGAAAAATGAGCTCTGGGACTGGTCTCAGTAGCTTGCACATCTGCCAAGGGGCAGGAGTAAAGTTCTAGCGAAAGGATGGGACAGGACCAGCCACTCTATGCAGGCTTCTCCTTTCTTCGGCCTTGCCCAGTGGGCCTCCAGCATCCCAGGGGGAGAGCAGAAGCCCCTCAAGGCAACAGCCCTGGAAAGCCAGGAGTAGGAGCCCAGCTCGCAGTGCCACCTCGTGGTAGCACATGGCTAGATGCGCTATTCCTCTCTGGCCAGATGGCTTTCCTGTTGCCTGCCAGCTATCTCCGCTCCCAGAAATCCCCTGGCCGCTGAGAAAAGGGCACTAGAACCATGAAAAATTATATAAAACAGTGCAATAGTTATGTTTTGTAGTTTACAGAGAAGAGTTGTAGTCCTGTATCTTTCACCAACCGGTTGTACGACTTTGGTCAAGTTCACTTTAAACTCTGAGCCTGGAAAATAGGCATGAAGATGTGTCTGCCACGAGATTGTATAGAGTAAGTAAAGTAACATTTGAAAAGAATCAAGTGCAATGCCTGGCACAAAAGAGACCAAAAATGTTTGCTTCTGCCATCATTCCATAGAATGAAATAAAATTAGGAAATAGATTTCAGGACCATGTCATCCTAGACTCATTCTGATCACTGGCTTGGAACTGAAGAGTTTTGTAAAGGCTTGAGGTTGTAGAATGGTCTGCAATACTAGAATTCACAGGAATCTTGCTCTGTGTGCCTAACATGGGCTAGGCCTTCACATCCCTTCTGTTGTATTTCAGGGGTGGGGCGACAACTCAGGCAGTTTGCCGCGGTGGCCCCATCTGAGTCAGGGACATTTTCATGCATCTCAATATTATAACTCAGCTGCAGTTCCCTAGGCACATGTTTCTTGGACTCTACGTGCTTTCATTTCCTCCTGCTTTCATGCTTTTCATTTCACAATCACTGCCCAGGTACTGTCACTTTACATAGGAGAAACAGCCTGGGCCTGGCTCCATCTCCCAGCAGTGAGCCCATCATTCTTACTGGTCCATCATTCTCGGTGGCCTGGGCCAGCTGTGCCTGTGTCACTAAGGGCAGAGTTGCTCTGAGAAAGCAAAAGCCACCGGATTCCATCTAATTTTCTGTTGAAAATAAATTAGGGGTGTTATACATCTCGAAATGTTTCTAAACAGACCACTAATGACAGTCAAAGATCAAAATCAAAAGTCCTTCCTCTCCTGCCCCCATTTCACAGATGGGTACACTGTGGCCCAAGGAGCAGCACCTCAAGGTCACATGGCGGGTGGGCAGGATTTTGTGCTTTGGAACTGCCTTCATTATTTCTGGGACCTCTATAAAGTGAAAATGCTGGCTCTCTAGTTAAAAAATTATTAAAAGTTTCAAGATGTCAAGAGTAGAGCATTAAATCAAGTGCAGGGCGCTCTGAAGTTCCCACTGCCCAAAAAGCAGAGCCTTGGGGTGTCTATGCAGATGTGTTACCTAATCCCTCTGTAGTTGAGAGCTGATTAGACTCCTTCTAACCCAGGAATTTCCTCTCATGGGTGTTATCACACCACTTTCTCATTTCCCTTACCTGCCAAGACCAAAGAATGTTCAGAAAGAGAAAGGGCAGATGCGATCTTGTCCAGAGAAACATCCTTGAAGACGGTTGAAGGGTGGTCGTATCCATTGCTCCAAGACTGCCAGGCAGACCTAACATTCACCAAGAAAAAAGAGTTTGTAAGCTAATAAGGTCTTGCCCATGAATACTTAAGGTCTTGCCCATTGTTCCACTTTGGCTAATGTTCACCAGGCAGCTGAATGCAATTATTATTGCTTTGTGCATCAATTCATAGTATTAAACAACTCCACATCTGGCATAGCAAATGGCCCTCCAGTTAAGTCACATGCTCTGTGTTTATCCTTTTATTCATCCACATACCAATGGTTATTTTTATGGGGGTTATTGTGTGTGGTTATCTGAGCAGAAAATCCTTCCTGTGTTTATTGTTTAATACCCAAAGTTATTTATTATGTATATATATAACCATTAGATAGTCAAAATACTCTTTAAGAATACACCATACATTTATGTTTCATGACATATACATCTATGTATATGTAATGTGTGTGTATTTATATATATGCATGATACAAGAAGACAGAAAATGAGAATCTGGTTTGAGGACAAAAGTGTCAATTAATTTTCTAGACAGTTGATTTTTGAAGCAGCAACTTTTTCCAGTGTTGAGTAATGATTCAAGGCATTAGCCACCCTGTTCAGACAGAGGGAAAGAAATAATATTTTAGCTTAAAAAAAATCAAGTTCCCTAACAACCTAAATGCCCCCAAACAAATGAATGGATCAAGAAGATGTGATGTATATACACACAATGGAATACTACTCAGCAATCAAAACAGATAAACTCATGCCATTTGCAGCAACATGGGTGGAGTTGGAAAGGATTATGCTAAGGGAAATAAGCCAAAAGTAAAATATAAATACCAGATGGTTTTACTTACAGGTGGTAAATAAAGAAATCAAACGAAGGGTCAGGAAAAAGCCAAAATTGCAATCTGACCGTAGATCTGAGGCCTACAACAGGGGAGAAAAAAAGGGGTGAAAACATGGATGAAAGCACAAGGGATTACAGTGATGATCATGGGTGCTGTGGTGGTGGGAGACTATGGGGATAACACCTAAGGGGAGAAATCAAATACTGCCCAAAAATTAGGACTCATATAAGGATATAGATATTTTTAAAATACATATTTTTCACATTCAAATAAAGCCCCAATCAAATTCTCTAAAGCTGAGGGAATTTCCAAGGGCTGCTTGAGGTGGAATAACCAGTGACTAAGGTACAGGCTCCAAAGGTTGCTTGTATTCAAGACCAGGTCCTGCCACATACAGCTGTGTGACTTGGAGCAAGTGACTCGGCCTCTCAGAGCCTCAGTTTCCACATCTGTGAAACGGAGAGAGCAGTTATGTCCCAGAGTTGTTGAGGAGAATAAGCAGGGCAGTGTGCATAAAACACTCAGGGCCTGACAAATATAACTGCCATGTAGTAAGTAATAGGAAACACTATTTTTTGGGAAATTCTTTTGTCAAACTGATACAAAGCTGTGGCTCAAGATAATCTCAGGCAGGGTTCCATCCCACAGGTGGTATTATGGAAGCTGTTACGCTTGCGAATTTGTCTGAAAAGCGGTTCCACTTCTCCACAAGTACACCTCAATCTGCCCCACTAGACAGCTTCCTTCTGGCCCAGCACTTACAAGGATACAAAGAGCTCAGGAACTGTCTCGAGGAAATGAGTGACCTGCGGTGTCTGCAGATGTTGGAGAACCTTCCACTCGCCTCACTGTCCCAGACAGAGCTTCACTCTGTGAGAACTCCCTCATTGACTCTTTGACTTAAACTGTGACTGCTGCCTGGGGTTCTTACTGGCTGGGCAGGGACCCGGGGTAGCAAGACTGACTGGGATGGAGTTGAGTGTCTGTGTGGGAGCAGGGCATTCACTCACTAATGGGGAGCAAGGGGAACCTGACCACTTTCTTAAAATTGTGATACATCCTCAAAATTGTTTTTAAGGTATGTTGATAGGACAGTTATTAAGATAATGATGTTGGGGGGTGGGTTGAGCAAAATGGGGAAGGAGGTCAAAAGGTACAAATTTCCAGACATGAATAAATAAGTCACAAGGATGTGCCATACAGCGCAGTGAGTATAGTTAATTATACTGTACTGGGGCCTCCCTGGTGGCATGAGGGGTTAAACACCACACTGTGGGGCATCTGCAGCCACTGCAGTGCAAGTTCAATTCCCGGCCATGGAGGGAACTCACATGGCGCAGCACATCTCTCCTGCCTCGCCCGCTGCTCCCCTCAGCAGTATGTTTCAGTCCATCTATCTGTTTTGCTCCCCACTCTGTCTCTGATGAATCCTCTCACCTTCCCATGACTCTGGCCTGTACCCCAGCTCTTGTATGCATAAATAAATAAAGCTTTAAAAAGAAAAAAAAGAAAAGAAGTGCATCTGTCCAGTTTTTCAGTTCACCCTGCATGTGAGCTCATCCTTGTCATATTTTTGTCCTACAGTCACCAGGCATGTCTCCCCTCAGCTCAGACTCCCCCCTCCCAGCCCCTGTGCCAGGTCAGAGAGATGACTTGAGTTCCCCAGACAAACTCTCTCATCTCCAGGATTCACCTTGTCTCTTCTCCCAGAGCCACCCAAGAACCAGAGAAATAAAGACCTAACCCACTGCCCAGCTAAGGCGACTTCTCCTTCTCTCAGGGAGTTTACTCCAGACCAGGAAACTTACTCAAGGAGAACTAAGGCAGGGGAAAGGCAGTCACTGAGAAGGGAAGGAGGCCACAGGGAAGCCATCAGCCTGCAGCAGCACTCCCGGGGTGCCCTGAGAAAAGCTTAGCTCTTCCGTGCTTCCCACAGACTGTGGATAAAGTCACACTTAGAGCAAGCTTTAAATAATCTCCCTATGGGGCCTCCCTGGTGCTGCAGTGTGTTAATCACTGCACTATGAAGCAAACCACAGCCACTGCAGCATGAGTTCGATCCCTGCTGCCGGCCAAGGAAGTGACCCACATGGCGCAGCAGACCTCTCCTGCCTCGCCCACTGCTTCCCTCAGCAGTGTGTTTCTGTCCATCTGCCTGTTCTGTTCCCCACTCTGTCTCCAGTGGATCCTCTCAGCCCCCCCCCACACACACCTCTGGCCTGTACCCCAGTTTTTGTCTGCATAAATAAATAAATCTTTAAAAACAAACAAATAATCTCCCCACGTACAGACACAAATGCTATAGTTCCCTAGACTCGTCCCACCAGTCAGTAAAACCCCACATCATGTGCAGACACGTGAAGGGGTGGGTAGGAACCAGGGTGGCATGTGCAGAGTGTCCGGGCTTTCAGCAGACTCCCCAGGAGTAGGTACGCAGAACCTCCCTCTGCTAATGAACTCCAAAGGATGCTGACTCTAGAAGGTGTGGGGGAGGAGGCAATGATTGCTTTCCCCTCATACCCACAGCCTGATTATGACCCACTTATCTGTCCCGTCTGGGCAGCTTTACCACCTCTGTGGCAAGGCATCTTCTGAAGCCCTTCCCCAGTCCTTCCCAGGCAAGGTTAGATGCTCCTCCTCTGTGCTCACTCAGGACCTCCTCTTCCCTCTAGAATGACACTCATCACATTGATTTCTTGTGTTCCTCTCTACACTGGCATAGGAGCTGTGGTTCCCTTGCTCCCCAAGGGCCCGTAGCACCCAGGCCGGTGCACATAGTTGGTTACCAATACACATCTGATGAGTAAGATGGGCCTGTTACACCCAGTATACTGATGGTTAAATAAGACTGAGTTACTTTCCCTAGGCTGCACAGCAAACTCATGGGAGAGACCAGCTCTTGAGCCTTCCAGTGTTTGCTTCAACCCGTCCGCAACAGGGACCTTCCTTCCCTGAATCCCCTTCTCTCCGTCAGGCAGCAGGTGTGAGCACCACAGGCCTGAAGCTGGGGTATTGCAATGGGACAGGAAGTCCCTGTGGTCCCACCGTCCTCTCCAGCTCCTGGCAGGGACCCACCTCCCGCTGTGCTGCCTCCTCCCTTCTGTCCCACACCTCACCCGCCCCAATAGCAGCCCCATAGGCTATGGAGGGGTATCCTACCTCTCTGAGCCTGTGTCCCCAGCTGTAAGAGGAATCAGCCAAGGCAAATCTAAAGCACCTTCCACTGAGCGTCTGAGAAGGACTTGCAGGCCAGCTCCACGCTGCATGCAATGTAACACAAAGTATACAAGCAGCAGGAGGCCACAGAAATCACATATTTTTTCAAATATAACAGAATTTGACCTCAATGTTATATAAGTTTTTAACCTTCACTATCATGTGTGTGAGCTTGCACACACATGTGTATGTATGTGGGAGTTTGTTTACACAGAGCTTGTGCTTTGCAGCCATACTTCATTTGTCCACAGCCTCTTGTCAGGAAACAGGGCAGGGATAATAACGAACCCATTTCACACATGAGAAAACTGATGCCCAGAGAGTAGATGGCAAAATCTGGGATTTGTT
Source organism: Galemys pyrenaicus (assembly GCA_019455555.1). Lineage (NCBI taxonomy): Eukaryota > Metazoa > Chordata > Mammalia > Eulipotyphla > Talpidae > Galemys > Galemys pyrenaicus. The sequence goes on from JAGFMF010011429.1 coordinate 6,202,419, forward strand.
CTCAGAGATCCTGTTCCCAACTCCGTCCTCTTCCAGCTCCTCTGCAGGTATTTGGGTTGAAATGCCCCCACAAAGGGGGCAAGCATATGACTTGGCTGGTAAGCCTGCCCAAGGAGGCTGCATAGCATGGTAGGGGAGATGTCCTGTGGTGGAAGTCCGCTCTTTAGGGTGTGAGAATGAGAGATAACAGGAATAACTAAACTCTGGACGAAGGCAACAGGATGACAAGAGAATGACTCAAAGGACAGGACAGCTCTGGGAATGGGCACTGACCTCAGTGCTTAGGATACCTCCACACCCTTATAAGGCCTGTCTTTGTCAGAAAGACACCCCAGTCCTGGCCACAGGGCACCCAGAAGTGGACCCAACCCAGACCTGGCCCAGTGACTCTCTGTTCACGGAAATACAAGACGGAAAGTGGCTGTGCAGGGGGAGCAGGAACTTGAGACCCCATCTGACATCAAGACAAACTGGGGGAACCTTCCAGGCATTGAGTCATGGGGAGAGCTGGGATCGAATCTCAGCCTCTGACTTGTCAGAGCACTGTCCCCACCAGAGGGCACTGCTTGGGACTGGTTGCTCCTTTTCTTCCTGTCCTGTTTAGCGGGGGACACTCTAGACCCAAGCCTGACGTTTAGGGTCCCTCAGGAAGAGAGCAGAAGCAAAGTCAGAGAAGATGTCTGAATGAGCAGCAGCTTTGGGCCATCACTAGCATGCCATCGCTGACACATCTTCCCCTCTGATAAAATAACTTCCCATCTTTGTATTTTACAAACATTCATTTGGGTGTTTTCAAAAACTCAACAGTAATGTTTTTACATTGACTTATTTCATTCGCACTATACAAAAAGACATTTGACAGAAAAGGAAACCGTGGTTCAGAGAGATTAAATAATTTGCCCAAGATCATACAGCTGAGAAGTGACAGGTTTTGAATATTTGAAGCAAGACAACTGAAGCAAGTCTGTCTGCTTCTGGAACCTATAAAGAAACTGCTAAATCCATAGAACAGAAAGTAGAACGTCATACTTACAGAACCAGAAAACAGAGGCTCTGTTCTTTCCTTGGCTGCTCTCTCACAGAGGTTTAGACTGGGTCTGGGTGGGTCCTTGGAAGGGAATCACCCAGATACTCACAGAGAAATTGAGACCTTAGGCCTGGCACCATCTGCTTTGATCTGGGCTGCAGCCCAGTGCCTCACCTTCTGACCGGGGTCAGTCAGGACCAGGCTCTATGCCCCACTGCGTCTGTCTCAGGACAGTTATCCTGCAGTAGGGAAGCTCCTGCCTTGGCCCAGTCTTCCAATTGGAGCTTGGATCCTCGGACCCTTTTATCCAGGCCTCCCCTGCTTAGTACAAGGTGAACCCAAGAACTCCCAGGGGCCATTGCTCCCCACAATTGAGGCTCTGTGTGGCCCCCGATTAAGTTGTAGTTATTTAACAGAGACCTTAGAAATGTAACTAAAAGCATTGGTTATGTGGGGACACCCAGGTGTGAAGGAAAGCTGGGGTGGGGGGTGGGAGTGGGCAAACACTATTTTGCTTCTTGAATCAGAGTAGCAGGGGAATTGGTGACGCTTTGCGTCCCATTGTTTCTGTCACTTTCTAGCTGCAACACCCCAGTGAATGCATTTTACCACCTGGGTTCCAGCTTCCTCACTAGAAGCAAGGACATGACCACATTCAGGGACCCTATACCATGACCGACACTAAGGGGCTCAGGGAATGTCACCCTTCCTCCATCCCCCAAGGCTAAGGTTCAGGGTGCTGTTCCAGCACATAGTCCTGCACAGCTTTTGAGTGGTGGGTACTCATGTCACACTGTCACCTTAACCCTTGACGCTCTTTCCCTCATTCAGGCCCTGGTGAGGTTTGGATTATTATTTCATGGCTATTCAGCAGGGGGCACTGTAAAGCAAAGTGTAGCCAGAAATTGTGGAGGAAAAGGAACTAAGTGACAAAATCAGTAAAGCCCATCTAGCATCTGAACATGATTTAATGCTTCACAGCAATTGCATGTCCACTATGTTTTAATCTTCACAAAAATCTTGTGAGGCGCTAGAATGATGCAGTTAGCTCTCTTTACAACAGAAGAAACCAAGGATCAAAGGAGAGGGCTATGGCAAGTCCAGGGCCATTCACACTGTGTCACAGAGGAGATAGCACTGACTCCTGCCCCTGACCATGAGAGAGCAGGTATGTGAGAAGTAGAGGGAACGAGGAGAGGAAAAGGGAGCACAGAATCCTCCTGTCTGCCCTTAACATTGGCCATTAATAATAAAGACATTTGACTTAGAATCCCATGGAGGGCCTCCCTCGTGGTGGAGGGGTTAGTCGCAGTGCTATCAAGCTATCTATCGCCAGCTACTGCAGCATGAGTTTGATCCCCAGACAGGGAGGTGACCCAAATGACACAGCAGACCTCTCCTGTCTAGCCCACTGCCCCCCTTAGCAGTATATTTCAGTAAATCTGCCTGTTCTGTTCCCCACTCTGTCTCCAGTGAATCCTCTTACCACCCGCACCTCTGGCCTATACCCCAGTTCTTGAATGCATAATTAAAAATAAATGTTAAAAAAAAGAGAACCCCATGGAATTCCCTTTTGCAGTGCATTTGTTTTATTGAAAGGAGGTGGTCTCTTATAATAGTAGCTCAGTGGCCAGCTCAAGAAAGAGAACACTGACACAAACTCTGCTGAAGAGCATGCTTCAAAGATTGCCATAGTCATTCCACTTCTAAAATGTTCTTCTTAGAAAATACTCATAGACAAGTAAAAAAAATAACTGCAAGGATACACATCTATATTGCTTCTTTATAGTAGTAAAAATGTTGAAAATAACCTAAAAGCTATTATTATTATGAAAGATTGTGTTGAATTAAATTTTTTTGTAATTGTTCATTAATTCAATAGAGTGGCTATTAGAGTAACTTAGGCTATGTCTACAGACAGAATACTGACCATTTGTTAAAAATCAAGCTGTATGTGGCAAAAACAAACAACAGACCTTCATCCACGTTGAAGAAACAGGACTCCCAAACCAGAAAATATGGGGGAAAGAGAATAAAAATGGGGACTGGTGGGATGAACTTGGGATTCACTTACTATCAATTTCAGATAGGTTTTAAATTTAACCCTGTATATAAATCACACCTTAATCTCAAAACAAAGGTACCTAGATGAAACAGATATAAAAATGGAATGGAACAATACACAAAAGGTAACTTTCAAAACCCTTCATCCAAACCTCACATCTCATAAAAAATTAATTCAAAATGAATCATAGACCTAAATGTAAAACATAAAATTATGCAACTTTTAGGGGAAAAAACAAGCGATAATCACCCTGCTCGAAAGCTAGGGGAGGATTTTTTTAGGCTTGATATAAAAAGCACAATCTACATAAGCAAAAAAAATTGATTAATAAGATCTCATCAAAATTTGAATATTTGCTCTGTGAAGAGGTAAAAAGGCAAAATACAGACTGGGATAAAAATAGTTGAAACCACATATCTGACAAAGAACTTGTATCTAGAATATGTAAGAACTCTCAAAACTCACCAGGAAAAAGAAGAAACGCTTCTCCCACAAAAAGAACATTCCAAGTAGAAAAGGGTCAAAAATATGAACAGGTATCTCACCAAAGAGCATCGCACATTTCATGGGAAATGATGTTCAACATGGCCTCAGTGAAATGCAAGTTAAAACCACAGTGAGACATCACCACAAACTTCCCAGAATGGCTAAAATGAGAAATAGTGACCACACAAATACTGTTGAGGATGTGGAAAAACTGGATCATTCATGCATTACCAGAAATGCAAAAGGAAAGAGCTACGGGGGTGGAGGGGGTGGGAACAGTTTAACAATTTGTTATCAGACTAAACAATTCATGTACCATGTGACCCAGCTGTCACAGGTGAGCGGTTAAACCAACCACTGACATACTATGCAACAATTAAGAGCAGCAAATTATTGATAGAGGGAACAATTTGAATGGATGTCAAGAGAATTAAGCTGTCTTATAAAAGGCAGTACCCAAAGGTTAAATGCTGTATTATTCTACATATATAATAATATTGAAATAATAAAATTATGCAGAGGGAAAACAGGTTAGAATTGTCAGGGGCTAGGAGTAGGGGGAGGGGAAGGGTTGTGTTACAAGAAGGTAGCGGGAGGGAACCTTGTAGTAATGGAACAATTATGTGCTCTTATTGTAGTGGCAGTTACATAACAGCACACACACACACACACACTCTCTCTCACAAATGAGTACATGTGAAACTGGTGAAATCTGAGACCTAAACCAATGTCCGTTTTTTTGGTTTTGATTATGTGCTATAATTATGCCAAATGTTGCCATTGGAAGAAATCGGATGAAAGGCATACTGGATATATTTTTTGAAACTTCCTGTAAAGCTATAATTAATTTAAATCAGCTTCAAACCCTGGAACAGGATGTGAACACTCCCTGGAGGGAGTGCTCCTGAGAGCACCCTTCAGAGGCATGGTAATGTTCTGTGGATCTGGTCACGGATGAGTTTGGTTTGTGAAAATTTAATGAACACTTAAGATACATGCCCTTTTCTATATATTATACTTCAATGAAAAGGTTTTTTAAATGATTAAACCTGCAAAAGAATATTGACAGATGTGAGAAAATGTTCACAGTTACATAAAGAGCTTAAATAAAAACTAAAACAGGGTACATGATATATGTTATTTGACACAATATTTGGCTTATATATAGAAATGTATACTTATATGCATCGAAATGCAACCTAAAGAGGATGTGGAAAATGTTTATAATGGTTAGCTCTGGATGGTGCAATTGGGTAATTCTACATTTTCTTCTTTGGGCTTACCTGTTCCATATTTGCTATGATAAATATGTACTGCTTTTGAAAAACACACCCCAAATGTTGTTTTGAATGCTGATCTTTGGTAATTATATAGATTTCCTAGCTTACAAGTCTTTTTATAACCCTGTTCTTAGAAAGATCAGCAGAACAGAGGTTATTATCCAATTTTAAAGGTTTGGGAGCTGCAGCCCAGACAAGGGGTCTACTTATCCTACGCCTCATCCCAGTTATATACCTGAGTAAAGAGTGGAGCTCAGGTCTCCCACCTCTGACCCTGAGCTTCCGTCATCACTACCTTGTGCAAAACACTGTGATGCTATGGGCACAGAGAATACTTCAAAGGTAACGAAAGTCACAGCTCACATATCATTCAATCTAATCCTATCATTATCTTCATTATGCCCCAAAATGACCTATGGTCCCTGCTTGCATACTTCTAGTGACAGGGAACTCACTACCTATGAAGGTAACCACTTCCTCTGTACAGATGCTCTAGCTCTCAGTCAATTGTCCAGCATTTCCAATGACCTCAAATCTATGCCCACTCCTCCATCTTCCTTCAGTCTTTTAAACCTGACCCCTGGACTACACAAATAAGCCTGACAGACACCCCTTCCTGTGGGAGTCCTGAAGAACTTAAGGGAGAAAAGTCTTGCCCCTCTCCCTACTTCCTAGGGGTGGAACTCCAAGCTTCAAATTTTCTAGATCTAGACCCTGAGACCCAGGGAAACTGGATGTCTTGCTTACCCAAGGATACATAGCAATTTCATAGATGATTGTAGTGTATCTGACATGATACAGCATTCAGCTGACTTTTAACATGGCTGAAGTTACCAGGACACTGATGGACCATCTGAATTCCCCTGCCAGGACTAGGAAGTGCAAAGGAAGCATAGGTGAGGCCTCAGTGGCAGGCCTGCTCTGGAGACCAGGCGGGGTTCTACTCAGCCTAAGCCTCATAGAGACACAATCATCAGCCCGCCTTCTGCATGCCCCCTACCCACATGCTTCAGGGCCCACAAACTACTTGCAGGCCTCCCCAACCCCTCAGGTCTCACCAGGAAGGGCTGGGGAGGAGAATGAGTAGAAGGAAAGACAATGTTCTTGTTCTTCTGCAGGGTTCTGAGGTGTCCTTGTGCAAGCCACTTCTCTTTTCTGTGACTTCAGCTTCCTCATGTGCAAACCACAGTGCAGGTCCTGTCTTTTTGTGGCATCAGGGCCACCATGAGGCTCCAGTAGAACCAGCAATAGAGAAGTACTTAGGAAAATCAGGAACCTGAGTCAGATAATAGAGGTGGCTGTCAATGTTTGAAGTGGTCTGAGACCTCCTTCCTTTCCTTCTCATTCATATTCATCCAGCCCTAGACCTGGCACTGGGAATAGAGATGAACTATTGATGGCAGGAACCACCCTCAGGAGTGGCCAGGTGAGGTGTGGGGAGGAGTGGGGAGGGGACAAAGAAGCCAGATGAAATATAAAGGAACAAACCATCATAGTAAGATCAAGACAAGTTCAGGGCACTTTGGGAGAATCCAGAGAAATAGAATCAACTTAGTCTATGAGATACAGGAAGGAAGAAGCCAACTTAGGCTGGGATTTGAAGAAGGATTACAAGTTTATCCTGGTAGACAAGATGGGAAAGGGCATAGGTGACTTACAAAAGCAAATCATGGAATTGAGGAAAGGTCTCCCCCTCAGGGTCCAGGCAGGGCTTTCCAAAAGTCTGAGCAAAGACCCAAAGACTTCCTGGGAAGGCAGGGCACAGGAAGGAACTGGTTCTGTTTGCAATGCTCTGGGGAGACAACATTAAGTAGACTGGAGAGGCTCAAATAAAGGCCTTCTGGGTCTTTCTGAAGTTTGAGATTCTGAGTTGACTCTGATTAGAAAGAAAACAAAGGCCATTTCCTTTCACACCAAAACATGGTATCATCTCACAAAACTAAAGAAGGATTTTGAGCCAAAGTTGCACAATCAGAAAACTCTCAAGTGGGCTCTTGCAGCCAACCTCAGTCATGCACAGCCTTTTCCCCTGAGAGCCCTTCATGTTTCCAGAATTCAGTTTTTATTTAGCATCCCATTATGAGCTTCTTCAAGGAGGGCCTGGAGCCCACTCCTCCTGCCAAGATGAGGACCTGTGAAAGAGCAACTAGGAGGGGAAGGATCCAGGAAGAGCTGCCAGCCAAGGGCCAGGGGGCTGAGCTCCAGGCAGCAGAGCCAGCCCAGACCCCATCCTGACCCCTGACAACTCCCAGCAAGCACCCATGCGCTACAGAGGTCTATTCCGGTTTGACACACTGTCACCAATTTCTTCTTTATGCATCAGAGACCTATCCCTTAAAACACAGGCACTGTGACCCCATTCAACATGGTTCTCTTCTGCCAAGAGTTGGAGCTGCTGGCTTCTTTCTCTGTTCTAAGTAAGTGAGTAAACTGAATATCATCCAGTTTCCAAGATGACTCAGTATGAAGAGGAGAAGGCATTGAAATGGATCTCTAGGAGATCATTCTTTTATGACTGTCCAGGGAAAATGATGTCTGAGCTAGGGCTAAGGGCCTGGAGAGGAAGAGCCCACAGACTTGGTGATTGATTAATGTAGGGATGAGAGACAAGGGTTGAATCCAGATTTCCGGCTCAGTTGAGCTAGTAGAAAAGTTAGACGAGGGGTATACATAGTCAGTTAGCAGCCCATCAACTCTTAAAAATTTACCTTTTATAAATAATTAGATAGACAACAGAGAAGGAAAGTTAAAAGTTTTACATTCATGCTAGGCAATAATGTTATGCAATAGAAACTATAGGGAAACAGTCACAATAATTAATGTTTTGAAACTGGACAGAAAAAGTATTGCAAAATCATCCTTTTTTTTTAAGTGGATGTACGTGTCTGTATAAAAATTTTTTTTTACTGAAATAACAAACACAACTATGTGCAAAATGGCCCTCTTTTGGTGATAAATCAACAGGGACTTTGGCTATATCCCCCTTTGAGTATGCTCATTCTTTTGTAAGTAACAACAAATATTACATATCTATGTCCTCTGCTGCAAAGAAGATGTGGAGTCTGGACTGACAGTCCCTTAGAGCAATGACAAAGTCTGAAGGTGCTTCTGCCCCCCACAGGTGTGGCCTCCCACCTTGTGTTCTCTTGTGGGAAGTTCCTTTCACCCAGGCAGCAGCTGAGTGACAGCTTCTCTGACTGCACAGTTCCTCTTGGTCCAAGCAAGTCAGAAGCCTCTAGTGACTGGCATCAGGATTGCTGGCCTAGGCGGACCCCAGGAGCCCACTCCAGTTGGGCTGAGGTCAAGAGTCTAGAACAGGAAAAGGATAGGGGTGAGGGCCTATTGAGCTGGCCCAGAGATCCAGGACAGATATTCAATAAAAAATGTAATAAATGAATTAATGAAGGGGTGAGATCAACTTTATTAATCTTTTGAATACATTGGGAATTATTTTTTCAAATGACAGGTGAATGAAATAGAATTATAAAGAAATTAAATCCAGCACCAAATGCTAGTCGCTGCATATCACTGCCCCAACTTAGTAGCGCTTGTAAATACTAGTAAGTGCTAATGGGTGAGGAGGAGACACCCTGGTTCCCTGAGACACAGTAGAGTTCTGGAGAGAGGTCCTGTTCTTCCCTTATTTGGGGCCCAGTCCATAGCAGCCATTCAATACATTCCACTAAATGAAGAGATGCACACAGAACCAGGGTCCTGGGGCCTTCCTGGTGGCCTAGGGGTTAAGTCTCAGTGCTATCACTGCTATACTGCTATCACTGCTACACTGCTATCACTGTTGAGTTCGGTCCCCAGCCAGGGAGCTGACACACATGGCATAGTAGACTTCTCCTGTCTCACTCTCTGCTCCCCTTAACAGTAGATTTCAGTTAAATATGCCTGTTCTGCTCCCCAGTCTGTCTCTGGTGAATCTTTTCACCTCCCTCACCTCTGGCCTACACCGCAGTTCTTCTACACCATAAAAGTACTAGGGTCCTCACTAGCTGTGTCTTTTCAGCCCACCCGCCCCCCCGACCCAAACTCATTAGTTTCTCACACTTCCTTCCAGAGGCCCTGCACACATATACAGGGTGTCTTCGGACACGTGAGAGAAATTGGCAGAAAATCCCTTACCAATTCTTAGCAAGTGTTATTAATGTTCTCTGATTCCAGAATTACAGCTCATTGTCTGTTCTTTTCCTGAAAACCCACAATGTTGGCGCATCTGGAGATTTCAAAGTTGGTGGTGACCTTGACGGCTTTGGTTGCTCTGTCTAGGGAACCCTCAGGCATCCACTGGTATTTCATGGGCCCGAGTGAGTCTTCCAAAAAGCTCCATCTAATCTCTCTGACATCTTTGAGAAGGCATGGCTGCCAATTCCTGGCAGTTACTCTTCACCCTGCCTCCTTCAGTTCTGCACCACAGTGATTTCTGCCCGCCCTCACTGGCAGAGGCTTAGAACCAAGCACTGAGTCATGGACTCATGAAGGTCTGAGTGGGAGCATCCTGGGAGCATCCTGGGTTCCCTCGCATCATGTGTAATTCATTTCAGTTCTTTTCATCCATCATAACCGAGCTGCTCCTTTGAGCCAGTCCCAATGCCAGGCTCAGGGAACACAGAAGTTACTGCCTCAGTCTCCCCGCAGCACTTGAATTTGCTTCTACCTCAGGGTAGATACAGTTTGCAAACCTACCAAATTCATTAAGTAGATAAGACTTCAATATCAGGCTATCTGAAGTCCAGGGGTAGGGAGCAGAGGTCGGAGGCAGAAAGAATGGTCAACTGGATGTGGTGAGATCAAAGAAGGTATAGGAACAGGAGGTGACACTTGCAGCTTAAAATTTGACATTTTAGGGCTAATCATTAAAGAAATCATTAAAGCTAATCATTTAGCAAGGAGATGAGGAAGTAATAGGCGTTTCCAACAAAAACAGAGTGGCCTAATGATACGCAGCTTGGTCTCTGGAGTCATACTGGCTGGGTTTGTACCTACCTCTAACAGGCTGTGCGACCCTGGTTTTCATCTAGCCTCTCACTCAACTTGCTGGTCTATAGGCTCCAGAGACACCTGTCAGCAAGGTTGTCAACTGCCGCTGGGCAGCACGTCACAGCACTTCCTGTAAGAACATGCTTGCGCCACCGAGTTGCACGTTTGTTATACCTGTTGCCCAGAGGGTGGTAGTCAAGGGCTTGCTTTATCAAAATTTCACGATAATCTGTGACAGATGGAAATAAAGTGTCTTGAAGAAGGATGCCCTTTTATAGTTTGCACACAGGCACCAAGTGGGCTACAGGTAGCCTGGTACCTGTGGTGTCTTTCTTTTTTTCTCCTTTCCAAGCTAGAACTTGAGTGAAAAGTATAATATAAACAGAAATTGATAAATATCTGTACACTTGAAACAACAAACTGTTATAACCAATGTTACTGCAATTTAAAAATGTTGTTTGGGCCTCCCTGGTGGCGCAATGAGTTAAGCAACGCACTATGAAGCAAACCGCAGCCTCTGCAGCACGAGTTCGATCCCTGCTGCCGGCCAGGGAGGGGACCCACATGGCGCGGCAGACCTCTCCTGCTG
>JAGFMF010011429.1:6218229-6244698 GCA_019455555.1 Galemys pyrenaicus
CTTTGAAGAATGACATTGCAATTTTTATTGGAATAGCATTGAATCTGTAGATTGCTTTTGGTAGGATGGCCATTTTGATGATGTTAATTCTTCCAATCCGTGAGCAAGGGATATTTTTCCATTTCTTTGTATCTTCTTCTATTTCTTTTAGCAATGTTTTGTAGTTTTCTTTGTAAAGGGCCTTCACCTCTTTTGTTAGATTTATTCCCGAGTATTTAAATTTTTTAGTTTCAATTATAAAGGGGGTGGTTTTCCTCACCCCAGTGAGAATGGCACATATCAAAAAAAAGTAGCAACAACGAATGTTGGTGAGGATGTGGAGAAAAAGGAACTCTCCTACACTGCTGGTGGGAATGCAAGCTGGTCGAACCATTATGGAAAGCAGTATGGTGGTTCCTCAATCTACTAAGAATGGAATTTCCATATGATCCAGCAATCCCACTCCTAGGAATATACCCAAAAGACACAAATACACTGATTCAAAAGAATACCTGCACCCCTATGTTTATAGCAGCACTCTTTACAATAGGTAAGACCTGGAAACAACCTAAATGCCCAAAAACAGATGAGTGGATCAGGAAGCTTGGTACATATACATGATTCTATACTACTCAGCAATGAGAAATGAAAAACTAGACTCATTCATAGGAACATGGATGGATCTGGAGGGGATTATGCTCAGCGAAGTAAGTCAAAAGGCGAAAGAAAAATACCAGATGGTTCCTCCCTTAGGAGGAATATAAGAGAACCAAATAAGGATCAAGGACAGGAATAAGAACAATAATAATAACAATAACAGCAATAAAGACGCAGAAACCAAAAATGAGGAGACAAGGACAGACTGGGGACACTTGGTGGGGAGGAGAGGGGGAGGGTTGAGGCAAGATGGGAGCACGAGGGACTGAGGTGATGGTGCACTGGTGAGATGGTGATGGGGAATACATGGGCAAGTATATGTAATGTTTTTTTTTAATTTTATATTAATAAAAAAAAAAGAAGTTGTCTCAGCCCTCTTAGGCCTCGTTGAGCCCAACATCTCTTAGTCAGTGGGATATAGAATCAGGTACTCCCTACTCCCTCTCCCCACCCCATCCCCCCCCCCACTAACAAGCCCCTTGGGAAAATTATTGAATTTCCTTAGACCTCAGGGACCTCACTTGCAAACTGGGTTTACACTGATGGTCCCAGTATGTCACAGGATCTGGGAGAAGTTTGGAGAACTAATATTGCAGGCATTTGGGACAGTGCTGGTTTGTAATAAATGCTCACTAAAATGGGGACTCATTAATTGCATGGTTTAGCCTAAGTTTTGGCTTTTTGTTCCCACTTTCAAGTGCTATTCTGCAGGTGGTTAACCTTGTCCATTATGCTGCCACTGTCAGTTTGTCCCTCTAAGGTGGTGGGGAAAGATCAGTAGACAATAGAGAGGATCTGGAAGCCTCTCAGTCCAATTTCACCCTCCCTCCAGTTGCTGTCTGCTGCTTCACCTGCTGGGAATCAGGAGTACTCAAGGGACCCTGCCCCCAAGTCCAGAAAAGGGCTCTGGAGCTCTTCTAGTCAAGATTATAAAGAGGACTCTACAGACATTGATGAGGGTGGCAAGGAGTCAGCATTCTTTGATTAACAAAAGAGTAAGGAAAGAGCTCTGAGGAGACCTCTCTGGGCATGGGGACTACCCCAGTGGCAAGGTTAGAGGTCCATATAGGTATTAGGGCTGGGGGTTAGAAACAAATTAATCTTTATTGGCTGAGAGGGCAAAGAGTATAGATTTGGTTAAAGTTCATTTGTCCATCCAAATATGGTTCATTTATTGTTTCTAATTGTAAGCACCAATAGCTGCAGCTATTGGTGGTTGTGCAAGACTCATGAACATGGGCTTCCCTGGTGGCGCTGGGGGTTGAGAGCCACACTGTGAAGCATCCACTGCACAGGAGCGCGAGTTCGATCCCCCGCCAGGGAGGGGACACTCATGGCGCTGCAAACCTCTCCTGCCGCGCCCACTATTCCCCTCAGCAATGTATTTCAGTCTACCTGCCTGTTCTGCTCCCCACTCTGTCTCTTGGTGAATCCTCTGACCTCCCGCGACTCTGGCCTGTACCGCAGCTCTTGTGTGCATAAATAAATAAATCTTAAAAAAACAAAAAAGACTCGTGAACCTCCCGTGGGTGAACAGCTGGGACTTACATATCCCAATCTGAACTGGTCTAGTCTCAGGATCTGTACCTCTCGGTAACACCAACTTGATAAGCTGTAAAGAGATAGCTCAGGATTGCACAGACTGGGGGAAATTAGTAATAAAAACAATGAACCAAGGAAATTTATGACAGCAGATGACTGGGTCTAGCGTGATCAAGTTGCTTTAGCCTCTCACTTACCAGCCTGTGGGAACAGCAATCGTCTGTCCTTGAGTCCTGGCCCTGTCCTGTTGATCCCCTTCCTCCCTGCTGGGACGGAGCAGTGGAATGCTCTCTGTCACCCACACATTTTAATCCACAAAACTGCCATAATGGCTAAAGAAAGATGCACTGGAGGGTGTTTGTAAAAGTGGGCTCTGACCATTACCTGAAAGAAAGGAAAGGCCAGTGGTTCTGTGACAACTTTTTTTTTTTTTAAGATCATTTATTTATGCATGCAAGAACTATGTTTGTTTCCAGGCCAGAGGCATGGGAGGTGAGAGGATTCACCAGAGACAGAGTGGGGAGCAGAACAGGCAGATCAACTGAAATACACTGCTGAGGGGAGCAGCGAGTGAGGCAGGAGAGGTCTGCTGAGCCTTGTGGGTTCACTCCCTGGCCAGGGACAGAACTCGCACTACTGTGCCTCTGATACTTCACAGTGCTGCGGCGCTGAACCCACTGCAGCACCAGGGAGACCCTGTGACAACTTCTTAAAGAAGCATCTTTATATTTCTCTCCCAAGGAAGACTCAAAACAGTGTGCCCTGCTGAAACGTGTTGCTTTCACAGCAATAGCCAACACATGAACGGAATCAAAGGGGGCATGGTGGCCATCTTGTGTAAAGTTGTACAGATTCATATGCACTCTTTACCAGCACATTCTTATTTTGAAGCAACTGGAAGCAAATTTTCTCACAACTAAAGAGGAAGCCTTAGCATAGTGTAGAATGCTTAGCATTTTAGCATACAAAAATGCAGGAAATCCTGCTGAAGTCCTTTTCTCTGGTGTGAGTCATCACTGGTTTAGTGATTTTAAGACCCACTCTCCTTTCCACTGTGCTGGGTTCGCTGCTGAAGCAGAATCTGAATGAAGAAGCTATGGAGATACTTCCTCTTACATATAAAAAAAAAAAAGTAGTTGTTTGGGTAATTTTTTGTTTGTTTGTTTTTTGTTTTTTTTTGTTTTGTTTTGTTTTGTTTTCAAAAAAAGTAGGGTACTTATTTAAAGATCCCACATAAACCATCAATTCTAGTTCACACTATGTATTCCATTTGGAATATGAATGATGTGCCAATAATCAAATGACCAGCAATGAGTATTTTCTTCATTTTTGGTCAGTTCCAAAAGATGATTTTCATTATTTCACATGTTTAGTTTTTGAAGAAGTCTAAATCTTAGATCAAATTTTTCACTTGGCTGAATCCAGTTTTTGCTAGAGGTGAATGCTGTAAAAGTCCTACACGTGGAAGGGAGTTACAAAACCTCAGGCTTAAGGCTGGGGGATGAAGCGACTGTGATGTTGGTGTAGTGCTGGTGGTGATTCAGCCCTGCTTCTGCTTTATTAGAATTGGTGCTGTTCTTGTGAGTGCTTTGCTTATAGAGACCTTTAGGATTTAAATGATCTGCCTCTAACATTTTTTTGTTAAACCTATAATTTTTACACCAAAGGATTTTGTATTACTTTGTTATGTTTGTTTCCAGGGTAATGTACATAATATCAGGCAAAAACACCCACATCAGGCCCTCAGGCAAATCTGAATTGCCCAAATCTCCAATGAGCTAAACTAAAGTGCCTTGGGGGGGCAGTTTACTTTCCCTCAACCACCTGTTTTTCAGGATTGGTGAAAGTCATGCTGCCAAGAAAAGAAAATGCTCCTCAGAAAAAAATCATGAAACTCAGATGTCACCTCCTCCAGGAAGCCCATCCTGCAGCCTCCTACAAGATTGGGCTGAGGGCTTCCCCCACTCCACACCTGCCACACTGACCTAACTATACACTGGGCCACTGGGCTGGCATTAGGGGTCATGTGAACTGAACAGAATGATGAGCAGCACGACTGGAAACTGGTAAACAGCTAATAGGACTCTGACTGTTCTTCTAGCCAGGGAGAATTTACTTCGGAGACAGTTTATTACTTAAGTTAGTGGTAAGCCTGTTGTAAACACTTTCTATAAAGCTTGTGAAATATTCCAGTTTTGTTTACTAGCCCTGGCACAGGCTCTCTGACAATCCTGAGCCTTAGGAGCTGTGTGGATGCAAACAAAACCCACGATAAGGCCTCCCTGGTGGCGCAGCAAGTTGAGCGCCCTGCTGTGAAGCATCCACAGCACAGCAGCGAGAGTTCGATCCCCAGTCAGGGAGGGGACCCACATGGCGCAGCAGACCTCTCCTGCCTCGCCTGCTGCTCCCCTCAGCAGTGTGTTTCAGTCAGTCTGCCTGTTCTGTTCCCCACTCTGTCTCTGGTGGATCCTCTCACCCCCTTGTGCCTCTGACCTGTACCCCAGTTCTTGTATGCATAAATAAATAAATCTTTAAAAAAAAACAAAACAAAACCAGGACAGGTTCAGACTGCGTATATGTGAATAACAAATAAAACCAGAGCAGCAGGGTACTGGAGAATTTAAAAAATGTGTTGTGCTGTAAATTAAGCCAGTTGTAAGCCCCACTCTGCCACTTATATCCATGTGATCTGGACAATCGCTTTGCTTCTCTGGGCTCCAGTTTCCTCATCTACAGAATGAGGGCCTTAGAGAAGGTTCTACATGCGTTGGCATTCAGGACATACTCTACAGAGGAAGACGGGCCCTCGGGAGATCCCTGCCTGGAAAGTGAACAGGCTGGTACCCACGTAGTCTAGAGTGGAGAGAGAAGCATTTAACAATTACTGAGCACCAATGATGCCTCAGGCATTTTATACCTAATATTTAATTTAATGCCTCTTTTCTTTTTTAGATTTTCTCACATTGCTGTTCATTTTTGTGCAGTGTTTGATTTCTCCCTTCAGGTGTAGTTCCCATAATGATCCCACCACCATAGCACTCGTGAGCCATCATTATAGTCCCTTGTGCTCTTCCCTCCCTCGTTTTGACCCCTCTCCCTCCCCCTCCCCTGCTGTGTGCCTCAGATCTATGGTTTGCCTGCAAGTTCGTCTTTCTCCAGATCCTTTGTTTGATTTCTTTATATACCACCTATAATCGAAACCATCCGATATTTATCTTTTTTCTTCTGACTTATTTCCCTTAGCATAATCCCTTTCCAGCTCCATTCATATTGCTGCAAACAGCATGATTTTATATTTCTTGATTGTTTATATATACCATGTCTTCTTGATCTAGTCATCTGGGGTTTGTTTGTTTTTTTCTTTTTCAAGATTTTTTTTTTAATTTATGCATATAAGAGCTAGGGTACAGGCTAGAGGCATGGTGGTGGGACGGTGGTGAGAGGATTCACCAAAGACAGAGTGGGGAGCAGAACAGGCAGATTGACTGAAGTACACTGCTGAGGGGAGCAGTGGGCGAGGCAGGAGAAGTCTGTTGCGCCATGTGGGTCCCCTCCCTGGCCGGGCATTGAACCCACACATTGCGGCTGCAGAAGCCCCACAGTGCAGCACTCAACCCCTTGTGCCACCAGGGAGGCCCTTCACCCAGTCATCTGTTTTTGAACATTTAGGTTGATCTCAGCAGTGTACTTCGGTCTACCTGCCTGTTCTGTTCCCCACTCTGTCTCTGGTGAATCCTCTCATCCCCCACACCTCTGGCCTGTACCCCAGTTCTTATATGCATAAACAAACAAATCTTAAAAAAAAAACAACCTGAGGGAGCAGAAGGTGAAAATGCACTAGCGTAGGGACAAGTGTGTCTACTAGAGAATCAGAAAAGAGTCAGTGTAGCTGGAGTAAGACAAGCAGGCCCTGTCTTAGATATCCTTGGAACCTTGGTGGGCCATATACAATCTATGGCACATAAAGCACTTCAATAACTGCTGGGTGAATATATAAACGTGTAAATACAAAATCCTATGAATAAGCAGACAAGGTCATTTCTGACTATGTAGGTGAGTCCATCAGTTTATTTAGATGCATTATCTGTAGCACATTGATTAAGAGCATGAACTGTGCCAGACTGTCAAGGTTCAAATCCTGTCTCTTCCACTTACCAGTGGTCAAACCACTTGGACAAGTTATTAAGCCCCCTTGTGTCTCAGTTTCCACATCAATATAGTGGAGGCAATAATGGTATTGCACTTACAGGGTCTTAGCAAGTATCATAATAGTTAGTATACAAAAAGTGCCTAGAAGAATTCTTGGGACCTCTCAACTCTTAGTCATTGATGTCATTCCTGATATTTACATACGCACCAAGGAAAATGAATGTAAGAAAAGACTGGATGGTTTCGATGGAAATTTACAGAACAGGGAACAGAGCACTGTCTTTGATAGTCTCCCCTAATTTGCTATGGCTACCTTGGTCATCCTCTAGTTTCCATATATAAAAAATATACATAATCTTACTTAGTCCACTTGATGATAGATTTGAGTTTAAATAAGGTCACGCTTATCTAGTTTCTGGCACAGTATGTAGCACCTAATCCAAAAACAACACATTTCTTATCTCTCTTCTCCCCTCCAGCTTGTGAACTTGCCCAGTACAGAATGCTTGCTAACTGTTTGGGTGCCCTGCCAGCGCTGCCTGAAAAAGACAGAATGCTTGCTAACCGTGCCTAAATCTGCCCACACCCTTAGTGCTTAGCACAGGACTTGGCCTTGTGAATAGACAATGAACAGTCAAGAGACAATAACACTGTGGACTTGACTAGGCTGCCCTGCGATATCTTATGTGCATGTCCAGGGACACTTTTCCTGCCAGAAGTCCGGTTCACAGCATCGTCATCTCTCTTGGCGGCTAGGCCAACGACCAACAATTGACGTCTGCTCTTGGTTCAGGAGGGGCTTGTCCTCCAGTGATGCTGAGCATGGTATGAGATTGGTCTTTCCAAGCCGGTTCAGACCATGCCCCTGCCCTGCCGTTGCAACCCTCCAGGGTTGACCCACCCCAACCTACTGCTGCCTAGCCTGATATTTGAGACTTACCAGAGTTCACCCCTATCTGTCCTACCGAGTCCTCTCTCTCCCCTCCAAACTTAAATGCAGACACACACACACACACACACACACACACACCTGATAGAACCATAGTTCCGTGTTTTGTTTTGTTTCCAAATGAATCCTTGGCTTTCTTTTAGTTCTAACTCTACTTTTTTAAGTGCAATCAATCAGAAGGCAAGGAGGGATGTAGGGAAATAACTTTACAACACCTGGTGTAAACTCAAATATTAGATTCTTTGGAACAAAATGGTTTCTTTATTTTTTTGCAAAAATTCCATGGTTTTCGTTTGTATTCCTCCATTCAACACTGGCTACCAAAATCAGACAATCAGAAAACTTGAGGATGATTTTTTCTCGACTCTTATGTGGAAACTTTGGTAGCAGATGAACCGCAGTTCTTTGGACCTTAACATTGTTGTGCCCTTACTCAGTGTCCTCTGCCTGGAATGGCCTCCCTCAGCACCCTGCACCCAATCTTCCAGGGTGCCACCTTCCCAATTCCACCAGCTAGAAGTGTCCCTCATACATCTAAGTTCCCACAGTGCTTCACAGTCTTGCTCCCTGTACACTGGCCATGCAGACCCTGTATTGCATTTAGTCTATTAGCATGACCCAAGTGGGCACTAGGTCAACGTGATTCTCCTTCATCTTTGTATCTCTCCTCTCACGCATGTACATGTGTTCTTGAACACAGCAGGAACATAGCACATTTTTAATAGCTGTGTCACCTCGCCTGTCCATGCTAGAATGCAAAGGTGACTTGAGCCTGTCTCTGTTCCTCAGCCCTGTTGACTGTCTGCAGGTCCACAGCATCTCTCACTGGCACTGTTGCAACAGCCTCTGAACAGTCTCCCCCTTTCCTTTTAAGTCCCACGTGGACTGCCAGCGTGACCTTCCAAAGATGAAAATCTAATGTGCCTTTCCTGTGCTGAAGAGCCTTCACTACGTCCCTGTCACCACAAGACGCAGCCTCAGTTGTCTTCCTCGTCAGCCTGGTCTTCTGTTACCCTCCCCCACCAAGGACTTCCTTGTAGTTACCATAATTCACTGTGACCCTGTGAGGTTTCAGGCTTCTGTGTCTTGGTATGCTGTTCCCATTCTACAAATGACACCCACCTCCACTCACTCCCCAGCACTCATCAGCTGAGGAATAGCTGCCCCTGCCTCAAAACCCAGTTCTGATGAGAACTTCCTCTGTGAAAGAGGTGATGGCTGATGGCATCAACAACCCTTACCCCACCCCCCCACCACATGCTAATCATAAACTCACTCCACAAGGTTGCTGGGCACTCCCAGTGTACCAGACTCCCCCTCAAGGCAGCAGCTGGACCGGTCAGCTTCCTGAGGGCTGCAGTCACCACGCTGCTATGAATTGTGCTAGTACCTGCCTACTTCCTCACCTGAGTCAGTCTCCCCTGACTACACGCCAGCATGCGTGGGAGCCCTATAAATAAGCTGCTCCGTGTGCAGGGGAGACATGGAATAATAAAGTGGAGAATGTGGGAGACGGCAACAGAGATCTGACCCACAGCTGTCAGGGGCACCTGTATCTTGTAGAGTTCAGGGTCTGTTGACCAATAGCAAAAATCTGCTTCTCCTCTGGCTGCCTTGAGACTCCTGCTCAGGTTTAAGTTGAGTGGTTCTCAGCGTCAAAGTCCTCAGAAAACTCCCTGCAACCAAATGCTGGGCAAATGAGCACATTATCTTGGCCGCCCACAGGCCAGCACAGTGCAAATTAAAGCTTTTAAAAAAAAAAAAAGATTTATTTATTTATGCACACAAGAACTGGGGTACAGGCCAGAGGCACGGGAGATCAGAGGATTCACCAGAGACAGAGTGGGGCACAGAACAGGCAAATGGACTGAAATACACTGCTGAGGGGAGCAGCAGGTGAGGCAGGAGAGGTCTGCTGCACCATGTGGGTCAGCTCCCTGGCTAGGGATCGAACTCACACTGCTGTACCACAGAGGCTTCAACCCACTGCGCAACCAGGGAGGCCTGTAAATAAAAGCTTTGCTATCATGATGGGGGCAGAAAATAATCTCCAACCCTGGCTTCAATTTTTCACACTCCCAATATGTCCATTCTTTTAACAAAGCTTGCCGATGTCTGCTCTGTGCTCAGCATGGAGGAAGACAGAGAGAGAAACTGGACTCATTCCCATGTGAGAGAAACACCTTGTCTGGGGTCACAGGCCCATGTGCACCAAAACACTGCCCTAAACAAGAAAGTCACTTGCACGGCTAAGTCCCAAAGATCCAGGTCCTGACGGAAAAGGGAGCACAGTGCATCCTGGGAACTGCAAGAGGACAAGTGGGGAGTACCTTGAGATTAGAGACAGTCCTGAGCTCTACTGGAGGCTGTGCAAGGTAGAGGGAGGGGGTGGGCACAGCCTTGCACAGTAACAACAGTGACAGTTAACAGCTATGTGCTGCAGCATCCCTACGAGCCAGGCGTTCCCCTCGATACTTAACATGCACTAGCTCCTTTTACTGTCTCAGTAACCTGCCAGGTCAATAAATTGTCACGCTGTGAGTCATGTGAAGCCATCGAAGGGTGCCAGGTTCAAGAAAGAAATCAGATTGACATGAGATATTTCCTGCTGGCTCAAGTGAGGAGCCTGAAGGGAGGACGCCCAGAGGCCCTACGGGATACCCCGCTGAGGCCCTTAAGG
The DNA here is from genome assembly GCA_019455555.1 of Galemys pyrenaicus. NCBI lineage: Eukaryota > Metazoa > Chordata > Mammalia > Eulipotyphla > Talpidae > Galemys > Galemys pyrenaicus. The sequence continues at coordinate 6,228,186 of JAGFMF010011429.1, forward strand.
GGGAGGGTTGACTGAACTGGTTAGCACTCATTCATTCTTCAGGACTCAGTCCAGGCCTCCAACAAAGCTCCCCTCTATCTAAGAGTACTGAATCTAAGAGGGTCAGGGCCCTCCTCCAGGCTCGTGCATGTCTGGCTCCCTTCTAATAGCCCCAATCTTACTGGACACCAGACTCTAGGCCAACTTTCCAAGTAATCACAGACATTTACTTGCCCAAATGAGTCATTCCTCTAACTAGCCTTTGTTAATTCACCAAAAGTCAACCTATCCAAAGTTAATCTCCTACATTTGCTTGTTTCTTTTTAAAACTTTATGCAGTTACAGCAGTGAGTAATAGACGGGATAGACCTTTAGTCATTGTTTGTATTAATATGAAGTAGGTTAAAAGGAATACTTACAAAACTAAGTGAAATAAGTCAGAAGGAGAAAAACAAATACTCGACGGAGTCACTTATATGTGGACTATAAAGAAACAAAATAAAGGGTCGGATAAAGTCAAACCAATAACAAATCCTAAAAATCTGACTGTAGAATTGAAACTACTAAAAAGAGAGAGGGGGGGAGAAAAAAATGGGGTGAAGGTACAGGGACTACAGTGGAGGACGTGGGTGCCTTGGTGGTGTGTATAGGGTCACAACACACATCTGAAGGGTGTGATCTTATACCTCTAAGTCATACATGGTGTTGTGAACCAGTGTTACTTCAACTGTAAAAAGTACATTTTTTTAAAAAAAGAAAAACTCATAAAATATGCATACAGTATAAAAACAATGATACAACAAAGCTAATGCATTCCAAATAATTTTTTAAAATGAACATTACCATTACCTTGGGGCTCCCCTAAGCACCGCTCCCTGATCTATCACCTTCCTTCTCACCCTTAAGATAATTACATGCCCAGATTTCCTGCCTTTTCTTCCCCTTGCTTTTCATCATAGTTTTATCACATCCAGTCATGAGTCGCTTAACAGGAATGCATCCTGAGAAGTGTATTCTTAGGTGATTTTGTTGCTGTGGAAGTATCAGAATGTACTTACATAAACCTAGATGCTACACGTGTGGGCTACACAGTGTAACCTATGGAACCACCATTGTAAATGTGGCCTGTTATTGACTAAGATGACATTAAGCAACACATGACTGTATTTATCCTCAACGAGTATCTTTTAATTTTTGCATGTTTTTAAGTTTTAGATAAAAATAATTAGAGTATATGTACTCTATGACTTATTTTTTTTCTTTCAACAAACATTATGCTCCTGAGAGTCATTCTTGTCCAGGCAAAGAGTTCTAATTTATTTTCCTGGCTATATAATATTCTGTTGTATGAATATATTATAATTTATTTATTCATTGGGCTGAGGGCGACTTTAGCTGTATCCAGTGTTTTCCCATTACACATAGTGTTGCTAGGAACATCTTGGATGTCTCCCGGGGGCACATATGCTACACTATTGAGCTAACCCATTCCTCTAACAACTACATGAGGTATGTATAACTAGCCTCATTTTATAGAAAAAGGAATTGAAGTTCAGAAAATTTAAATGAGCCATTGTTTGATTATGCTGTTCTGGATCCAGGGACCTTCGAGAGGAGAGGCTGTGGCAGTGACTGGGTTCCCCCAGGCCCCATGAGGCAGTGGCCGATAGAGGCTGGACTTACGGAGAGGTCCTGCTTACACCTCTGGTGGAGCCCACAGCATCCTGGGAAGATGGCAGATTCTTGACCAAGTTCTACCTTGTGAGGATGAAAATAGATTCCCTTGTTGCTGCCTGAAGTCACGTTGTTAGTGCAGGACCAGAAAAATGCCTCAGTTGAGAATAACTGAAACCCTCCCTGCCAGCCAAGCCTGAGCTATTCAGCTCCCACAGATCACCAGAGCTGGTGTTCTGCCTGGGAGTTTGACCTACTTCTTTTTTTTCCCTTTATTTATACATATTTGACATCAATTGTAGTCCCCATTTCCCACCACCATTTCACCAGTGCACTACCACCTCAGTCCTTTGTGCTCTTTCTGCCCTTATCCCATTCCCTCCCCGACACACACAGTGTTTCTGATTTGTCCTTGTCTTTTTGTTTCTGTTGTGCTGTGTTTTTGTTTTTGTTTTTTTCATTGTTATTATTCTTTTCTTTGGTCCCTTATTTGGTTCCCTTATATTCCTCCTAGGAGTGAAACCATCTGGTTTTTTTCTTTTGCCTTCTGACTTATTTTGCTAGGCATAATCCCTTCTAGCTCCATCCATGTTTCTACAAATGACTCTAGTTTATATTTAGTTGTTTCCAGGTCTTACCTATTGTAAATAGTGCTGCTATAAACATAGGGGTGCAGGTATTCTTTTGAATCAGTGTTTTTGAGTTCTTTAGGTATATTCCTAGGAGTGGAATTGCTGGATCCTATGGGAGTTCCATTTTTAGTATTTCAAGCAGAAAAACTGAACTCAAACTGATTATACTCCACTTGGAGAAGCTCTTATTGAACCTATGTTTTCTTGTCAGGTGTGAGATGCTTAAACATCAAATACCTCTAATCCTAAATTGCCAGTGGGGTAGGCCCTGAAGCTATTTACTGCTCTCTTCCTAATGGGAACGTTCAGGTTGGGCATGCACAGACACCCTGTCTCCTCTCAGGTTCACAGAGCAGCTCCCTCTGCCTTCCTCTCTCTACTTGACAAGAGTTTTATGTGCACAGTGTGTTGCTGTGACACACTCACACTGCAGTATGGAGGCCACTGTAGTCTTAGCTGGCACATCTGTGTTTCTGTGTCACTCTTTCTTCTCTTCCTTCTTCTAGTGTTGGAACAATGCCAGTCTAGTCTGTTAGCAAGTTGGCGTGCACAGTCGTTTGTTGTCTGTCTGTAGTCACTGTGCTGAGTATCAGGTCTTCAGAACATATTATCTACTAGAGGCAAGCATGTACCCCTAAACAACATCTCCCCTTCCCCCCAACCCCAACCCAGTATGACTACATGTGGGCCTTGAGATAACAGAAGTACAGGATAACAGTAACGGCAAAAGGAAGCAGGAATGAGAAATAAGAAAGATAAAATCATAAATTAAAAACAAAACGTAAATGACTGGGAATATGAGTCTAATAAGTGTAAGATGTATTATGTGTTGAGTTTCCCCATGGTATGATATGCTCACAGAAGAGAAACCTACCCTCTTAACTATTTCTGAAGCAGAGATCCTCTCTGGACCACTCTACCCTCTATCCCCTTCCTGCACAACAGCCCCCAAGCATCCTGTTCCTCACAGCATCCTAGGAATCCCTCTCTCTCACCCTTATCCCTCCTTATCTCCCTTCCTCTCCATCCCTAAAATTCACCAAGATCCATGCTTCAAATTGATGCAACCCCCCCCACCTTGAGTTAAAACCACAGCCAAGAACCTTACTCTCCCACCCACCACTTTGTTCCTGCACTATATCTGTATCTCTTGTCCCCAGGTAGGAAATGTCCCTCTGGCTCCAACCGCCCACAATTCTTCTTTATCTGTGACCTGATTACTGTCAGGGTGTGGTATATCTCTCAGAGCAAGGGTCTGGGTCTTTTATGTCTATTTCCACAGCAGTCCCAGAGAACTTTTCCAGTAGTACTTAGCACCTTCTATTTCATGTTACAAAGGACCTGTTTTATTCCCTTCTATCTCCCCAGGTCCCAGCTCAGGTCTTTGCACAGAGTGAGTAATAAATATTTAACAAAAGGGTCAATTCTTACCCAAACTACTTCCTGTACAGTGAATGGATTAATTTCAGTTAATGTTTACTGATCTGCTTTCAAGTACCAAATATGGGCAAAGCCCTTCTGCTCGAGGCAAGACAAGCCACTCCCTCCATCTCATCTCTCCAGGCTTGAGAAGATAACCTTACTGGGCATAGTCTCTTTCAGAAACATCCTAAAATTCTAGCCCCCTAACAACAAGTATTAACATTCACATAGCTCTCTCAGCTTTACTGACCCTTGTCAGATCCATTTGATCTGTCCAACCATGCAGGTCTACAATGTCATCATCTCTATTTGCAGATAAGAGATCCAAGGTCCAGAGATAGCAAGTGAGTTGCTTGGACTAGCCAGAAAAATCTCCAAAATTGAATCCAAATCATGAGTACTTACCTTTCTGCTACATTAAACCATCTCTTCCATGGAAGTTGACAAATAAGTTCATATAGTGAGAAAGGATGCCAGTTTGGAGTAAGTCAATGTTTGAATTTTAGCTTAATCACTTAATAATTATGTGACCTTAATCGAGTCACAACTTCTCTAATCTTGAGCTTCTCATCTGCAAATGGGCAGTAGCACCTCACAAAATTATGAGGATTCAGTGCGGGAGGGGAAGTATATAAATTACCTTATATGTAAGCCAGAACCTGCCATATGCCAGTTTCTTACCTGGTCCCACTATGCCTTTTCCCCACCCTCAGTTTTTATTAAAATAAGCTAGAACTCCAAACTCTGTGTCTTGAACCAATTATTCTGTGCACTTAGGGGATTCCCTCACCCACAAAAGGTGGGGATACTGTTCAGCCCAATGTACAAAGGCATTTTAATTTTCCATTCCCAGTTCAGCTCTTAATTCTGTCTGTTTGGTTGTTTGCTTTTTTTGAGACTTTGAGAGCATTTGACCACACCTTTGTGGCCTGCTTTAGCTAAAGAACATAGTCTCAGCATTCCTGCTTTCATACTGAATCCATCACCCCACTTACCAGACACCAAGCTCAAAGTAGTTTGTGTTTCTTTGAAGCCCACATAAAATCCAAGGGATTTTATATATATATATATATACACACACACATATATATGCATGCACACACATATGCATATAACATAAAATATGAAAATATATAATATATGTATTATATATATAGTTGCCTTTCACCTCAAAAAGTATTGTCCCCAATAGACAAATAGTCTATCATTCATTTCTGAAACCTTAACTAGGTGCCAGTTCATGTGCCACATATCACTCAGTAATAATTACTATAAGGACTACAGCCGTAGTTACTGGGCATTTACATGTGTGCAATGTAATTAAGGGCTTTGTACATACCCTCTCATTTAGTCCTTACTATAAAATGTCGGGATGGGTGGTTACCTCCATTTCAAAAATCGGAAAACTGAAGATTTGAAAGGTTTGGTGATTTGCTCAAGATTTTTTTTTTTAAAGATTTATTTATTCATGCATACAAGCACTGGGGTACAGGCCAGAAGTGTGGGGGGTGAGAGGATTCACCACAGACTGAGCGGGGAGCAGAACAGGCAGATCAGCTGAAGTACACTGCTGAGGGGAGCAGCGGGCACAGCAGGAGAGGTCTGCCGCGCCGTGTGGGTCCCCTCCCTGGCCGGAGGCTGGGATCGAACTCGTGCTGCAGAGGCTGTGGTCTGCTTCATAGTGCGCTGCTTAACCCACTGCGCCACTAGGGAGGCCCGATTTGCTCAGGATTATACTAGTTATAGAGCTATGCTATAGTTTGAAACCCCGTGTGATTCCAAAATTCTGTTCCTGACCTAAGCATCTTCCCAAACTCTAAATGAAAAATACAAACCCAGAAACAAATATTTCATTCATTGCAAATAACCCATTGTTTCTGGCTATAAAAATTAGCTCTGAATATAAAACCCTCCTCTGGGAAGGATGGTCAAGAAATTAGGGTGAGAGGCTGACTTACTTTTTGAGTACTGTAGTACTTGGTGAGATTTTTGAAATGGTACAGTCAATTATTTTAAGTTAATGATGAGGGTCAGAATATGCCATCCCAAAATGTGCCATTTTTGGTATGTGGATTAATGTGAGCTAGAGGCAATCAAGACCCAGCAGGAAAAGCTTTTCCCTTAGTTACCTAAGAGAACTTAGAAAGAGATTCTTATAACAGGAAAAGAACTATTACCAGAGATAAGTTTTTCCATCTGACTTAACTACATGGCAGAACAAACATTTGTTCACCAAACTTTTGCCTTCCACCATCCCCAGCCTCCATAAGTTTCCTTAGCTCGGAATGGTACCTAAGTTTCCATTTCTTGGCTGCTTTGAGGCTCCTATCACCGTGAATTGAATCTGTTTTTCTCCTTTAACCTTTTTATTGCAGGTAGGTCTCAGGCAAGAATGTGGATTAAGGGAGATTTTACTTCTCACCTATATCTGTCTTAAACTCCAATTAAGATAAAGCAGAACGTTTAGAAAATTGCAGTCGGTAAGAAAAATTCCTAAGCCCACTTTACATAGTCACTTCTGGCTTTTTTAAAATCCACACTTACAGTTGGGATTATGTTACAAACAGTGTTCTGTAATGTTTTTATACTTATTAATACTTTGTGACATTATGACATCTTTTCATATCCATGAACCGATACCGATGAAGCTCAGGAGGTTCACAAGTTCCTAACGCTTAACATGCTGAAATCAAAGTCTTTGAACGGGAATTTCCAGGATCCTGCGCAACGCGCCTTGGTTTTGGCTGACCTTTTATAGCTGGAAAACAGGGTACTGAGGGATTCCTGCAGCGCGCGCTGGGGTTGGGGGGGGGGGGCTGGGGTCTACTTTCCCCCAAGGCGGGCTAGAACTGGGTGAAGCAAAGGACAGCACAGCCTGCTGAGCTTCCAGCTGGGGTCCAGTGCCTGGTGGGTGTCGTGGCGCTACACCCGGACTTGGGGGACGTTCAACAAGACGGCAGCAGGCATACCCTGCCGGGTGAGGGGTGTGTGTGGCGGGGTGGGTAACAGACAGTTTCAAACCAGGAATAAGAACAATAATAATAATAATAACAACAAGAAAGAAACAAAAACCAAAAATGAAAAGACAAGGACAAACTGGGGACACTTGGTGGGGAGGGAAGAAGGGAAGGGTGGAGGGCAGACGGGAACACGGGGGACTGAGGTGATGGTGCACTGGTGTTACGGTGATGGGGAATACATGAGGATTACAACTGATGTCAAATATATATAAATTTAAAAAAATTTATATCAAAAAAAAAAAAAAACCAGGACAGGCAAATGCAGGTGTTTGCTAGACTTCTGACCCCTGGGACGCACACAGACACTGGTTTCCCCACTGATGCTGAACCAAACTGACTACTGTAAAAGGAGACAGGTGTGAGGCTTGGGTAGTAGACACCCGTGAGGGATGGGGGTGGGATAGATTATGAGAGATTTAGGACACTGCTGGACCCTAAAACCCCTCTTCTCAGTGTTTTTAAGCAGTCTTTAAAAAATTACAAAATAAAGCATTCACACAAGTAGAATAATATAATCTCTATGTACTCATTACCCAGCTTAGTCACATCTGTTAGTATTTCTTGTCTTTTTCAGCTCTTTTGGCATTTAAAAGTTGAAGTATTTAATGTTCTGCTGAATATCTCTTATAATGCTCTGGAATACCAAGATGATGGCTGCCATCTTGTATTTGGAGTCTATTAATCTAGCAAGTCAGTTTCTTCTGACACAGGGGCAGCAAGGGCTCTGAGCTCAGCGAGCCCCCCAAAAAACCCAAAATGCCAAAAAGGCACAAACCAGAATCAAGGGTTATAGCAATAGGGGCTATAGCCTAACAGAGGACAATGCTCGATGCAGGTCACTGCCTATGGGTTCTTACCTGTGCACACAATTGCAAGCAACCTCAGGCTCCAGGAACAACAACCATGGGTTTATTTACAAATGGGGGGAACAAAAGATTTACTTAGGACCTCCCTGGTGGCGCAGTGGGTTCAGCAACGCACTATGAAGCAAACCACAGCCACTGCAGCACAAGTTCGATCCCTGCTGCTGGCCAGGGAGGGGACCCAAATGGTATAGCGGACCTCTCCTGCTTCACCTGCGGCTCCCCTTAGCAGTATGTTTCAGTCAGTTTGCCTGTTCTGCTCCCCACTCTGTCTCTGGTGAATCCTCTCACCACCATGGACTCTGGCCTGTACCCCAGCTCTTGTATGTATAAATAAATAAATCTTAAAAAAAAAAAAAGGTTTACTTACAAGTGGCTGGCTGCTTCATCCAGACAACACCAGTGATGGTAGTCACTGGGCACCAGGAGTGCTGGGCAGCACTGGTCAATAGCGATGACCACTACTGGTCCTGCAGAAGCAGTGTCAGAGACACTCAGTGTTAACAGCTCTTTGTGAGGTGTTGTGTTGTACCAACAATGAATAACTTTTTGAGACACCAGGTCCACGGCCTTTGGTGCTTCTTTCAGGCCATATCAGAGATAGTACCAAGGTCCCTCCTCAGAGGGTGGCTGCTGGATGCTTCCCTCCTTTCTTCAGAGACTGGAACCATCTTCTCTTCGGGGCCCTCATCTTCCTCTACAGGAGCTCTTCCCCAGGGCTGCTGCTTCTCCAGGGTCCCTTCTCCTCCTCTGCTCCTCCGGGACTCTCTCTGTCTCAGGCACCCTCCAACCCTGGCTTATATCTGCTTTCAGGGCCCCACCCAAAAGTCCAATTGGAGTGTTTTTCAGTCCTACACCCGACTTGTCTATTCCATAATCCAGGAAATGCACTTTACATTAAAGTGCCCTATTACAACTGACTTGTGGTGAGAGACGAGATCCTGGTAACAAAGCACCAATCAACTCACAGCTTACACCTGACTGGTCTATTCCATAATCCAGGAAGTGCACTTTATATAAAAGTGCTCTGCCACAACTGACTTGTGGTGAGAGGTGGGGTTCTTATAACAAAGCACCAACCAGCTCACAGCTTGCACCTGATTGGTCCATTCCATGATCTAGGCGGTACACTGCTACATAAAAGGTCTCTGAGGAATGACTGTCACAATTAACTTGTAGTGGAGCAGCAGGGTGACAGATACCACTGTCAGCTGGGATCCAGTAACAATTCTACTACTGTTACAGGGCCAGGTGAGGGGCACACGGGGAGCCCCAAACCTGCCTGCTCTAGTTTCAGTCATCTTCTGCATCAAGACAATACATACTCTAGTGCATAAGACCTTTAATAGAAAAGAACTTGACTGCAATTAGTGTGCAATAAAGAGAAGAGGAAGAATGTAGTTTCCAAATCAAGCACCCAAATTTACTCATGTCCTTCTAGGTAAATACCCAGCCAAACAGGGTTGGACCAAAGTGGAACCACTGAGACCCAAAAGCTTGCCCCAACTTTAAAGCACCTTCTGGTGGGGACCCATAAAGGGTCAGCCATAGCGAAGTAGCTGCCATTGTTAACCTCCCCACAGGTCTCTCACCCACATCTGTTTCAAATATCTCCTTCCATGTCCCCCAAGTCCCTGGTACAAGCCCACAGCCCACAGCCGAGAGAAGTAAGCTTAACTTCTTCACAAGTCTCTTTGTTCCATGTGCCTAATCCACGGCTTCTTGCTCCCCCATCCTTCTCCCCACTCTCCAGTTTCTCCTCTCTGCTCAGCTCCCCCGCTCCTTAGGCTAGGGCAGGGAATTTGAAATCTCCCACTTCCCTGGGGACCACCCAGTTATTTACATGCTTTTTATCCACAAAAATGATGACTTGTTTTCCAGGTTTTAAGTTTTATATAAGCAATATCCTGCTGTGACTATTTTGCAACTCCCTTTCCACCCCCTCAATATTCTGTTTTTGCAAGCCATTCAATATAACTGCTGTATACTACAGTATTTCAGTTTGTGATTATACTGCTCACACAAACATCCTTCTGTTCTACAGATAATCATGTAATGAGCATTCTTGTACCTGCCTCTCAATACATAGGTATGAAAATATTTTAGAAGACATTCCTAAGAGGGTACCTGGTGAAGTGTGCACATATATTCACCGTTACCTGTCATTGTTTTCCAAAGGGACTGCATGTCAGTTTATGTTTCCAGCAACAATGTGTGGAAGTTCATGTTGCTCTACATCATTGCCAAACTTGATTTATCTTTAAAGTTCAAATTTCGTCTCTTCCATTTGTTCTCACTTTTACCTGGTACGAATCATTTTGCCTTTCTGAGGCTTGGTTTCCTTATCTGTAAAATGGGGGTGATGGTACTTGCTTGCTAGGTGACTGGGATAATTAAATGAAATAATACATAAAGACATGCTTACTTAAATGCATGACTGGAATTTATTATTTTTTTTAAAGATTTATTTATTTATGCATACAAGCACTGGGGTGCAGGCCAGAGTCCAGGGAGGTGAGAGGATTCACCAGAGACAGAGCAGGGAGCAGAACAGGCAGATGGACTGAAACACACTGCTGAGGGGAGCAGTGGGCAAGGCGGAGAGGTCTGCAACGCCATGTGGGTCCCCTCCCTGGCCAGAGGCAGGGATCGAACTCGTGCTGCAGTGGCTGTGTTTTGCTTCATAGTGTGTTGCTTAACCCACTGCGCCACCAGGGAGGCCCCGATGACTGGAATTTAATAAGCACCCATAAATAGTGGTAGTAGCTGCAACAACAGCAGTAATATATGGTCAATTTATATTGATTTCTTGCTGTGTGTCAGGTGTTGTCCTAAGTGCTTTAAACTTATTATCTTACTCTTAATAGCAACCTTTTGAGGTTGGTACAAGTATTAGCTTGAATTTTCAAGTGAGGGAGCCAAGTCATACACAATTAAACCAAACTGCTCAAAGTCACAGAGATAATAAGAGCTTCTGCTAGATTCAAATCTCATATATGTCAGAGAGTTTGGATTTAATCTTGCAGATAATACAGACTCACTGAAGGAGAATCATGAACTTATTTATTTACTTATCTATCTGGCAACAGTGTGTACTACCCTGTAAGTAGTAATTAGTAATATTATGTGGATGAAGCAACACAGAGAAGAGAAAAGAGAAAGTGCTTGGAGTTAGAGGGAAGACCCACTTTGCGCCTGGCTCTGTGGTCAGCGTTATGGACATAGTGGCAACCTAGACAACTTCCTGGCGTCCCAAGATTGCCTGGCGTCCAATTCAGTTTCCCAATATCTGGTTCTTGGACCATCTGCTCCACCATGACCCAGGCTGCAGATTCATGCACCCCAGAGATTTTGATTCTATAGGCTTCTGGAGCAATATAATAAGCAGTGATTCTGAACTTCTCCTAAATTTGAGAACATTGATCTTGTTGGTGAGGAAGACACGTTACGTTTTCCACTGGCAGGTCTGCGGAAAGTTTCTGAAGGAAACGTGTTCTGAGCTGAAACCTGAGATTAAAAAGAAAAGCTAGCCAAGGAGACAGGAAGAAAGAGGAAATTCAAGCTGAAGGGAAAGGGTTCACAAAAGCCCAACAGTGAGAGAAGTAACTCTTTTAGGACAGAGATTTTAGAAAGATTTTAGTGCATCTGGAGTGTGAAATGTAGTAGCTCTGCCTGAGAGGTGGGCAGGGGTGAGGTCACAAAGAGCTTCCTTCCTTCTGTCAGGGAGTTTGAATTTGATCCTCCGGGTCGGGTCGTGGAAAATCACTGAACTTAGTTTGTTTAGAGAAGGGCATTGATCGTCTTGAATTTAAGAAAAAAGCCCTCTGGCAGCCACAGTGTACAGAATAGGTTGTGGGATTGGAATATGGCAAGGGTTTCTATAAGGCAGGGCACAGGTATATTTACTTCCCTACCTGAGCCCAGGAGACGCTAGCAGTGAGAGAAGGAGAGGCATAGACAGGTAAAAGTTTTATAGGAACTGACTGGATTTGGTTGGATGAGGAATAGGGTGGAGCCAAAATTTCTTTCTTTAGCAAAGTAGGTCAATGGTTGTGAATTTCACTGTAGTGAAAAACCACTGGAAGCTAAACCACTGTGGAGGGGAAATGGTGAATATACTGAATTTGCATTCTTCACAAAACACCCAGGTAGAGCTGTCCACAAAGTAAACTGGAAATGCTGGTCTATGGAATATTCTAGCTTCTCACTCAGTATCCTCTCTCATTTCTTTTTTTTTTTTTTTCCCCCACAGAAGCAAACTTTGCCGGGGACAGTAAGATGTCCAGCTAAAACATTATCCTCTTAGACTCTCTTACCAGTTTTCTCAGACTCCATAATTTTTCATAAGACCCAGCTACGATCAGTAAGTGGATTTTATCTGGTGGAGGTTCTGGAGAAGCAATTGTTTTCTAGATAACAATGAACAGTTCCAGTCAGTGCTTGCCCTTTCCCTTCCTTCTTCCTACTTAGACAAAGTCTTGTAGGGTGAGATGCAGCCATCCTGTGACAATGAGGATGAAGGTCCTATGCTCAATGAGGCAGAACATAGAGACAGAGAGATCCAGGCATGTAGAACTGTTGTATGACCCAGACTGTCTCCTATCTGAGAAAAATAAACTGTAATTTAGCTAAGTCCCTTGGATTGATTTTCTCTCACCTGTAGCAAAACATGATCCTAATTGATTCAAGGACTGAAGCCCAGAAGATAAATCTGGGTTAAAGATAGAGATTTGGGTCAGCATTTGATGGTAACTCACAGCATTTTGTTGGATACCAGAAAACCAGACACCTAAATACATATAAATGTGATTCTTTTTTTTCTTTTTTTTTTTTAAAGATTTATTTATTTATGCATACAAGCACTGGGGTACAGGCCAGAGATGTGGGGGTGGTGAGAGAATCCACCAGACAGAGCAGGACACAGAACAGGCAGATTGACAGAAACACACTGCTGAGGGGAGCAGTGGACGAGGCAGGAGAGGTCTGCTACGCCATGTGGGTCACCTTCCTGGCCGGCTGCAGGGATCGAACTCGTGCTGCAGTGGCTGCAGTTTGCTTCATGGTGCGTTGCTTAACCCACTGCGCCACCAGGTGGGCCCTCTTTATTTATATATATTTGACATCAATTGTGGTTCCCATGGAATTCCCACCACCATTTTACCAGTGCACCATCACCTCAATCCCTTGTGCTCTTCCTGCCCTCATCCCACTCCATCTCCCCACACCCACAAAATGCCTCTGATTTGACTTTGTCTTTTTTGTTTTTGTTGTGCTGTGATTATTTTAATTGTTGTTGTTCTTTTCCTTGATCCTTTATTTGGTTCCATTATATTCCTCTTAAAAGTGAAATCATCTGATATTTTTCTTTTGCCTTCTGACTTATTTCACTGAGTGTAATCCCTTCTAGCTCTGTCCATGTTGCTACAAATGTCATTAGTTTATCTTTTTTGATTGCTGAGTAGTATTTCATTGTGTTTATATACCACATCTACTTGATCCAGTCATCTCTTTTGGGACATTTGGGTTGTTTCCAGGTTTTACCAATTATAAATAGTGCTGTAATAAATATAGGGGTATAGTTATTCTTGGAATCAGTGTTTTTGTGTCCTATGGATAGATCCCTAGGAGTGGAATTGCTGGGTCATATGGTAGTTCCATTTTTAGTAAACTGAGGAGCCTCCATACAGCTTTCCATACAATGGTTGGATTAATTTGCATTCCCACCAGCAGTAGTAGAGTTCTTTTTTCTCCATATCCTCGCCAATATTTGTTGTTGCTGTTTTTTTTTAAATATGTGCCATTCTTACTGGTGTAAGGTGGTGTCTCATTGTGGTTTTAACAAATGTGATTCTTGTGATTTAAAGAATAGAGAGAGCTCCATTTCTAGGTAATGTTGAGAGGAATTCTTATTCATAGGGAAAGTGTCATTCAGTTACTTTTTTGTTAATGTTTCCATAAACCCATATAAAGAAAGCGATCAGCTTAGGGATAGGCAAGTAATACCCAACTCCATGAAATTTATTTTGGGACACTTTTCCAGGTCCTTAACCCAAGGCTGATGATATGTCATGTGTGATGACTTTCTTTATAGGGTATGACATATTTGGGGCTGAGTTGCCTGATAAACCTTAGCTTTCCTCTGTTTTTCACAAAGCAAATGTTCCTGGAGTTCCTTCCAAGAAGGCCAGTGCAAGTACTGCCCAGTTAGCTGTGTTGCAATTTAAACTGACTGTCCTATCTTTTGCCAAGTTTGTTTGCCACAGCTTCCTAATTGATTAGAAGACTCATCAGATTAATTTTCCTGATTCCTCTTTTTGCCTCATCCTGTGCCCTACAAAAAAATCTCCAAACTAAAAATCTATTTTTCCCAACCCATGGCAACATGTTATTTACATGTTTATAAAGGGATATATAAACACATCCCTTTCTTGAACATTTCTGTTCTGTCTAATAAAGTCCAAATACCAATCACAACCTGTAAGACCAGAGTCTCTCCATTCTCCATCATTGATCTTTGTCCTCCCCGCTCCCAACACTGCACACTCTAAATGTCTCATTCTGTCCGCATTCTTGCCCTTTCAAGCCCTAGCACACTGTTTTCTTGCCCAATAATGTTCTCTCCGCCTCCTGCTCTGATTGACTGCCCGCATCCACACACTGCAGCCAGAGGGCTTTTCTGCACTTTCAGCAGCTGGGAATGACTAGAAGCCTCTTGCCCCCAAGTCTCTCTCCAAACCCTATTGATTCTTCCCCTAAACATCTGTAAAAATGTCCTTTCCTCTCCATCACTACACTGTTAACCAAGTCACTGCCAGTCTCTTCTGCAGACTCCATATCTTCAGTCTTTCCCAATTCTTTCTTTGTCCTTTCTGCAAACTACCCATGTGCATATCTTCAGTGAAATCATTTAGGTCCCTTAAAACCCATTGTCCCTGAAAACCTCTCAAGCCTCCTTCCTTACACTCCAGGTGCAGCGAGAAAGCAAACCCCACTAGACCCCGAGTCCTCTTAGTCCTGCACAGCCCATTCTTCTGAGCAGGTGGGCCAGCCCTGCTCAGTAGTTAAGAACAGGGCCTCTGGCACCAGACTGACCAGATTCCAGCCTCTGCTCAACTGCTTATTAGCCAAATGCCCTTGAGTGAAATATTTCATCTCACTGTGACATTGCTTTATCAATAAATGAGGGCTTATAGATAGTCCACATTCACTGGGTTGTTAAGAAAGATTTTAAAGGGTATTATTGAAGAATACTTAGAACACTGCAGGATCAGAGTACATGTTATATATGTTAGCTGTTATAATTGTTCCTTTTCATTTTGATCTGTGAACCTTGTCTCTTGTCCTATCCTCAAAAACAGTTCAGGAGACCTGGCAGCAGATGGTAACAGAGGTAACAGCTGAAGTAACAGAGAAGGGGCAGAGGAGAGAAGCTGGGAGATCAGGGGCCAGGAAAGTTTAGCTATCTCAAGAAGTAGAAAATTCATTTTTCACTCTTTATAATCCAAGTTTCATCTTAGTTTAGAAAAAAGATCTCAGGAGAAGATCAAACCCAGATGTTCCCCACCAGGTCCCTGGGCATGAAACAGTTTGATTTTTTGTGTTTTACCAAGAGGCTTTCATCTCCCTAGAAAGTAAAATAATTCCACAATACCATGAGATATAGTGCTTTCATTCCATTTCCCGAGTACTACATTTTGCATTTTTTATCATCTAAATCATCTGTACTTAAAAATTTTTCATAATGAACATGTATTGTTTATTATATTAAACAGAGAAAGTAAATAATAAATGTCACATTAAAAACTTTTTATTCTAGTATCTTTTCTTTTTTAAATTGTTTATATTGATTATTTTTTTACACCGTTGTTAGATTTTGGATAGTATTTGATTTCCTGAAGAGGAAGAAATTAAGAAAACCTTCCATTTGCAATTGTACCCCCAAGTTTACCTGGGAATAAACTTAACAAAGGAGGTGAAAGACCTAGTAAGGAAAATTACTAAAGACCATTAAAAGAAATAGAAGACACAAAAAAATGAAAGATATTCCCTGCTTATGGCTCACAAGAATTAACATTATCAAAATGGCCATCCTATCAAAAACAACTTACAAATTCAATGTAATTCCAATAAATATCTCAATGGCATTCTTCAAAGAAATAGAATAAACATTGCTGAAATTCAAATAGAATTATAAATAGCCAAAGCTGTCCTGATTTAAAGGGGGCGGATTGGAGGTATTACATTCCCAGATTTCAAATTATACTACAAAGCCATAATAATAAAAACAGCACAGCATTAGCACAAAAACAGACATAGATCAATGTAATCAAATTGAAAACCCAGAAATAAAACCATGTATACATAGCCGATTCATCCGTGACAAAGGCACAAATAATATACACTGCAACAAGGAAAATCTCTTCAATAAATTGTGCTAGGAATATTGGACAGCCACATGCAAAGCAATGAAAACAGACTATCTCATACCATACACAAAATCAACTCATAGTGAATAAAAGTCTTGTAGCTTTTCTAATATTTACTTTTTTGTATCATTCATTAACTACATGTTTATCTCTACCAAACTGCATCGGGGACACCACATACAGTGGTATGACATGATTCCTATACTAGAGGGGCTTGCCTTCATGGATATTTTCTATACCCCTATAAAATTCTCAGGGTTAGGCTTCATTGCACTATTTTGCAACTTCATTAGCAATTTTTCTTACTGTATTTGTTAAGCACCTGTGCTCTGAAGTCAGCTTGCATATACTTAAATCCTGTCTCTGCTACTAAATAATTATGTGTGTATGAGTGTTAAAGGGCAACCCTAATATAAAATGGGTTTGCCTGACTGGGTCCTCACCCGCGCGCTCGAACAGCACTTATAATGCCCCAACTGCAGGCACACACAACAAAG
>JAGFMF010011429.1:6246912-6265308 GCA_019455555.1 Galemys pyrenaicus
CAGAGACAGAGCAGGGAGCAGAACAGGCAGATCAATGGAAGTACACTGCTGAGGGGAGCAGCGGGCACAGCAGGAGAGGTCTGCTGCACCATGTGGGTCTCTCCCTGGTAGGCAGCAGGGATTGAACTCATGCTGCAGTGGCTGTGGTTTGCTTCATAGTGTGTTGCTTAACCCACTGCGCCACCAGGGAGGCCCTAATGCTTTGTTTTTAAACACAACTTTATTATTACGATTTCACATACCACATAGTTTAGCTATTTAGAACATTTAGTGTTCAGTTAAAGTATACAATTTAATGTTTGCCTTGTTTTTGCCTGTTCACAGGGTTTTATACACATCCCCACGTTGTAATCTTAGAACATACTAGTCCCAAAGAAGCCATAAACCTATTAGCAGTCATTCCCATTACCAACCTCTTTCTTGATCAGTCACAAATTTGCTATCACTATAAATTCATCTTTTCTGAATGTTTTATATAAATGGAATTCTACAATAGGAACCCTTCTGTGCTTGGTTTCTTTGACGTACCAGAGTGTCCACAAGATTCATCCATGTTACATTACATATCACTATTTCATTCCTTTTTATTGCCAAAATGTTCCATTGTATGGATTTTCCCATTTTACTAATTTATTCATCAATTGCTGGAAATTGGTTTCTTTCTTTGGCTATTACTAATAAGGCTGCTATGAACAAGTTGTACAAGTTTTTGTGGATATGTTTTCAATTCTCCTGGTATATAACTATGAGTAGAATTGCCAGGTCTAAGGTAACTCTGTTTAGCATTTTGAGGATCTGCCAGATATTTTCCCCAAAGCAGCTGGATCATTTTACACACCAGCAATGTGTGAGGGTTCTAATTCTCTGCATCTTTGTTAACACTTGTTATTGCTTGTCTTTTGTATTATAACCATCTCAGTGTTTATGTGTTTGATTTGCATTTCTGATGGTGCATTTCTGCATTTTGATTTGCATTTCATCATGGTTTGACTTGCATTTCTGATGCAATTTCAACATCTTTTCATGTCTTTATTGGCAATTTGTCTGTCTTGGGAAAATGCCTTTTCAAATGTTTTACCCATTTTTAAATTGTATTTGCCTTTTTATTGATTTGAAAGAGTTCTTTCTATATCCTGAATACAAGTCTCTTATCAGATATGTGGTTTGCAAATATTTTCTCCCCTTTCATAGGTTGTTTTCACATTCTTGTTGGTGTCATTTATAATAACAAACTTTCACATTTTGATAAAATCCCACTTAACTATCTTTTCTTTTGTCATGGATGATTTTTATATTTTATATTAGAAAATATTTCCTAATCCAATGTTACAAAGATTTGTAACAGGGTCGTCCCCCCCAAAAATTCCAAAATCCTGATTCCACCCTAAGTAAGTAAAACTAAAAAAAAAAAAAAAAAATTCTGTAAAAAAAAAGAAAGCAAAATAAAGAGCAGCAAAGAGACCTGGAGGAGGCACATAAGAAAAAACATCATATAAAAAAATTGTGCTTGCTTCTTAATCTTAAATTAGTTAAAACAAATGTAAATAAAAAACCCGTGGGGAGGTTAACAATATCAGCTTTCATCTTAATTTTAATTT
Organism: Galemys pyrenaicus; assembly: GCA_019455555.1. NCBI lineage: Eukaryota > Metazoa > Chordata > Mammalia > Eulipotyphla > Talpidae > Galemys > Galemys pyrenaicus. Next base: position 6,248,511 of record JAGFMF010011429.1, read on the forward strand.
TGTTCTTTTCCTCCCAAATTTATCTCTTTCTAACCCTTTTCTATAGATCTCTACTAAAAAGTCCTTTAAACGTGTGGCAGGCTTTTGGGTCTTATTTTAAGCCAATCCTATTTAGCTAAACTTTTACCCTCAAGGAGATGGGTAACTTTAAATGCTTAACTTAGTCATTATGTTCTTTGTACTTTCTATATTATACCCTAATTATATTAAAGTTCCTTTCCATTAAAAGTTTTATATATTTATCTTAATGCAGCAAATAACAAAACCCATTCAGAAAGGGCAAGTTTAAAAACTATAAAATACTCCTCTCCCTACCCTGTAACAGATTTACTTTTATGTAAATTACTAAAAGTTGTATCTCTTACATTTAAATTTACATATCATTTTCTGTTAAATTCTGTTTATTGTCACAGTTAGGAGTCTAAAGTCACTCTTTTGCATGTGAATGTCTAATTGTCTCAGCACCATTCTTTCCCTCACTTAATTGTCTTGGGACCCCTGTCTCTGTTGAAAACCAATTAATCATAATGTAAGGTCTTATTTGTGAAGTTTCCATTCCATTTCATTGATCTATATTGCTATCCTTGTCAATACTACAGTTTTGATTACTGTAACTTTTGTAGTAAGCATTGAAATCGGTAAGTATGAGTCCACCAACTTTGTTCTCTTTCAAAATAATTGTCTACTCTAGGTCTCCTACATTTCTATGCATTGAGTTCATACACAAGAGGGAAAGAATTTTCGAAGAAAGACGATTACATATTGCTGAAGGAACTGCGAAACTCATTTTGTGTTTTCTGAGTGATACTACAATATTTTCTCTTGGTACAATTGGTAAATTTTGTCTGGGTCATGGTAGATTTTTTCTTTTTTCTCTGTTGATGAACAGTGTGAAGGTATTAAGTTAAAGCTTCAGCTTCTGCCCTGAGCCACTTGGCTGGGTCAGGAGTTCTTTCTACTTAGGAGCTCTGATTTTTGGTTTTCCCCAGCAAAATATGTGTATTTTTGTGGCCTGTATAGTTTTAATTGCACACTTCATCAACAAATCAATTTTGAGTCTGTATTTCTGTATATTCATTTTAAGTGTACATACTTTTGAAGTATTCACGAATAAACTATATACAATTATGGTTATTATATACATTCAAAACATATGCAAAACACATTTTAGAGAATGAGATTAAAAATGATAAGAAATAAAAGTTCCCACACCTTAATGGCTTTTATTTTGTTCTCTGGAGACTGCTTTTCTTGGATTTTTTTCATATATATATATATATTCCCACACCTAGTCAACTAGTGCCTGGTACATAGCAAAAGCTCAATGTTTGCTGTTCAAAAGAGAATTCTTAGATATTCTATTATTGCCATAAAATACACCATCTCTATTCCTAGATTTTGCATTCTGCAATTAATGATTCTGCATCTATCACATGCTAGGTCATTTGGTAGACAGGCTGTGTGCTTCTTATCGCTCCTTGTTTTTTCTTTTACCTGTGACTAAGCCTTATCTGATTTATTTAGAAAGAGCAATTGTTTCACCCTTAATCTGTATTTTTCATTTCAAGCTGCTGGAGCAGGAGGAGTCCTAGGTGCCAGGACCTGGCACCTAGGAGAAGGTACGATTTCTGATCAGGATGTAATCAAGTTAAGAGGTGAACAAAGGCTAAAGAACTCTTGGGGGCAAATCAGGGAGGGCTTTAGGAAGCTGAATTTTAAAAGGCTGGTGGGAGTTAAGTCAATGGAGACAGAGAAAGGCAGTCTGCTGAACCACAGGAGCAAGACGGAACCAGCACATCCCAAGCTGGCGTCGAATCTGCCGCTGAACCCAAGGGCTGGGCAACTGCATGTGTCTGACCCCTCTGGCAGCTCTGTGACGCACTGGCCCTGAGGCTAGAGGGGGAGGGGCAGTTGGTCGCCCGGCGAGCCGGGTACAATTGCAGACAGACTGCAGAAGCCTGCACTCGGAAGCCAAACGTAAGCGGGAAAACTGAGTGTTCCTGCCGCGTTATTGTTTTGGCTCTCAAAGCTCACTTTACCCCTTGGTTCTGGGTTGCTGCGCGTTTCCTCGTTCCCAACAGACATTTGCACCTTTATTTAAAAGATCACTGTGTTTTCCGGGCGTCCTGGAAGCTGGGAGTGTTGTTTCTGGTTCCTGTGAGGCCTCGGCCAACGGAAGACGCGACGGTACATCTCTGGCCAGACTCGTCAAGTACAGGCTTGATCTCAAGCTTCACCCCACGCCCGCCCCGATTACACCAAACCACATCTACTGGCACGTAATAGCCCAGACCTCCCGACATAAAGCCAGCCCCACACAGCAGAAGCGGGCACTGGCCACACCGCTGTGGGAGGCGGGGCGGGGCCACCTCGGCGCCCGCGGCCGTCCGTGCCGCCGGCGGGCGGACGCCGGTGGGCGGGGCCGGCCGAGCTGTGACGCTCTGGCCCCGCCCCCGGGCGGGGGCGGGCGCGGGCGCGAGCGGGCGGGCGCGAGGCGCGAGGCGCGGGCGCGGGCGGGCGCGGGCGGGCGCGGGCGGGCGGGCGCGAGGCGCGGGCGCGGGCGGGCGCGGGCGGGCGCGGGCGGGCGGGCGCGAGGCGCGGGCGCGGGCGCGAGGCGCGGGCGCGGGCGCGAGGCGCGAGGCGCGGGCGCGAGGCGCGGGCGCGGGCGCGAGGCGCGAGGCGCGGGACGCGGGCGCGAGGCGCGGGCGCGGGCGCGAGGCGCGGGGCGCGGGGCGCGGGCGCGGGCGCGGGCGCGGGCGCGGGCGCGGGCGCGGGCGCGGGCGCGGGCGCGGGCGCGAGCAGGGCCGGAGCCCTGGGCGCCCGCCGAGCCGAGCGCAGCCTGCGGAGCGCCAGGGCGGCGGCGGCAGACGCGGCAGCGCGCGCGATGGCCCCGGCGGTGGACCGCGAGGGCTACTGGGGCCCCACGACCTCCACGCTGGACTGGTGCGAGGAGAACTACGCGGTGACCCGCTACATCGCCGAGTTCTGTGAGTGAGGCTGTGACCGGCCTGAGGCGGGCGGGCGGGAGGCGGTGGTCCTAGGGGAGACGCCTCGTGAGGAAGGGAGAGGGCGGACCCGGTCGCGGGGAGACGCCGGGCCCGACCGGCGATGGGAGCGGGGCGCCTGATCAGGGAGCGGGGCCGGGCGGGGATAGCCGCGGTGAGGGGCGCGGGGGTACGCCTGTGGCGGAGAGGAGCGCGGGGTCCGTCCGGACGGCTCGAGGGGAGAGAAGCGGGGAGCCCCGGCCGGACCTCAGTGGAAGTCGGGGGCAGGGCTACGAGGGGAGCCCCTGCCTGGCGGGCGGGCTGGCCGGCCGGGCTGCGGAAGAGCTTGTCCCCCTGACGCGGCCCGGGACACCTGCTCCTGCTCGCGCCGCCCCTTCGCCCAGAGGGTGCGGGACTGGCCGGCCCTGGCGAACTCCCTCTCGGTGTGAAGGTCCCGTCCTCTCTCTCCTGCCAGACCTCTTCGGTCACCTCTAAGGGACGGTTTTCCCAGTCGCAGGTCCTGACCCCAGCCCTGGGCCAGCCCCCCGGGACACCTTCACATTCCTGAGGTCGCCACGCAGGCTTCGGCTGTCTCTGTACCAGGAGCAGAGAGCGGGGCGCCCGGTCCGCGCCTGCCTGTTCGCGCCAGCCCCGGCGAGCGCGAGGGCCACCCTCCTCCTGTTCGATTACCGGAGAGTTAGGGGTCACTTGAGGACGCTATTTACACCGATGGGACCTTGTGGGGCTTGGGGAAGCATCCTCCTCGGCTGCCTCCCTGACCGGCAGCAGTGGTCCAGGAGTGCTTTTGCCCCTCTCTGCATTTCCTCACTTGAGTGTCCTGCCATGCTTGAGAGAGCACAGGAAAGTTATTGCTTCTTTTTCTGTTGTTTTCTGGTCAGGATTTGAGGACATGATGTTTGCGCCTTCTTCAGGTACCTGCTTTGGCAAGGTACAGAGAGTATTTTTTGGACAGCTATTATTGCTTTCTTTTAATTGAATTCGCTTTCTCAGGACATGGAACAAACTTTTCAGCAAAACTTCCCATTGTTTGGTCCTTCTCCCAGGCATGCATTCGGTTTTGGAGGAAAGAGGCAAGAGTTTTATGCCAGCTGATCCTTATTCTGTCCTTTTAATTGGCCAAGTTTCTTTTTCTAAAAAAAAGAAAAAGGAACTGTTTTTACAGATTTCAGGATTGTATTATCACTCCTTTTAAACCTCAGATTTACAGCCTTTTTTCCTGAACTACTAGTTTAAATTAGTAATTTTTACATAATTATGAAAGAATATGAGCAAAGGGATCATTTATAATGACTTGGCAACCCAAATGTTGGCAAAAGAAACATTACCTTAGAGTCGCTAGATTAAGTTGGCAAGCCCATGCTTGATCCAGAAGAAGTCCAAGAGGGAGGGAACTTAAAATAATGTTTTCTGAATTGGAAATGAATAAAATGGAAAAGAGAAATTCAAGAGTCTTCAAATATTGGGTGGGCTGTTATATAGAACAGGTAAAGTTTCTGTTTCTCCAAAACATAGAACTAGAACTTGTAAGTGGAAATTTATTATAAGAGGAAAATTTTGCTTTATCATAAACTTTCTAACTAAAAGTATAAATAATGGTTTGACTAGCAAGATAGAGAACCACTGTCACTGAAAGTAAACCTTTGCAGATATGTGGATAGATACAGGTGCTAATGACTCTCAGTTTAGAATCAAGGATTAGAATCGAGAGAAAACTGACAGTTATATCATGTGAGCTGTGAGAAAACAAGATACTACTACCCTTCTGGCAGCTAGCTCTGAGAAATGGGAAATGACTTTAGTTTTTAACATCTTCAGAAGAGGAAACTGAGCAGACTGCAGAAAGGTTTTGACATAGGAATGAGAGATTGCAAGAAGAGTGAAAGTTGGCAGCCGGTTGAACTTACACCTTGGGAGAAAATGATCTGGAGGAAGTTGAGGTCAAGTTTTCTTACCCAGCAAGCAGTGGCATCTATCATATCTTGAAGTAAGAGAATTTGAGCTTTTATGCTGATTAATATTGATGTGTTTAAACTAAGTGCAACATTACCATTATTATAATATAATGATGGAATATAATATAACACTAATGATGGAAATATTAAGGTTAATGATAAAGTTGACAGTGGCTATAGCTTAGTGCTTACTATCAACCACAGTTTGCTAAGCACTTTCTATATCTTACCTCTTTTGATCTTTAACCATATTTCCCAAGAGAAGGTATTATTATCCTCATTTCATAGACTAGGAAGTTGAAATGCCAAGAAGTAACTTACCTAAGGTTGCAAAAAAGTATGGTTGCAAAAAGGATAGAGCTGTATGCAACTTAAGGTTGACTCTAAAATATACCTTATTACTTCCCTTGCACATTCAAAACCTATGAAAAGGTTGAAGACAAGCATGAAATAATAAATATACTGTAACAAAGGACAAATTGAATAATTATTCAATAAGTTTCTCTTTCAGCATTAGGGTATATGCATTTTGGGTAATAGGAATTTGGGGAATTGCATGTTCACATACTGCAATGGTTCTCTCACTGACAAACCTGAAAAGGTATCTTTTTAGATCATTCTAGATCAGTTCAACTTTTTTTTGAGCAAATTGTAAGGAGTAGGGGAAATGGTGGAAGGGTAGAAAACTTCTCTTTAGTTGTAAAATAATAAGTTGCTTTTTGCACCAGAAGTTATTACTACAGAGGCAGTATGCACGCTGCATGAAAGTATAGGACAGTGCAAATGACTATGCAGGTTCAAGAATGACCTAATCAAAGGAAATGTTACAATTGTCCTGTGACCTTTAAAAATTTTTGTCAAAAATTATAAACCCTCCTACAGTTATAAATATAGCAAGAAGTGAAAAATTAGTAAAATTAATATTTATTTAGTACCATTTTAAACATTGAGAATTAAAAGTCTTCCTTTGTAAAATAATTTTTTGAGAGTGGTATGTTCCAGTGGAAATTTAGTAGTCAAATTGCAATGTAAATGTAAAACTCACATGGATATTGAAGGTTGATTAGAAAAGAGGAACATAAAATATCCCAATTTTATATTAATTACATGTTTTAAATTAATGTGGTTATATTAGTCACAAGTGAAAAGTTGCACTTAACACCTTGGGAGTCACAAGTGAAGTTTGTATTGGGTAAAAAATAAATATTTTGAACAGTGATTGCCTTCTTGGTTTGTTTTTTTTTAAGATTTATTTATTTATGCATAGAAGAACTGGGGTACAGGCCAGAGGTGTCGGGGTGAGAGGTTTCACCAGAGACAGAGCCAGGAACAGAACAGACAGATCAAAAGAAACACTGCCGAGGGCAGCAGTGGGCAAGGCAATGCAGGAGAGGTCTGCAGCGCCTTGTGGATCACTTTCTTGGCCGGCAGCAGGGATCGAACTCGTGCTGCAGTGACTGTGGTCTGCTTCATAGTGCGTTGCTTAATCCACCGTGCCACCTGGAAGGCCCTTGTTTTTTTTAATTATTTATGCATACAAGAGCTGGGGTACAGACCAGAGTCAAGGGAGGTTAGAGGAGTCACCAGACATAGAGTGGGAGCAGAACAGGCAGATCAACAGAAATGTACTGCTGAGGGGAGCAGTGGTTGAAGCAGGAGACCTCTGCCGCACCATTGTGGGTCCCTTCCCTGGCCGGGATTGAACTTGTGCTGCTGGCACTCTTTACAATAGGTAAGACCTGGAAACAACCTAAATGCCCAAAAACAGATGAGTGGATCAGGAAGCTGTGGTACATATACCCGATGGAATACTACTCAGCAATCAAAAATGAAAAACTAGCCGCATTCATAGGAACATGGATGGAACTGGAAGAGATTATTCTCAGCAAAGTAAGTAAGAAGGCAAAAGAAAAATACCAGATGGTTCCTCCCCTAGGAGGAATATAAGGGAACCAAATAAAGATCAAGGAAAGGAATAAGAACAATAATAATAACAACAAGAAAGAAACAAAAACCAAAAATGAAAAGACAAAGACAAACTGGGGACACTTGGTGGGGAGGAAAGAGGGGAGCACGGGGAACTGAGGTGATGGTGCACTGGTGTTACGGTGATGGGAATACATGGGGATTACAACTGATGTCAAATATATGTAAATTTAAAAAATTTATATAAAAAAAAAAGAACTTGCGCTGCTGTGCTGCGGATGCTTCACAGTGCAGCACTCAATCTGCTGCGCCACCAGGGATGCCCACCTTCTTGTTTTATAACTTATAATATGGACTGGACTGGATATTTTTTCTATGCCTTTGTGAATTGTCATACTCCTAAGTTTGGATCAGCTCCTAACATTTTAGTCTTTGCACTTTAAATATTGTGAAATGTCAGATATTTCTTTAATGTGAAGTTTTTTGCTGACATCACTTCTGGTTCATCTTCATCCTTTTCTCACAACCACTTCCTCTACCCACATATCTAGAGCCTTTCCGATGGCAGCAGGATCGATATTCACATGTTGATCTATTTCTTCTGTACTCCACTTATATTTGATTGAAATTTCACTGCCAGTATTACCACTTTTTGGTTTTTTGCTGCATTTTGTCATTTTGGTTTGTTCCCACCTTTAGTTATTCATTTTTCAAAAAATATCATTTATGTTTACCACTAGGAGAAAGGAGGCAACTCAACTACATGCTTTGCCCATCTGTATGACCTGAGTAACAGACATGTAGTGACTGATCACCTAGAGACTTCACCTTGATGTTTTATCCATAGTTAGAGGTTTCAGCAGAGTTCCTTTTCTCTTAACTCTTTGAAGATAGTATTCCATTGTCTCCTGGCTTTTACTGTGGTTGATGAGAGGTCCACAAATAGCTCAATTACTGTTCCTTTGCAATTTATTTTGTGAACTCCATCAAAAACTCTGAAAGTGACTTGGTTAGTTATTGTGATATGCTTCTATTACTTATTTTTGTTAAATAAACTGATTTTATTTTATCTTTCATTTTACAAGAATTTCAAGTTGTTGGGTTTTTTTTCTCACATTAGCAAATTTTGGACAGTATTTGATTTTTCTTCTCAGGTATAGTCCCTGTAGTTGCCTTTATTTTTTACATAATGATTTGTGGAACTGAAGTAAGTTTAGTAGTGAACAGTGTACTATATACAGCTACTTAAAGTTAATGTACTGTGGTGATTGAAATCTGTTGTTGGGGGATAGATATTATTTAACTATACAGCTGGCAGAGGTGACATCCCTTCCCATCACCTAAAGAAAGATAGTCTGTTTCCAGTGGGTTATCGGTAGTAAAGCAGCACTATCTCCAATTTATAACCAAACGTACCAGAAATAACTGAACAATGAAGTCCAAAATGAAGAAGCAATTCAGTGTACAGAAGGGTTTAGATTATATATATACAAGTTAAGGACTTCCAGTAAATTGTTTTAGGTGCTGTGATAAATGTATTTATGTGGTACATTGGACTACCAGGAAAAAGTACTTACTAGAAACTTAAAGTTTAAAGGCTTTACAGTGCTAATGCTTGAAGAACTGCCATAAGCAGAAGAACCACCACACCAGTTTGCTCTCTCTCTCTTTATTATTTTTAATTGTGAAAGATGCACATAAAATGTACCTTCTTAACTAATTTTGAATGTATTCCTCAGTAGTATTAAGTACATTCTATTTGTTGAGGAACCGATCTCTGGAACTCTTTACATCTTGCAGAAGTGCAACTATATCTACCAAACAACTTCCCATTCTCTTTTTCCCTCCTCTCTGAATAACTATTTTCTACATTCATTTTCTGCGAATTTGATGACTCTAGTTATCTCATATAAGAGGAACTTCACTGAACTAGAATAGTAAATATTTAAAAGAAACTCTTGTCCAGTGCATTATTATTTCAGATTAAATTTTTATTTTATTTCCTCAATTTTGAGTTCTTCCCTTCTTTCCTTTCCCAGTCAGGAGTAAAAAGTCTCACATGGGGAATTTTGGTAATGCAGAAGAGCACTTTAAAAGGAGTAAAAGTATATATGAAGAACATTTTGAGACTCAGCAAAATGATAGGTAAAGCAGTTTTTGGTGACAGGAAATCCTACCTGTTTAACTCTGGGAAAAATATTTGCTTTCATACTTGGAATCAGAATCAGTATTCTTCTCTGAATATTGTTTCATTGAACCTTGTGACTTTGGACAAATCAATTAGTATTTGTATAATTTTATTTCCTATAAAATGAGAATAATGATATTTAGTAGGATTAAAAGAATTAAATGGCATGCTGTGTGTGAAAGCATACAGTAAGTGTATGGTACATACTAGGTGTTCAATATATATTTGTTGAATTGAAATCTAGTCAAAATAAGCTTTAGTCCATAGTTATGGACTCCTTATCTGTGATGGTTATTTCTGTGAGTCAACGTATTTAGGCTATAGTGTGTAATTATTCAGTTAAATACTAATTTAGGTGTTGCTATGATAGTATTTTGTTGATGTGAATAACATCTACAATCAGTTGACTTTTTAAAGAAAATATGGGTGTTCCTCACCTAACCAGTAAAAGGCCTCAGAGCAAACTGAGTATTAGGGGCTAAGAATGGTCAGGTCAAACCTTTATTTGGGGAGGTCTCTTACTTGACTCCTCACCTCAGTGGACCTTCTATCCTCTCTTTCATCTGTTTGAATATATTGTGTTAATATGTCAGAATTTTTAGATTTTTTAAAAGATTCATTTATTTTTGCATACAAGAACTGGGATACAGGTCAGAGGTGTGTGTGGGGGTGGTGAGAGGATTCACTAGGGATAGAGTAGGGAACAGGCAAATTGACTGAAGTACATTGCTGAGGGAAGTAGCAGACAAGGCAGGAGAGGTCTGCTGTGTCTTGTGGGTTACCTCCCTGACTGGGTATCAAACTGGTGCTGCAGTGGCTGCAGATGCTTCACAGTGCTATGCTTAACCCCTTGCGCCAGCAGGGAGGCCCCCAATTTTAAAATATTTTTAATAGGAGTTAATAGGTTAGTTGGAGTATCTGGTGTGTCACATAAACTTAGCTTGTTTGCTTTTGTACATGCTGTTCCCACTGTCATTTGTAACTGCATTCTCTTGTCATATGTTTTTAAACCTTTACTGAATTTGATTCTACTTCTCTCTCCTTTTGAAGATTTTCTGTTGCCTGTATGATAAAGACCAATTATAGGGTGAACTGAAACGGCCTTTTTTTAAATTAATATTTTCATGCATATAAGCATAGTTGGAAGAATTTTGCTATGTCTGTTGACCTACCACCTACATTCTTCCATTATTGCTACATGTCTTTTATCGTGTATCTATACACTTGTTAATTCTTTTCCCTATCTATCAACTCATTTTTTGACATGTTTCTAAGTAAATTACAGTCATCTGTACACGTTACCCTAAATACTTTAACATGCATACATTAACTAAAGTTCAATTTATGTTTTTTTATGTGAAATTTGCATTCACTATAATACACAAATCTTGTGTATATTTGCTGAATTTTTGAGAAATACATACGTCTGTATAACCAAAACCCTTATCAGGATAAAGAACTTTGTCATCAAGCAAGAAAGGTCCTTATGCTTGTCCCCTGCTAATCTCCATGTTGACCTTCCCCTTCTCTGGGATAATTACTGTGATTTTCCCCTTTTCATCACCATAGAATTGATTTTCCTGTCTGGAACTACATATAAGTGGAATAATACAATATTTACTATTTAGTGTAAAGTTTCTTTCATACCGCATAAATGTTTTTGAGATTCATTCATTCATGTTGTTGCATGTATTGGTAGTTCTTTTTTGTTGTTGAGTAGTATTCCATTGTGTGGCTAAAACAGTTTGTCTGTTTTCCTGTTGATGGATACCTGACTGTTTTCATATTTTGGCAATTATAAATAAAGCTGCTGTGAACTTCTTCTACAAGTGTTTTTGTGGATATGCATTTTCATTTCTCAAAAGTAAGTATTAAGTGTTGGAATAACTGGGTATTAAGATAGTATACGTTTAATTTTATTAGAAAATGCCAGACCTTTCCCAAAATGGCTATACTTTTTTTTTTTTTTAATTCATAGCACTTGAGCCACATCTGTTCCAATATTTGCTTTCAGTCTTTTAATCTTCACAATTCTGGTGGACATGTAGTTGTAGTTCATTATGGTATCTAATTTATTCTAAAACTCTCAGTCTTTCTTCTTCCTTTTCTTTGTTCTCCCTCCTTTCCCTGCAATACTGTACTCCTGCCAAAACAGGATATTTACATAGATATTTACATTCCTGCACATTTCAGTGTTTATGCTGTTCCTGTGAGTGATAATAATAATTTTTATGTTGAAGTCATGAACTTTTGGAGTGGTTTGTTCTTTAGTGGTAGGTAACTGAAACTGTCTGAACTTGAATTTCAGCAATTTAGATATTTTGTTTTCTATACCAAATTATATTACACTTTCTATTCTTAAGAGATGAGACTTTAAAAATTATAGTGTAGTACTTTCGTAGGCCCTTAAGGCTATCTGAATATTTTAGAGTTTTTAAAGCATCATTTTATTTATTGCTGCAATGTACTCATGAGTCTCAAAGAATTTAAAAAGTATTTTCTTTTTGTTGATTAAAGGTTGAAATAATTGCAGAACTGGAAATAGCTTTAAGTCATTATAAATGTGAACTCTTGCTCTTAAAGTTCTTTAACTTTTCAGAGCAAACTGATTTTAACAGGAAGTGGAAAGACTGGATGGAGCTAGAAAACAAAATGGAATTCCCAAATTATGCATGTTAACACTTTGATATTGCTTTAAAACTTTTTTTACAACTGATAGTCACTCACTTGTTTTTTGAGACAAAAGATAAGGAGCGATTCTAGATAGGACAGTATTATCTGAAAAGGAAACATGGTTTCTAGGCTGATTCACCTTGTGGGTAGCAGTTGGTCACTGCCCCTTCCTTTTTCAAAAGCAAATGTGAGGTCATTCTGGCTTTGTTGTCTGATAGGCTATTGATCACTGGAATTGATTTAATTTTGTCTTGCAAGTCTTTATTCTTTTACTACTCTGGGAATGTTTAACCTGAAACTTGAAAATTGAAAGAATTAGGAACTTGGTAAAGGAGAATTTTTATTTGGTTAAGAGCAGTCATCACTAAACTTTTATCTGCTTGTGTCCTTCCCCAATCCCATCCCTGAGATAACCATTATCCTTACTTTAGTATTTATAATTTTCTAGCTTTTTACCATTTATGTATTCCTGAAAATAGGCTGTTTAGGTTTGTTTTATATTTTATAAATATAAAATATATTTTATTTTTTATATAATTTTTATATAATTATCAGTGTAATTATACTATTTTATATTCTCATATATATATATACACACACACACCTATATGTCATCCATCTTTCTGAGAATTGTTTATGTTGATGGTTGTAGATATAATTCACTTAGTTTTACTGTTTTTTAGAATTTCACTATATGAATATATTGATTTATTCATTCTTCAGTCATTGGACATTTTGTTTTTATGCTTTTATGCTAAGAACATTCTTGTTGATCTCTGGTGTAAATGAATGTAAGTTTCTGCATATCCTTATTAGGAGTGTAATTGTTAGATTGTAGGGCATGCCCATATTAAACTTTTACTAAATCAAAAGTCCTCAAGCTTTTTCATTTCATGACTCCTTTACATATTTAAAAGTTATTGAGGACTTTGAAGAGCTTTGTGAGTTGACTGGCATATACCATATTAGAAAAGATTAAATGTATTAACTCAAGATTCGTGCTTGTGTGATGAGATTTAGCCCTGTTGTTGTATTAGTAGTTTGTTCCTTTTTCAGTTGCTGAGTAGTATCCCCTTGTGTCAATAATACCATAGATTGTTTATCTACTCTCCTTTATAGACACGTGAGCTATTTCCAGTTTTACTATTATGAATAAAATTTCTATGAAAATTCTTATATAAGTCTTATATAAGACCAGACATCCTTATACAAGTCTTTTCTTGGTTAAAATCCTAGGAGTGGAATTATCAGATCATTGGGTTGGTTTTTGTTCAGTTTTATAAGACTATAACTTTTTTCCAAAGTGATACACCATTTTCCATTCTTTTTTTAATAATTAGATTTATTTAATTATATTTGACATCATTTGTAGTCCCCAGGGAACTTCCACTATTTCACCCATGCACTGTCACCTCAGTACCTTATGCTCTTTCTGCCTTCATCATGGTCTCTACCCCACCCTCCCCCCAAGATCCCTTTGGTTTGTCTTTGACCTTTTGTTCTTGTTGTATTTTTGTTTGTTTTTGGTTGCAATTGTTCATTTCCTTGAGCTCTCTTTTGTTGTTGTTGTTCCTTTACATTCCTCCTAAAAGTGAAACCATCCGATACTAAAATCTTGCCTTCTGATTTATTTCAGAGTATAATTCCTCCTAGCTCTATCCATGTTTCTATAAATGACTCTAGTTTATCATTTTTGATTGCTGAATAGTATTCCGTTGTGTATATGTACCGCATCTTCTTGATCCAGTCATTTACTTTTAGGCATTTGAGCTGTTTCCAGGTCTTACCAATTATAAATAGCGCTGCAATAAACATGGGAGTACAGGTATTCTTTTGGATCGGTGTTTTTGTGTCCTTTGGGTAGCTCCCTAGGTGTGGAATCCATTTTCCATTCTTGTTGTAGAAGTTTTGGGTGCTCTACCTCCTCAAAAATATCTGGTACTGTTATTCTTTTAATTTTATCCATTCTGGTGTGTCAAGGTATCTTATTGTGGTTTTAATTAGCATTTACATGATGTCTAAAGATCTTGAACACATTTCCCATGTGCTTCTTGGACATTTGCATATCTTTTATTAGGTGTCTTTTCAAATCTTTTATCCACAAAAAAAAAATGGTTGTCATTTTGTTATTAAGTTGTAGGAACTGTGTATATTTTCTAGACATGAGTTGTTTTATCAGGAGGATGTTTGTGGCTTTTTCCTCCTTTGTGGTTTATCTATTCATTTTCTTAAATGTCTCCTTTGATTGGAAGAAGTTTTAAATCCTGGTAGAGGCTCATTTATCAGTTTTTACTTTTGCTTTTCTTATTCTATCTAAAAATCTTTATTTACCCTCAGTTTGTGAAGATATTCTCATGTTCTCTTTTAGAAGTTTTATAATTATGAGTTACATTTTGAACTGTATTCATCTCAAATTCACAATCATATACTGTCTGAGTTGGCATTGACATTTCTTAGTTTCACATACGCATATCCAGTTATAAAAATTTGGGTTTTTTGGATTGCCTTTGTCAAAAATCAGTTGGTTTATTTCTGGGTTCTTTATCCTATGCTGTTGACCTATTTATCTTTATGCCATTACCACAAGTCTTGACTATGCAACTTTACAGTAGGTTTTTATGTCAGGTGTTATAATTCTTCCAACTTAGGTTTTTTTGAAGATTGGTTTGGATAGTCAAGGTTTTATGCATTTCCATACCTATTTTTACAATCGGCATGTCAGCCATGGTGGTTTTAAATGATGTGAACAAATCCTTTGCTACTTCCCTTTTCAAAGAAGTAGCACTTAATTACCTTCCCCTTAAGTGTGGGCCATATTTAATGGCTTGCTTCTAATAAAATAAAGTTAAGGGGTGTGATTTTGAATACTACATTAGAAAAGGCTTGTTGAACTTTTACTTGGATCACTCACTCCAGGGGGAGCTAGCTCTCACGTCATTTATTTAAAAAAAAAAAAAAAAGCTATTGCTCCTTCCAACAGGTACTGTCAAATGATGATTTTTCCCAGTTAATATCTTGGACAATCTGGTTAAATGTTAAGTAAAGGTTACATTTTAAAATGTGCTTAGCCTACAAGTACTTACTAAGCAGCAGTCTCATATTTTTTTGTGTTTACTGCATCTCTTGATAGCATCATTTCCCTTTGTGCTTGTTCATCTTGGCCCCTAAGAATATAAAATCTTAGATAGATAGTAGGCTGTACTATCTAGATTTGTGTAGATCATTACTCTGGTGATCATTTCACAAAATATACGAATGTTAAATCATTATGTTATGTACCTGGAGTTCTAAATGTTGTATGTTGATTATAGCTGAATAAATAAATTCAAAACCTTGTTTCAAGTTTGCCCCTTTTTGGGTTTTGTTTAGTATTTCATTTACTATTATCTTTGTACCTCTTACCTTTATTTCTGTCTGCTTTTTGGGTTTTCTTTTTGATTTTTCAGGTATACATCTTTGCATTATTTATTTAGTGGTTGCTGTAGGGATTACAGTGTATTTCCTTAACTTTTCAAAACCCAGTTCTTGAAATTGTAGAAAACATGCAGAATAAGACAGTTATAAAGTTCCATTCGTTACTTACCTTGTTTCTTTTTAAAAAAAAAAAAAAGATTTATTTATTTATACATACAAGAGCTGGGGTACAGACCAGAGTCCAGGGCAGTGAGAGGATTCACCAGAGACAGAGTGGAGAACAGAACAGGCAGACTAACTGAAACACACTGCTGAGGGGAGCAGCGGGGCGAGGCAGGAGAGGTCTGCTATGCCATGTGGGTCCCCTCCCTGGCTGGCGGCAGGGATCAAACTCGTGCTGCAGTGGCTGTGGTTTGCTTCATCATAGTGTGTTGCTTAACCCACTGCACCACTAGGGAGACCCTTACCTCGTGTCTTATGCTATAGTTCTTATGTGTACTATATCTAAGTATGTTATAAATTTTACAAGTTATAAGTAAGTTACGAAGTTTTTTAAAAGGCAAAATACTTGACTTCTTTTTAACTGGCTTACTATTTCTGGTAACTTTCATTCCTCTCTGAGGATCTGAATTTTCCTTTGGTATCATTTTTCTCCAGCAAGTTGAACATCTTTTATCTCTAAATATCTATCTTTAATTGTGTTTTGGAAAACTTTGGTCACTATTTAAATATATTTTTCTGCCTAATTTTCTTTCTTCTGTCATTTGGTTCCAGTTACAGGTATGTTGGACAGTTTGATGTCATCTAAGACACCATTAAGGTCTATTAATATCTGTTCATTTTATTAAAAAATCCTTTTCTCAATGCAAGTGCAGACTGGATAATTTTGGTTGATTAGTATTCAAGTTCTCTAATTTTTTCCTCTTATCTCTGTAACCAGTGTAGTGAATAGTTTATTTCAGATACCATATTTTTTAGTTCTAAAATTTCTATTTCTTTGTCCTTTCCATTTTCACCAGGGTTCCTGTTTTCATTATTGTTAACATTGTTTATTTTAATTCACTGAAGATAGTTATAATAGTTGCTTTAAAGCCTGCCTTTTTAACTTCTAGATGATCTTGGGGTCAGACTCAGTTGATATTCTTTTCGTTTGAGAATGTGCTTCGTTTTCCTGCTTCTTTATGTGTTGAGTTAACTTTAGACTTGATTATGGACATTATGAGTAGTAAATGGTTTCTGTGTTTCTTTTCCCTCTAATGAGTGTTATTTCTTTCATTTTACTGGGCAGCTATCTTGACCGACTTAACTGGAACTGTAAAGGCATTGAAAATAGGAGATGAGTAAATCTTGAATTCAAGGGATAATGGGAGTATATGGACAGTGAAATTAGAGATTAGATCAGAAAATTGAGTTAGACATGGCAGACTAAGAAATAGAATTTTGATGGACTGGTCTTCTGGTACAAGGCATAATTCCTCTACCAGTCTGTACAGTATGGCTTTAAATATCAGCAGTGTGGTTCTCCTGACTTAAAAAGTAACTCTGGGGGCCTCCCCTGGTGGCGCAGTGGGTTAAGCAACGCACTACGAAGCAAATCGCAGCCACTGCAGCACGAGTTCGATCCCTGCTGCCGGCCAGGG
>JAGFMF010011429.1:6265768-6277308 GCA_019455555.1 Galemys pyrenaicus
CCCTGGCCGGCAGCAGGGATCGAACTCGTGCTGCAGTGGCTGCGGTTTGCTTCATGGTGCGTTGCTTAACCCACTGCGCCACCAGGGAGGCCCGGTTTTGTTCTTGTTATCCCCCTAGATTTAGAGTTTTTTAAAACTCTGTCAATCTTTGTGTTATCTTGTACCAATAATGCTTGACAAATAGTAGGAATTCAATGCATTTACTCTATGATTGGATGAATCCAGTTATATAAAAAATATATTGGCATATATTAAACTACACTTATTTAAAGCATGCAGTTTGATAAAATTGCTAGATTTACTATTGTAAAGTCATCACTACAATCAAGATATGAATAAGACATGGTACTAATTCAAAAAATGACTTGGATTTAAGCTATATGTATTGAATTTATGACTTAAGATCTGTTTTGTCTCTTACATGACACATTTTTTTTCTTGTTTCCTACCTTCAGCTATTGTTTTATTTTAAGCTATTGTGTGTCCTTATGTTTTAAGTATTTATCTTTTGAATAGCATATAGTTGTTCCTGGTTTTTTAAAAATTCATTCTCACTTTCTATCTTTCGACTACATTAATTGTGATTACTGATAAATCTTATCTCTGTTCTTTTTAATGCTTTTCATTTATCCTTTATTTGTAAGGGTTTTCTTTTTCCCTGTGTTTTTCCTTCTTTGACTTTGTTAGGTTTTATTTTATTCCCATCTCCCTTTTACTAGTTTTACTCCCTTCTACTGGAGGGGAACAAATCTACTGATTTCTTATAGCTCTGCTCTTTAAGTGATTACTCAAAAAAAATTTTTTTACTTAAAATCCAAAGTTACTGTTTCCTTCCTTTTACACAATTTAAAGAATCAACTTTAACTTTGATTATATTCTTCATAACTGATATTTTATTGTAATGCAGTATGATCTATTATTCTACCTTTATTAGTATTCTTTACTGCATAACAAATTGCCACAAATTTAGTGACTTAAAGTAATACACACTTGTAATCTTCCATTTTCTATAGATTATTAGCATTGACTTGGCTTAGCTGGATTTTTTGCTTAGGGCAAGCCTGCAATCAAAATTTTATCTGGGACTGTGGTTTCACCTGAAGCGTGAATAGGGAAGACTCCATTATAGAATTCAGTTCCTTGTGGTTGTAGGGCTTAGGCTTCAGGTTTTTGCTGGCATTAGGGCAGAGGCTATCGTAGCTCCTAGAGACTGCCCTCAGTTCCTTGCCAATTTGAAACCTGAAATAGGCAACCCACAACAAGGCAGCTTGATTTTTTTTTTTTCCCCCAAACCAATAATGGTGGAGCGGTTTCAACAGTACAGATGCTACAATCTTATGTAATGTCTTCACATACACATACTCACATATATCTTGTCAGCTGGGTATATTATATTGGTTAGAAGCAAGTCCCAAGTGCTGTTTATACACGAGGAGATTACACAAAGTGTGGATACCAGAGGGTTATGATCATGGGGCCATTGTAAAATGTTTGTCATATTCCTTGTTTTTATATTTTATTTTTATTGTTTCCCCTGCCCCCTACCCTATAGGCAAGTCAGTAGAGACCAGCTTTCTTGTTTCTTGTGTTAGGTGGGTGCTTTCAGGTTCACTTAACTACTACTTAGTTAGCTTCATAAGCATCTCAACTAAATGTAGATGATCTCAGACCCAAATTCCCATCTTTGTGTGGCCCAAGACTTCACTTATTCTTGTGAACATTGAAAATCAATCTCCTATAGTGCTGAGATAGGCAAGTCACTGCCCTATCACTATCCTCTCTGTAGAATGGCTACCATGTTGATGTTTAGTATTCTTACATTTTTCCCTTTGTCTTTCTCCTGCCTTTAGTCTTTTGGAAGCTAAGCTGTACATAAAAATTTATTTATTAAATTTTATCTAGTGTATCTAGGTATTTATAATGAGAGGATTTGAGGATTATCTGCCTTATTGCTCCTTAACTATTTCTTAATTCTTAGTTAACTAAGGATTTATATGTTTCAAAACTGAAAATACTACTTATATATAAATATGTATACTTACAGATATAGAAATATGAATTTCAAGTAATCAGTATTGGCACTCATGGAATATGTAATTGAGAAGTACAGCACGAAAGTTATCACAGTCTAGTCCTTGATAACTTTTCTGATGTAATCTGTCGCCTCTCTAAACACACTTTATGCTTTAGCAATATAGTTCAGCTTTTATCTCTTTGAGCACAGTGTACAGCATCATTGTTTCATGTTTTTTGCATAAAGTATCTTTTCTATCTGGAATGTCATCCTTTATCCCTCCCATCTCTTTATTTGGTTAATTCAGCTTTATTTTTCTTCCTCCTAAATTCACTTTTTTCTTTAGTACTTTTAATTTTGTTCTTTATTTCTAATGGTTCTGTTGTTTCTTTTTCAAATCTATCTGGCTATTTTGATAACATTTTCTTAATTGGTTATTTTTTGTTGCTTTTACTTCTTTAAACATAATAGATATACTTATTTAATATTCAGTTTGCAGTAATTTCAGTATCTTTAATCTTTGCTTGTCTGATTCTGGTTTTTCTGTTTTTTTACTTCCTTATTGCTGTATGTTTCCTCATGTGTTGTTGTGATTTTTGACCACAAGTTCATTTTTCTGAAGACTTGGGAAATCTGAGGCTTATTAAGTTGTAAAGACTCTGAAGATAGGGGCCTTATGGCCTTGTTCATTGCTTTACCCCTAGCAGTTTGAGACTTTCAATAAATATTCATTGGGTAATAAATTATGTGTGTATGCTTCACATAGTATTGTCATTATTTATATATCTATATTCTCCACTATATTGATGATGCTTCAAGTTACAAAAGTTTTTAGTTTTCACTCTGTATCCACCACACTAAGCACAGTATCTAAAATAGACTTATTTCTCAACAAATATTTGTTTTTTTTTTTTTTAAAGATTTATTTATTTATGCGTACAAGAGCTGGGGATACAGGCCAGAATCGCGGGAGGTGAGAGGATTCACCAGACAAGAGTGGGGAGCAGAACAGGCAGATCGACTGAAGCACACTGCTGAGGGCAGCAGCGGGCAAGTCAGGAGAGGTCTTCTAAGCCATGTGGGTCCCCTCCCTGGCTGGAGGCAGGGATTGGTGGCTGTGGTCTGCTTCATAGTGTGTTGCTTAACCCACTGAGCCACCAGGGAGGCCCTCTCAACAAATATTTGTTATACCAGTGAGGAGTTGCTAGACATTTATTCCCATTGTAATCTACAGAGTGAAAAAAATTTAATTTTGCCAGATTGTCGTTCTGAAGTTATTTTGGTAAAATTGAAACAGGGGGCACAGGGAAGGGAGGAGGGCGCTCTGACTGAGACAGGAGTCAGAGGCCCCAAAAAGCCCCCAAAGGCCAAAAGGCCACAAACCAGAATCAAGGGCTATAGCAACAGGAACTATAGCCTATCAGAGGACAGTGCCCAATACAGGTCACTGTCTGTGGGTTCTCACCCATGCACACAATTGCAAGGGACTTCAGGTTACAGGAACAACAGTCATGGGGTTTATTTACAAACTGGGGGAAACGAGGGCGCTTACGTATCCACAAGAGGCTGGCTGCTTCATCCGGACAGCATCAGCATTGGCAGTCACCAGTCACCAGTTCTAAGCAGCACTGTCTAGGAGCAATGACCACTACGGGCCTGCGGAGGCAGTGTTCCAGTGGACACCGAGTGTTACAGCTCTTGTGAGTTGTTGGTTTATGTCACCAACAGACAGCTCTTTGAGACACCAGGCTCAGGGCCTTTGGTGCTCCTTGCAGTCAGTGTCACAGCCAGGACTGAGGCTCAGTCCTCTCTCTCTCTCCTCGGAGGGCGATGGCTGGAGGCTTCCCTCCTTCCTTCGAAGGCTGGAACCTCTTCTCCTCTTCCTCTGCTGGAGCTCTTCTTCCTCTGCTGCTGCTTCCAAGGGAACTGCTCCTCTCCAAACAAACTGCCACACTCAGTGAACTGCCCCCCTAACTGGCTTTGACCTGGCCTTATATTCACTTCAGGGCTCCCCCCCCAGTCTGATTGGTCCATTTTTCCTGCACCTGATTGGTCCATTTTGGCCTGTTCCAGAATTCAGGAAGTGTAGCGGGCTCAGCTATCACTACCTTGTGCTAGGCGGAGTCCTGGTGCCAGTCAACCCAAGGCTCACACCCGATTGGTCCATTCCACGATCCAGGCAGCACACTGCTACATAAAAGGTCTCTGAGGTAGGACTGACACACTAACTTGCAGGGGAGCCAGAGACCACTCCTCCTGCAGGCTGCAGCCCAGTAACAAAACGAAGGCTATAGAGAAACGATGTTTCAGTTCAGATAATCAGTAGTGTCTTGATGATTAACTAAAGCAGAACCTTTGTTAGAAAGATGTAACACTGGGCAAGTTCCTAAATCTTGCTGTATCTCAGTTTCCTGATATGTAAAATAAGAATGATAACACATTTCATTTTCTTTATTTAAAAAATAAAATCAAAATCAAGTTTAAAAATAACAAATTCATCATTTAGGTTAAAGGTTAAGGAAAAGACCATGGAAATATTCCTTGTATGTATGTGTGTGAGCGTTAATGGCACTGTGCTATTTTAGTTGAATCACAAAAAAACCTCTGTCTGCTACCATGGCACACTTGTTTTGGCTGACCTAACTCATTTTCCCTGTTTTTTGGTAAAGCGGGTTTTTTTCAGACCTTTAAAAACTGACACTTAGGTGATGAATACCCTGAAATAGTCTTGTTTCAGTGGAACTTAACCAAAAGGTCTTTGAGAGAAGTATAACATTTCAGTTGACAGATATGGGGATTTTTTAAAAAATTAAAATTGCATTTTATAGTCTTATAAAAAAATAAAATTTTTTGTTTAATTTTAGCACTTAAGGAATTTAAATGAAATAAATTATAAACCTACTTTTTACTTATTGAGTTCACTTGGAACAAATTATTTGGTTGCTTATACTCTGAGAAATGAGATACTGCTAAACATAAATAGCTATTTATTTTCAAAAATAATAACTCAGGTAGCTTTTAATATTTAGAAAAGGTATATCAAAATGTAATTGTTTTCCTTATTTATATTGATCTGCAGTCTGACTAAAATAAGTGAGGGACTTTTGCTTGTCAAAAAAAGGAAAGAGGGGGCCTCCCTGGTGGCGCAAAGGATGAAGCAATGCACTATGAAGCATGTGCAGCCACTGTAGCACGAGTTCGATCCCCAGCCAGAGAGGTAACCCTCATGGCACAGCAGACCTCCCCTGCCTCACCTGCTGCTCCCCTCAGCAGTGTATTTCAGTCAGTCTGCCTGTTCTGCTCCCCACTCTGTCTCTGATGAATCCTCTCAACCACCGGCAACTCTGGACTGCACCCCAGTTTTTATATGCATAAATAAATAAAATAAATCTTTTTAAAGAATGTAGGGGCTTCCCTGGTGGCACAGAAGTTAAAGCATTATCAAGCTGTCACCAGCCACTGCAGCATGAGTTGATCCCTGGCGAGGGAGCTAAGCCACATGGCGCAGCAGACCTCTCCTGTCTTGCCCTCTGCTCCCCTCAGCAGTGTATTTCAGTAGATTCACCTGCTCTGCTCCCCACTCTGTCTCTTGAATCCTCTCACCCCCTGCACCTTTGGTCTGTATCCAGTTCTTCTGTGTAAAAAGAAATAAGTAAAATATTTTTTAAAAAAGAGAGAAAGAAAGAAAAGAAAAAAATTATTTTAAAAAATGCTGCCTGACAGCCCTAAACCTAGGTTTTTGTCCAGTTCTTATGGATTGAGCAACTCAGGAGAAGTCTTATCTTTTAGCCTCAGTTTCTCTAGCAAATGATGAGATTATCCCTTTATAAGATCACCTTGAGTATACATTATTAGTGGAAATAAAAGTATTTATGAATTAGGGGCCTCCCTAGTTCCTAGGGGCACAGTGGGTTAAACAACGCACTATGAAGCAAACTGCAGCCACTAGCACAAGTTCGATCCCTGCCACCGGCCAGGGAGGGGACCCACATGGTATAGCAGACCTCTCCTGCCTCGCCCACAGCTCCCCTCAGCAGTGTGTTTCAGTCTGCCTGTTCTGCTCCCCACTCTGTCTCTGGTGAATCCTCTCACTGACCTGGACTCTGCCCTGTACCCCAGCTTTTGTATGCATAAATAAATAAATCTTAAAAAAGTATTTATGAAGTATAAAGCCGTATATAAAATAAAGTTTATTAAGGTTTGCAAGGACATGAACTGGACCATATGCTTATTTTTGCATTCATGAAAGTATATAGTGCATATCCCTCAAGGCTTTTATTTAAAGGAGAAGGATATGTTACAGCAAGAAAAAGAGAGGGCAGATAAGCATTGTGACTGTAGGTGACCTCAAAGGACAGATTCCTAAGCATCCGTAATCCACTTGTAGATCCACCAAGATCTATATGATAAATCTTGGTTTTAAGAGAGTGTTAGATCCCAGTGGGCTCCTGTCACTCCTATCATGCAGTCAGACCAGGCTTGTTAACTGATTCTCTCAGGTGAACATCAGTAGTAAGTAAGCTGGTTCTTTTCTAGGAAACAGATTATTTAAAGTGATCGTGCACAGATAATCTGATGATGGGAATAGAAAAACAAAATGTTTGGGGACAAATTACTACATGACATTAATGTGTTCCAGTTTTATCCTGTAGCTTATAGCATATCTTTTAAACCAGTAATTGTCATTTAATTTGGTTTCAGAGCGCCTATATGCTGAAAATTTAATAAGAACCTAGAAAAGCTTTTGTTTATGTTGGTTCTATCAATATTTACTATATTAGAAATATCAGCTCTCTTCTCTGACAGGTCCACTTTACTCATTTTCAGAAAAACAAGTACCTGGTACCCAATAGTGAATAATCAGTTCACCTGTCAGTTCTTCTCCTTAAAAATAAGGTTCTCTGCAAGAAGGTCTAGTTGAAATCACAACTTAAAACAGTCACATAAATACTTTTCCTTCAGATAATCATTGTGCTGTAGTATATAGTAAAGTTTTTTTGAGGGTTTTTTTTTTTATGCATACAAGAGCTGGGGTACAGGCCAGAGTCCAGGGAGGTGAGAGAATCCGCCAGACGGAGTGGGGAGCAGAACAGGCAGACTGACAGAAACATACTGCTGAGGGGAGCAGCAGGTACAGCAGGAGAGGTCTGCTGCACCATGTGGGTCACCCCCCCTGGCCAGCGGCAGGGATCGAACCTGTGCTGCAATGCCTGCAGTTTGCTTCATAGTGCGTTGCCCAACTCACTTCACCACCAGGAGGCCCCTATAATAAAGATTTTTAATGCATATTTCTATTTCATTACAGAACATATAAAAAAGATATGTTCTCAAGAGTTGAGATTAATGTAACTAGAAATTTTATTGCTCCATCAAAGGCATTGTTAATTGAAACTGGCTTTTTAAACACACACACAGTAGTGGGGAAGAACACAATGACTATAGTATGACAATATGTAGTTTGATTGCTACTACCTTGATTCATATAAAGGTGCCAACAAGTTGTACCTACCATTGCTTTTGTGCCATCAGTGCAAATGTCAGTACAGTGAATAAGGTAAATAACTTAGTATTAGAAAAATAGCTTGGCCTCAGCAACACTTGAAAAGATCCGTGAACCACAGTTTAAGAACTGTTGTTCTAACCTTAAAAAGTTTTGTCCACTTGCACATATAGTATTTAACTTTTACTTGAAGTCTTTTACTTTGTTGAGAAGTCTATTACTTTGTAGAGGGTTTAAAGGAGAATATTTTAATTTTTTATTTTATATATATTTTACATCATTCTTTATTTTTGTACAATGTATACTTTCTGCTGTCAGGTATAGTCCCTGTGAAATTCCCATCACCAATTCACCCATGTTCCATCACCATAGTCCTTTGTGCTCTTCACACCCCTGTTTTGTTGCTTCTCCCTCTTCCTCCCCTGCAGAAGGTCTCCGATTTATAGTGATTGGTTGATTTTGATTTTTTTTTAAAGATTTATTTTTTTTATTGATATAAGAACTGGGATATAGGCCAGAAGTGCGAGGATCCACGAGACAGAGTGGGGAGCAGAACAGGCAGATTGACTGAAATACACTGCTGAGGGGAGCAGCGGGCAAGGCAGGAGAGGTCTGCCGCGCCATGTGGGTCACCTCTCTGGCCAGCAGCAGGGATTGAACTTGTGCTGCAGTGTTTGCGTTTTGCTTCATAGTGCGTTGCTTAACCCACTGCACCACCAGGGGAGGGCCCTGATTTTGATTTTTAATTTATTATAGTTAATTTTTTCCCCGATCCTTTATTTGTTTCCTCTACATTCCTCCTATAAGTGAAACCATCCAATATTTTTCTTTTTCTTTCTGGCTTAGTTCACTGAGCATAATCCCTTCCAGCTCCATCTATGCTACTGTGAATGGCATGAGTTTATCTTTTTTGATTGCTGCGTAATATTCTGTTGTGTGCATATAAACCACATCTTATTGATCCAGTCATCTATTTTGGAGCATTTGGGTTGTTTCCATATCTTACCTATTGTAAAAAGTGCTGCAGGAAAAATAGGGGTGCGGGTGTCCTTTTAAATTAATGTTTTTGTGTTTTGGGTGAATTCCTGGGAGTAGAATTGCTGGATTGTGTGGAGGCTCCATTTTTAGTAGTTTGAGGGAACTTCCACACAGCTTTCCATAGTGATTGGATCAGTTTGCATTCCCACCAGCACTGTAGTAGAGTTCCTTTTTTCTCCACATTCTTATCAACATTTGTTGTTGCTAGTTTTTTTAATCCATGCAGTCCTCACTGGTATAAGGTGGCATCTCATTGTGGGTTTGATTTGCGTTTCCCCGATTACAAAGATGTGGGACATTTTTTCATATGTTGGCCATTTGCATTCCCTCTTTGGAGAAGTGTCTTTTTAGCTCTTCTGCCCATTTTTTGATTGAATTGTTTAATTTGTTTTTGTTGAGTTTGGTCAGCTCTTTGTGATCAGTCCCTTGTCATTAGTATTTTCTGCAAAAATTTTCTCCCAGTAATGGGATGTCACTTTTCTTTGGTTAATGCGTCTTTTGTGGTACAAAAGCTTGATGTAGTCCCAGCTGTTCATCTTTTTCTTTACTATCTTTAGGTACTATGTCTTTAAAGATGTTGCTGTGATGTATGTCATGTAGTGTTTTGCCTATATTTTCTTCTATATTTTTTATGGTTTCAGGTCTTATGTCTAATTCTTTTTTTTTAAAAGATTTATTTATTTTTGTATACATGAGCTGGGGTACAGGCCAGAGTTGCAGGAGGTGAGAGGATTCACCAGACAGTGGGGAGCAGAACAGGCAGACCAAATGAAACACACTGCTGAGGGGAGCAGAGGGCGAGGCAGGAGAGGTTTGCTGCACCATGTGGGTCCCCTCCCTGGCCGTTCTGCAGTGGCTTCGGTTTGCTTCATAGTGCATTGCCCAACCCACTGCACCACCAGGGAGGCCCCCTTATGTCTAATTCTTTAATCCATTTTGAGTTGGTTTTGTGCATGGTGTGAGGTAGTTGTCTAGTTTCATTTTTTTTGCAAGTAGTAGTCCAGTTTTCCCAGTACCATTTATTGAACAAACTGCCCTTGTCTCATTGCATATTCTTTGCTCCTTTGTCAAAGATCACTTGTTCACATATGTGTGGCTTTTGTTCTGGGTTTTCTATTTGATTCCATTGTTCTGTATCTGTTTTTGTTCCAGTACAAGTTATTTTAATTACTATAGCTTTCTAGTATAGTCTGAAGTTTGGGAGTGTGCTACCTAAAGAATATATTTTAGCCAGACTCATAAAAAGATATAACTAGTCAAGATATAACAGAGTAGGGATGGGCCCTACTCTGTGCACAGACATATTTGAAATCCTCATTGGTGTCCTTTCCAAATTCTAAGTGTATTTCCTTTTCTATTTAAAGACTCCTTCAAACAATTATGAAACTGCTTATGCCTTTGGTAGCAGGGAAAATATAAATTCTGAGAACTCAATTGTGCCAAGATTTCAAAAAGGAACTGCTATTTATATACAGATTTCCAAGGGGAAATTGAGTTACTTTTTGACCTTGTAGCTTTCCATTTTTGATAATATAAAAAACAATAGTATTAATTTAGCAACTCATACTTACTGACACTTAGAATGTACTAGCCACTATGCTAAATACTTTACTAAGTATTATGTAAAATCTGCTTAGGGAATATTTATGATGATGTCCCTGCTTAAAGTTATTTTCTTCTTTGTTCTATAGAAAGAAAACTGGTAACTTTCTTCATGTTTCTATCATTTTATTAGTTTTTCAGAACCATAATAATTATATATTTTGCTTGCTTTTGGTTATCTTTTGCATTACCAACTGGCCGTACCTATTGGGAATATTTTCTTTCATCATAAAGAAGACTCATTAAGCTATTCAAATTGATGCCTTATCTTCTCCCTTCCCCCTCTCACGGCCATCTTAGTTCATTCCCTCATTTTCACATATTTAGACTCATACAGTAGTGTCATTATTTGTTCTCTTCCTCACAGCTAGTCTTTCAGACTTACCTTAAAGTTATTTGTCTTTTTATCATTCTTCTACATCATTTGCTTTCCATTTGCTCCCTCTGGGATAGAGTTCAAACTTTTTGGAGTTTGCTAAACATGCTACCCATGTTTATCTTAATTCCAGTTTTACTACCTTTATCTCTCAGTGCAGCTTGCCTCTAGATATAATTTAAGTTACTTTTCATGGTTCCCAGGTATGTGCTTTCTTGCTTTTGTACATTATGTTACCTCTGCCCTGAATACTGTTCTTTGTACTTGTCTAACTGCTGTTAGATGCCTACTCATATATTATCTCTTCTGTGAAATTTTTATCAGTTATACCAAATTAACAGTTAATTTATTGATACCAATTTGTATCAGCCTTGATTATGGGTATTTCTCTTTTTTGTATTCAATTGAGGTAATGGTATGTTGTATTTCTTATTGACTTTATATTCATTTGAATTTCCTTTATGAAAATAATGTTTTTCTCATTAGACAATTATTTCCTAATTGTAGAACTGATTTTGAATCTTAGGATTGTCATTAAGTTTAATTTTTTGTTTCCTTTTTGTTATTAGGTTTCACATATAAGTGATGTCAAGTGGCATTTGTTTTTTTCTTTTCAGCTTATTTCATTTAGCATAATGCCTTTAAGGTTCACGCATACTGACTTGTCACAAATGGCAAGATTTCCTTCTTTAATAGTTAAATAATTCCTCTGCCTATATGACACATTTTCTTCTGGGCACTTGGTTTGCTTTTCTTTTTCCTTGTCCAAAACTGACTTATTAAAAAATCTTAAAATTATTGTAATATTCTCAACCTTGCCTACAATTTGTATTTGGGTGAGAAAACAAAGAGATTGTGTTCTGTAATGTAATAATTCATAGTTTCCTATTTTTTTTAAAGATTTATTTATGCAGGGCCTCCCTGGTGGCGCAGTGGGTTAAGCAATGCACTATGAAGCAAACCGCAGCCACTGCAGCATGAGTTCGATCCCTGCTGCCGGCCAGGGAGGG
>JAGFMF010011429.1:6287215-6302000 GCA_019455555.1 Galemys pyrenaicus
TTGTTGCTGTTGTTCTTTCATATTCCTCCTAATAGTGAAGCCATCCGATATTTTTCTCTTGCCTTCTGACTTGTTTCACTGAGTATAATTCCTTCTAGCCATCCATGTTTCTATAAATGTCCCTAGTTTCTCACTGACTTTCTTAAAATATTCTTATAATAGTGAACACAGAAAGTGACAGAATGCGAGGTTGGAGAGATTTAGGCAGGGGTGGGTTCATGCAGAATTGTACAATAAGTCAGCACTATTCAAAAAACAAATTGAAGTTTTTAAGCAAGATAGTGACATGATCCTATGTTTTGGTTTTTTTTTTTTTTAAAGATTTATTTATTTATGCATACAAGAGCTGGGGTACAGACCAGAGTCCAGGTCAGTGAGAGGATTCACCAGAGGCAGAGCAGGGAGCAGAACAGGCAGACTGACTGAAACACTGCTGAGGGGAGCAGTGGGAGAGGCAGGAGAGGTCTGCTGCACCATGTGGGTCACCTCCTCGCCCAGGACACAGGGCAGGGATCGAACTCATGCTGCAGTGGCTGTGGTTTGCTTCATAGTGCATTGCTTAATGCACTGCACTATCAGGGAGGCACATTATAGACTCAGATTTTTTTTTAAAAGATTTATTTATTTATGCATACAAGGGCTGGGGTACAGGCCAGAGTTGGTGAGAGAATTCACCAGAGACAGAGTGGGGAGCAGAACTACTTATAAACAGTGCTGAAGGGAGCAGCAGACTCAGCAGGCTCTCCTGCTCTGCTGCACCATGTGGGTCCACTCCCTGACCGGGAATTGAACTTGCGCTGCTGTGCCGCGGATGTTTCACAGTGCAGTGCTCAACCCACTGCGCCACAAGGGAGGCCTCTTATTTTTTTTTTAAAGATCACATTAGCTGCTATGTGGAGAATGAATTGATGAACAATTGTGTGCAAGTTGGGAAAGTTAACAGAGGCTGTTGCAAGCTCCAAGTGAAATACAATAGTGGTTTGTCTAGATGGCACAAATGGAGGTTGGAGAGAATGAGATGAATTAGAATATAATTTAGAGATAGTACTTGTGGGACTCTTAATGTATTAGAGAAGTTGAGTGAAAGGAAAGATTTTCAAAGTTGACGTTCAGCAACCATGTAGAAAGGAGAGCTAGCATTCTATTTTGATATGTTGAGATTGAACTGCCTGTAAGGAATTAAAAGAAGAGTCAAGTAGGCATTTAAATATAATATTTGAGTTCAGAGATGAGGTTTGGCATCATTTTTACAAAGTCATGGTGACTGATAAAATTACCAAAAGGAGTGAATATATAGAGAGAAGAGGGCACAGAGATAAACATAAATATCATTTATATTCATCATCATCCAAAGGTAGAATCTGGCATGCAGACGTGTTGTATTTTTTTAAGTTTTTTTAAAGATTTATTTATTTGGGCCTCCCTGGTGGAGCAATGGGTTGAGCAACGCACTGTGAGGCAGACTGCAGCCACTGCAGCTCGAGTTCGATCTCTGCCACCGGCCAGGGAGGGGACCCATGTGGCGCGGCAGACCTCTCCTGCCTCGCCCGCTGCTCTCCTCAGCAGTGTGTTTCGGTCCATCTGCCTGTTCTGCTCTCTGCTCTGTCTCTGGTGAATCCTCTCACCGTCCTGGACTCTGGCCTGTGCCCCAGCTCTTGTATGCAGCAGGGATAGAACTTGTGCTACAGTGGCTTCGGTTTGCTTTATAGTGCATTGCTTAACCCACTGCACCACTAGGAAGGCCCAGAGCTTTATTTTTTTAATGTAAAAACAATCATGTTAATTACTTGGGGGGGAAGGATTATGTATAGTTTTCCAATAGCCTTATTTTGTCTTAGATAAATCAGGTTTGAATAGGAGTGCAGTCAACTTCCTACAAATCAAACCAGTCTCACTGGCTCCTTAATCTAACATTGCTTACAGTCTAAGCCAAGTGCTTTTAGTTCTTTGAATATGCTGCCTTACCTTTATTCTAGATGGTCCTGCTACATAGAATGATTTCATTTTTAAACAAATTTATTTTACTTGGTTAGCTCCAATTTATTCCTAAGTTCTACTTATATATTATTTCCGCAGAATCTCTAGGAGATATAATAATCAAATCCCTTTGCATAGACTCCCCTAGCTCTGAAAAGGATCCTTTAATATTTTTTATCTTTTGCTTATATATCTGAAGAGAAAGACCACATCACCTCTTTATTTAGTGCAATGCTTGGAACTTTGTTAAGTGCTCAGGAAATATTTGAAAAAGGAATGGGGCTATGGAGCAACAGTAATTCAGGTTCATTGCTAGTGGTATGCATAATTTTAGAAGAGAGTTTGGTGAATTTTTTTAAAGATTTATTTATGCATACAAGATCTGGGGTATAG
The DNA here is from genome assembly GCA_019455555.1 of Galemys pyrenaicus. Lineage (NCBI taxonomy): Eukaryota > Metazoa > Chordata > Mammalia > Eulipotyphla > Talpidae > Galemys > Galemys pyrenaicus. The sequence goes on from JAGFMF010011429.1 coordinate 6,289,586, forward strand.
GCCAGAGGTGCAGGGGGTGAGAGGATTCACCAGAAACAGAGTGGGGAGCAGAACAGTCAGATCGATTGAAATACACTGCTGAGGGGAGCAGCAGGCAAGATAAGAGACGTCTGCTGTGCCGTGTTGTCAGCACCCTGATCAGGATTGAACTTGTAGCTTCATAGTGCTGAGACCTTGGTGATTTCTTACAGAACTTTCACCATATAATCCAACAATCATTCTCCATAGTATTCACCCAGAAGAATTTTAAAACTTATATCTACACAAAACCTTTACACAAATGTTTATAGCAACATCATTCATAATGCCATAACTTGGAAGCAACCATAATGTCCTTCAGAAGGTGAATGAATAAATAGACTTAAGTATATACAAAAATGGAATATTGTTCAGTGCTAAAAAGAAAGGAGTTATCAAGCAATGAAAACACATGGAGGAACCTTAGATCCACATTACTAAGTGAAAGAAACTAGTCATATGAAAAGGCTACATACTGTATAATTTCAACTATGAGGCATTCTGGAAAAAGTAAAACTGTGAAGACAGTAAACAGATAAGTGGTTGTCAGGGCATAGGGGAAGGGAAAGATGAATAGGTAAAATCACAGAGGATTTTTAAAGCAGTGAAATTACTTTGTATGATACTATAATGGTACATGTTATTATAAAGTGAACTATAATATAAACTGTGGACTTAGAGTAATAATGATGTTTCAGTGTAGATTGATTAATTTTAACAGATGTACCAGTATGGTGGGGGATAGGCATTATATGGAAAAATCTCTTTACCTTCTGCTCAGTTGTGTTGTGAGCCAAAAATTCTAAACAGTAGTCATTTTTGATTATGAAAGACTATGAACATCTGTATGCCAACAAATTGGATAACCTAGAAGAAATGGATAATTCTTTGAATTTTACAACCTCTCAAGACTGAATCCTAACAAAACAGGAAGTCTGAACAGATCATTCATAAGTAATTGAAACAGTAATCAGAAATCTCCCCAAAACCGTAAGTGTGAGACCAGATGTCTACCACGCATTCAAAGATCTAATACCCATCCTTCTCAAAATCTTCCAAAAGATCAAAAAAGAGTGAATTCTTTTTATCTCCTTTTATGAGGCCAGCATAATGCTGATAGTAAAACTAGACAATACAAAAAAACAATGTTGGCCAATAGCGGTGATGAACACAGATGCAAGAATTCTTGACAAAATATTAGCAAGCTGAATTTAATTATACATTTAAAGATCATACATGGGCCTCCCTGGTGGCGCAGTGGGTTAAGCAAGGCACTATGAAGCAAACCGCAGCCACTGCAGCACGAGTTCAATCCCTGCTGCCGATCAGGGAGGGGACCCACATGGTGTGGCAGACCTCTCCTGCTGTGCCCGCTGCTCCCCTCAGCAGTGTACTTCCGTTGATCTGCCTGTTCTGCTCCCCGCTCTCTGTGGTGAATCCTCACCCCCCCACACACACCTCTGGCCTGTACCCCAGTGCTTGTATGCATAAATAAATAAATCTTTAAAAAAAAATAATGCTCTGGTTACAAGGTAAGAAAATGTCTAAAGGAATAGTCTCCCAATTTTGAGAGCCAAAGGGTTCTCAGCAACCATTACCATACACACACACAAACACACACTTATTTATAAATTGTATACATACTACAAGTGTGTTAAGACACTTCATATATTTCATTTCATTTTTTGAAGATTTATTTATTTATTTATGCATACAACAACTGGGGTACAGGCCAGATGTGTGGGGGGTGAGGGAAGTCACCAGAGACAGAGGGGAAGCAGAACAGGCAGATCCACTGAAATACACTGCTGAGGGGAACAACGAGTGAGACATGAGAGGTCTGCACGCTATGTGGGTCACCTGCCTGGCCACAGATCAAACTTGTGGTACAGTGGCTGAAAACAGCTTCATAGTGCTATGCCTTAACCCCTTGTGCCACCTCCACTTTATATATTTTAAAACACATAAATCAGAAATTTATAAAAATGAGGAAAAGATGTAACATATATGCAAAATAGAAGGTACAAATCTTTCTTTCTAAACTCCAATAGATCATTTTTCCTCATCCCTTAAATTGTGAGCATCCAATTTAGTAACTGCTAGATTAAATTGATAAAAGGCTAAACTCTCTGTATGGCATTCATGGAATGTAATGTAATATACTTAAGTTCCACTCATTTCTTTTACCACAACTTGTAACTCATCACACTGACTTTTTCAGGTTTCTTATTTCATACTACAAACTTTTGGGCTGCTCTGTTATTGCTTATCCTGTGCTTACCCTATTTTTTTTTTTAGTCTGGAATTTCCTCTATCATTCAACCCTACCAGCCTCTAATCTATGTCTCTGTTTATTTAAATCTTATGTAACTTCTAGCTCCAATTAATTTTTTGTTCTCCATTCCTTTTGACTTTTTTCTTTTGACACAATTTCAAACTTCAGAAATGCTGAGTGTTGCTAACTCCTGTATATGTTCTACTCAGATTCACCAATTTTATCATACTGCATTTAAATTATGGTAGTATATATAAGATTATATATAAGTAATATAGAATTATTTTTGGACCCACTTGTGAGTAAATTGAATACATCATGTCCCTTCACCTCTTAAAATACTTAAATGTCTAGTTCATAACCTTGTTTAATGTCTCCTTAGTCAAGTCTTCCTCTGCTTCCTCTACAGTAAAGTCAACCATACAAGATATTTGCCTAGAGAACTTTGTTAAGTACTAGACTCCTATTCCAGAAACTCTTGACTCAGTGGGTATAGTGGTACCTATATGTATATATTTTATTAAACTCATCACTTTTTATCAGGTATTTTTTTTAATTAATATATTCTCCATGGACATAACACAAAGCAGAGCCCCAGTGCTGGCCCAAGCCAGCCTGCAGGACTGAATCTGACATAGCCAAATATTTTACCAGCCATATACATTGCATTTCTATTGTGGTGTAGGTAAAACAGAAAAATATTGCCCAAAAGTCACCATGTTGTTTTGAAACACAATTTAAAGAAGGGGTAGGGAACTCTTGGGAGAGCACAAGTCATATCCTTTGAATTTAAACTGACTTTTATATTTGGGTGCCTCTCTGGGTTTGCAGCCAGAGAGGGGTACCTATATTTTAAAGACCTGTCAATAATTTTGTTGAACATTAAAAACCAAAGAGCACGTTAAATTTTGAGATTAATAAAGGCATGGTTCAGGTATCTAACCTAATATTACTAAAAAATCTCCAGAATCAGCACAAGGTCAGGCAAATAGAGAACTGATTAAGTATTTGCTGACTGATCAATTTCTTTTCTTTCCTCCTAATGATTCATTAAAGCATATGTTATACATTAAAAAAAGGTGGTGAGAAATGATCCTGAACTGAAAACATGTAATAAAGGAAATGAGATCAAAAGAAGTAAAAACTGTTTGAGTGAAATGTGTCATTTGAGATAGAACTTGATTTACAGGTAGAGATAGTGAGGGAGAACACACAAATGGAGACTTTACATACAGTTTGATTAAAGGTATGGAGAGTAACAGAGACAGGGATAGGGTACAGGTATAGTGATAAAGATATAGGGTAAAAGTAAAAAGTGTAGGTATCATCATTTCATTCAGTAGGATTAGAGTGATTATGAGAGAAGAGGAGAGGAACATATATAGTATTTTTTAAAGTTTGCATCCATAATACTAATGCCAGGTGTGGTACTTCATATACTCTTATCTCCAAACCTTTCAAGTCCTCCATTCTCATTCTGTATAGGAAAAAAGTGGTGTTCAGAAAGGTCAAGAAATTGGTCAGGGTCACGTGACCAGTAAGTGGCAGGGCTGCGGTTAAAAATGAAGTCTGGCTTTAAAGCCTTTCCACTGCTACTCTTGGAGGTAATAAAGAGAAATTTGACAAAGCTGTAGAAGAGAAGGCATTAAAAAAAAAGAAGAACTTTTACCTAGGAAAGGAATTCCAAGGTACCCCATGTAACTGTGAGGTTAGTAAGAAGTCTAGGTTAGGTTCAGATTCTGAATTAGAATGATTACAATAAAAGTGGAAAGAGGGGCCTCCCTGATGGTGTAACAGGGTCATCCCAGGAAAGGGGGAAGTTCCAGAATCCTGGTTCCACCTTAAGTGGGTGGAGCTGAGGAGGGAAAGAAGATTCTGCAGAGAGAGAAGGAAGGAAGAAGGAAGCAGGATGGAGAGCAGCAAAGAGACCTGGAGGAGGCACTTGGAGCAGAGCAACATGTGAAGAAGCTACACTTGCTTTTTGGTCTTGGACTGGTTGGAACAGATGTGGGTGAGAGACCCATGGGGAGGTGAACAATGGCAGCTTTCATCTTGATTTTGCTCTTTCCCTCGTAGATTTGTCTGACTCTTTCTCTCGCAGATTTGTCAGACTCTTTCTGACCCTTTTCTATGGGTCTCTACTGAAAGGTCCTTTAGACGTGTGGCAGGCTTTTGGGCCTTGCTTTGGGCCAATCCTATTTGGCTGGACTTTCACCCTCAAGGAGATGGGTAACTTTGGATGCTTAACTTAGTCACTATGTTCTTTGTCCTTTCTGTATTGTACCCTAATTGTATTAAAGTTCCTTTTCATTAAAGGCCTTATGTTTGTCTTAATGTGGTGGATGGCAGAACACATTCAGAGAGGGCAGGTTTGGAGGTTCTGAGGTGCTCCTCTCCCTGCCCTGTAACAGTGGTATAGTGGGTTAAGCAACGCACTGTGAGGCAAACCGCAGCTACTGCAGCACAAGTTCAAGCCCTGCCTCCGGCCAGGGAGGGGCCCCACATGGCAGAGCAGACCTCTCCTGCCTCACCTGCTGCTGCCCTAGGAAGTGTGTTTCGGTCAGTCTGTTCCGCTCCCCACTCTGTCTGGTGAATCCTCTCACCTCCCTGGACTCTGGCCTGTACCCCAGCTCTTGTATAAATAGATCTTAAAAAAAAATAAAAGTGGAAAGAAAGAGGCAGATGCTGGAGATCAGAAAAACAGAATGTTGAAAATTTGGCAAATGAAGGGACATGCAAGTCCAGAAGGTAGGAGCAAGAGGACCAATTAAGGAAGAAGCTGGATTTGTGCCCAGGATCTAAGAAAACTGTGGAGCAAGAAACAAAGGCAAGAGGTGGTTTACAAAGGGAAGGGGAGAGAAACAAGGATGCCTAGCAGCCCTCTAACATAAGCCAGATGGGAGAAACTCAGTCTCAACTGCACATTTTACATGTCATCAAAAGAGTTCAGGAAGCATTTTGTTCACTTCCTATCTAATCAGTGATTAAGTTAACCTCGTTCAAGATACATTAAAATGTTAGAAAGAAAAAGAGACCAAGAGGATAAGATATTGTGAGTCCTTTTAAGTGGTTTTTCATGTTGACTATACTCAAGTCTAAGGGGAAACTACTATGTGTTTATGTGCTTTAAAAGGGAAGAGGGAGTAAAAGCCTTTTAGTTATAAAAATTAACAAGTCACAAAAGCAAAAAATAAAAAATACCCCACCAAAGTTAGTAAATACCTGCATGATTTATCTTAGTAGAGATTAATTTATTAATCTTGTGATGAAAAATAAGTTGTAATTTAAAGTTGCACATAAAATTATCTTAACAAGATATAAGTACATTAAAAAAAAATCTCCAAGGGGCCTCCCTGGTGGCGCAATGGGTTAAGCAATGCACTATAAAGCAGATCCCAGCTACTGCAGCATGCAATCCCTGCCCCCAGCTGGGGAGGTGACCCACATTGCGCAGCAGACCTCTTCTGCCTCACCTACTGTTCCCCTTAGCAGTATATTTCTGTTGATCTGCCTGTTCTGTTCCTATCTCTGTCTCTGATGAGTCCTCTCACCACCCCCATACCTCTGGCCTGTTACCCAGTTCTTATATGCATAAATAAATAAACCTTAAAAAAAAAAAACTCCACATATGACTTTTTTGGTGTATAAACTTTAACAAGTCAAGGCTGATCCAAAACTTAGGAATGAATTGATTCATAGTAAGAATATGAATCAAATAAAATCAGAGGTACCAAATAAAACCATTGCAAAAGCCAGATGTGGAAACATAGGCACATATTTATTTATTTATTTTAAAGATTTATTTATTTATGCATACAAGAGCTGGGGTACAGGCCAGAGTCGCAGGAGGTGAGAGGATTCACCAGAGACTGAGCGGGGAACAGAACAGGCAGATGGACCGAAACACTGCTGAGGGGAGCAGCGGGCACAGCAGGAGAGATCTGCTACGCCATGTGGGTCCCCTCCCTGGCCAGCGGCAGGGATCGAACTCGTGTGTAATGGCTGCGGTTTGCTTCATAGTGCATTGCTTAACCCGCTGCGTCACCAGGGAGGCCCAGCATAGGCACATATTTAATAATAAAACAGATTTTCCTTAGGAAAAAATGGGGACAAGGTATGATTAAATTGTTATTAAATTTAAGAATAGATGGGAAAAGACATTTTTAGATGTTCAATATTATCTTTTCATCAACAAAACATGTCTTCTGTGATTACATTAAGGCTATCAAAAAGAAAATCTCCAAATTAACTTTATAATCTATCTTTTCCTTTTTAAAATGAAGGTGGTAAAACAAATTCAGTTATTCAAGCATATTCTTCCAGCCATGATTCTCACCAAAACCTGACCTTAGAAGACAAATTTAGGGCCTCTCTGGTGGCACAGTGGGTTAAGCAACGCACTATGAAGCGAACCGCAGCCACTGCAGCACGAGTTCGATCCCTGCTGCCGGCCAGGGAGGGGACCCACATGGTGCGGCAGACCTCTCCTGCTGTGCCCGCTGCTCCCCTCAGCAGTGTACTTCAGTTGATCTGCCTGTTCTGCTCCCCACTCTGTGGTGAATCCTCTCACTCCCCCACACACACCTCTGGCCTGTACCCCAGTGCTTGTATGCATAAATAAATAAATCTTAAAAAAAAAAATCATACACCATGATCAAGTGGGATTGGTTTCAGAGGTACAAGGATGGTTTAATATACATAAATTCATTAAATCAATAAAATGACAGATAAAAAAATCTTACGCTCATCTCAATAGATACATAGGTAGTAGAAGGAATGTAGTAAAGAGAATTTTCATTGTGTTTGTTTTTTTCTATACCAGAATTTCATCAGTTATAGAACTTACTCAGAGTCTACTGTGTCCTGCTACAGATATTATAAACTTTGTTCTTAAAACTCAGTGCTTTGGAATGTTTATTTTCTTCTCAGGTCACTCTGGTTATCCACAAAGAATTTTTTCTAATATGTTTGTTTGTTTGTTTTAATTTCAGTGGTAGGAATGGGATCCTGGTGCTTCCACATGACTCTGAAATATGAAATGCAGGTCAGTAATGACAAAATTAACTAAATGCTTGTATCTCTTAATCTAGAGACTCATCATAATTGATAAAAGTACAAACTACTAGAGGCTGGTATTGAGACAAAGACTGAAGAAAAAAAGATTTGCTTTGTAATCACTGGAATTTTTACTTTAGACCAAAGAATCCAAATTGACTCAGTGAAGTAAAAAGCCAAGCAAATAAATTGCTCATAGAGAAAACAAGTGAGAGCTGTATAGTATTCTGACCACCTCTGTGCAGACATCGAACAATTTTAGAGCAGGATTAAATAATAGAGTCCAACGGAGACATCTTTAAAAGATAAAATCATTTCACCAAAATAATGAATTATTTGTCTTAGATGCCTCTCCTAATATCCATTTAAATGGCCTAGTCCCTCTAACTAATGAGGTTTAGAGCTATATAAGAAATTTTATTTACTACCCTTCCTCTAAGGGCTCAGTCTTTTTATTTGTTTCCCATCACTAATCTAGAAACTTCTAAAATAGCACTGTCTAGGAGAATATGAGCTACATATAAATTTAAATTTTTCTAGTTAACATTTTAAAGAGTCACATTAAAAAGAAATTGATGAAATTAATTTTAGTGTTAGTAATATATTAAATATATTTAATATTTTTGGTTATTTACTTACTTGACCTAGTATATCCAAAGTATTACTTCAGCATGTACTCAGCATGAAAATATATTCGTGAACTGTTTTGTCCTGAAATCAGGTGTGTATTTCACACTTGTAGGCTGTCTCACTTTAGCTTTATTGCAAGTGCATATAAGGCTAGTGGCTACTGAACTAGAGTGCTGTTCTGGATGGATCCATTTATACAACAGTCTATAAGTATTAATTATAATTATATCTAAGAAAAAAATAATATTTTTATACATACCATAGATATTCTATATAGTATATTAGTATATAATAACATTGTATTTATAATGTGTATATATTTTATATAAATATGGGAATTTTTAGAATTTACTCCAATTACAACACATTTATAATAGTGTCGTGTGCACATGGTATGCTGAACTTGGAGAGTAAACAAAGGAATAGGACACTGGCCTGACCTAATAGCGTATAGAACACACTATGCTTATACTTTCTGGCTGGAAAAACAGACACACAAAATGATAAATATAAAAGTTAATTTTTAGGCCTCCCTGGTGGCGCACTGGGTTAAACAATGCACTATGAAGCAAATCGCAGCCACTGCAGCACGAGTTCGATCCCTGCAGCCAGCCAGGGAGGGGACCCACATGGCGCAGCAGACCTTTCCTGCCTCGCCCGCTGCTCCCCTTAGTAGTGTGTTTCAGTCGATCTGCCAGTTCTACTCACCGCTCTGTTTCTGGTAAATCCTCTCACCGTCCTGGACACTGGCATGTACCCCAGCTCTTGTATGTATAAATAAATCTTTAAAAAAAAATTACAGACATTTGAACGGAACCTCAAAGAATTAGTTGAAACTTTTTAGGAAGTAAAAGGATGAAATGGTATTAGACCTGCATTATGACATAAAAAGAAGCAGGGAGTCTGTAAAATGTGTGGCATAACTGATAGCATTGATAAAACTAGAACTTTGTTAGAAGAAATTGTGAGAAATGACAGTAATAATATTTAATCCATTTTAGCAACCAGATAGCAATGGTATCAACAATCAGAATGGCCATACCCGTCAGCAACAGCTACAGAGTAACCCAGAAAATAAGACTAAAAAAGTATTTAGTATTTGTCCAGCTTTATCAATCAATAGTACTTTTACATGTACTAGCTTAGGTAGTTACTACAAATTCCAGAACTGGAACTGAAAGGGGCTATTTGACTTGACAAAAATCACTCACAATTTATAAGTGGTATCTCTAAAACATCCTGATTTTAAATCCTGAACTCCTACTCCTAAATCAAGCCCTTATCTTTTGATAGTGTAGGAGAAACATGACCTTTGTGGGGAACATATCAGAAATATCAGCAGAAATCTTAAAAATGGGAAAGCCTAGGCCTGGGTATTAGAGCCTGAGTGCGGAGAGAAGGACTTGTACTTGGGAGGGTGTCCCGATGTGGAGTGTCAGTCTGAGCATGATGGGGAGGGTATCCCCATGTCAGGAGAGGGCACTCCAGCAACACCTGAGCTGGGTGGGGTGAGGATGTCCATGTGGGAGGATAGTCTGATGTAGAGTGTCAGAACTTAATTAGTCAGGTGTGAGGAGGGTGCTTACACAGCAGGGAAGTCCAACACAGGTGTCAGAGCCCAGAGGATGTTTGTGCATAGGGAGAGCTCAGTGCAGAAAAGGAGGCAATCCACAGAATTAGGGAGGTAGTTTGGCACATGATTGAAATCTGAGTGGGGTAGGAAGCACACTTAGGCAATGGAGACAGCTTTGTGTTAGGATTCAATGCCCTGAAATGGTAAGGATGACTTTTACATGACAGGAAGGCCCAGTGTGGGATATGGAAGCATGAGCAGGATGAAGAGACCATACAAATGGGAATTCAGCAGCCTATCACAGGGTTTTGGAGCCTGAGTGGAGTGAGGAGGATATCTTAAGAAGAGAGGCGGCAATAATAGAATATTGATTACATGCAGGAGAATTAATCAAATAAATATTTTAAGATAGTAGAAGTCTATTCCTCACAGAGAACAGAGTTGCAAATATGCAAAAGATGAAATTTGGAGTGAACCCTGTTGATGAATTAAAATTGAAAATGTGTGTGTATACATATTTTTCTCTCAAATCTTTGAATGTCTGATTCTTTTTAATGCCTCAGTACAAATATTGCCTATTCAGGTATGTCTTCCTTGTTCATTTTATTTAAAGCAGTCCCTGTCACAAATTACTTTTGCTTTACTTTATGAAGTGGTTTTCATAGCACTTACTGCTACTGGAAATTACCTTATTTACAGTTTCTTCCCACTGGAATATAAACTTGTTGTGAGCAGATATCTCACTTCTATTAAATACTGCTGTATCTTTAGCATACATAGCATATGCACAATAAATGTCTAATTGAAAGGGAGAGAGAGAGGAAAGAAGGAAGAGTATTTAACCATATGAACGAATGATTAAATACGTTGGAATATTAAATTGTAGTTTTCTGTGGATTATGAGATTACCAGTAATTATATCTTTCTGCCATTCTATATTTTCCAGATTTTCTGCAGTAAACGTTTCATAATAAAAACATCTGTGTTTGCATTTGTTTTAAAGAAAAGACACTTTAAAAGACTGCCAGGGGGCCTCCCTGGTGGCGCAGTGGGTTAAGCAACGCACTGTGAAGCGGAGCGCAGCCACTGCAGCATGAGTTCGATGCCTGCTGCTGGCCAGGGTGGGGACCCACATGGCGCGGCAGATCTCTCCTGCTGTGCCCGCTGCTCCCCTCAGCAGTGTACCTCTGTTGATCTGCCTGTTCTGCTCCCTGCTCTCTGTGGTGAATCCTCTCACCACCCCCACACCTCTGGCCTGTACCCCAGTGCTTGTATGCATAAATAAATAAATCTTAAAAAAAAAAAAGACTGCCAGGGTGCTTTGGAGAAAGTTAGTAATATTATTAGTTATTAATAGTTATATTAGTTATTAACAGTTAATATTAAGTTGTTAATATTAATGAGTCAATCAGAATGCCCTTCATCCTAATGCATGCTACCTTGTGTTCATAGGGGTATGCTGAGCTTTATGAGGCAGATTATTGTGTTTTCCAAAGATGTTCATACCAATGCTTTTCTTACAATGTGACATTGACTTTCTGGGAAGCACCTTGAAATCAGCACTGTGTTTCAGAAACTCACCCGAAACCCCATATTCTAGTCAGCATCAACTTGCAAAAATTTGACTAAGTGGCTCATTAGATGATTTCAGCGCCAGCCACTGATCTATCCCAGCTGATAATGAGTGAACTATCCCTGCCCAGCCCTGCTCAAAATGCGTATTTATAAGTAAACTAAATATTGTTATTTTAAGCTGCTAAGTTTTGGGGTGATTTGCTATACTATTATAGATAACTAGAAGAATTTACAAAGCTTTGTAATTTACAAATTACAAAGCGTTTTGTCTAGTTCTGACATTTCTCCAATAGCTGTTTTCTAAGATTTGTATAAATTTTTAATTCTCAAAGATCTCAAAGATCCTGCTGTCCATTATGTTATCCTACAACATTAACCCTAGCAGTTAGTGTGTGTGTGTCCCATATATGAAAAAAACAGCTGGGTGAATGTGCTCAGACAAGGCTTGTTTACCTAACTGGGCAGAAATGGTACCTAGTCGATTCTCCTAATGATTGAGAAGGAAAGACTCATCAATGTTGAAGGGCTAAACATCTCAGTCTTTTTAAAGTCTTTGTATAAAATGATTGTGAATATTCCTTGCAAACTCCCTGTCTGTCTCCTCAGGATAAATGTAGCCTAGCTATGTTAGGCCCTCATTTGTTATGTACAGTCACTGAAGCAAAGAGCCAAATCACTCTGGTGGAGAAATTAGAAGCCTAGTTTTTTACATCTGTTAGTTACTGAGTACCAGCAAATATTAACAATTCTCTCTTATGAGTGATTTGAAGTTTAGAGGATATTTTCTTCAAGTTTATTATTCCTAGTTGGCTGTTTGAATTCTAATTCTAATTCTCCCACTTTGTTGTGAAAATTAAATAAAATAATGAATGTAAAAATTTAATCATAAGACCTTATACAGTGGCTGCTATTTTCATTATTCTGGTAGTTTATCAGAATATATCACTTTGCATAAGCTCTCTTCCTTCTTCCTAGAATGCCTTTCTCTGCTATCCCATTTCATTTCTTGCTACTAACTGCTCTGACTTTTGTGTGTCTCTTTTGTTGGAAACTTGACTCTATATAAATATAAATGATGTTTTTCATTCCTTCTACCTTACTTGACTGTGAATCCTTGAGGAGAGTGACTATGTCTTATTTGCATTGTATCTTAAACTTCTAGCATATTTCCTGGCACATAGTAGATATACTATTTTTTTTTTAAAGATTTATTTATTTATGCATACAAGCACTGGGGCACAGACCAGAGGTGTCGGGGGGCGAGAGGATTCACCACAGAGAGCGGGGAG
>JAGFMF010011429.1:6302050-6343732 GCA_019455555.1 Galemys pyrenaicus
TCCCTGGCCGGCAGCAGGGATCGAACTCATGCTGCAAGTGGCTGCGGTTTGCTTCATAGTGCGCTGCTTAACCCACTGCGCCACCAGGGGAGGCCCAGATATACTATTAAAGAACTAGGTGCATCCAGTGCTATAGTGGTGGGAGAAATAAGGGACTTCACCTGAGGGGAGAAATCAAATACTGTCCAAAAATTAACAATAATGTAAGAAAATAATTAATTTTTTTAAAAGTAATAAAATTAAATTAAAATTAAAAAAAGATTAAGTGTGCATGTGCAGGTAATAAATAAATTCTTTATGGTTGCTTTGAGGATTAGAAATAATCTATAGCACTTAGCCTGGTATCCAGCTTGTAGTTTAATATATAATATCTATAATTACTATTACTGGTGGTAATACTATTTTTTGGAGATAAAGGGTGGTTAGATTAAATGACTTCTGGCCCAATCGTATCTCTTCTAATGTTTATTAATGAACATTTTATACATCTTAGGTGTTATAGGAAGAGGGAGAATTGTGAAAGAATATTGATAGGACCTACAGATCTTTAAATGGTGGACATCATTCTTTTCTGGAGGTGTGATCTCATAGTTCATGATACCAAATAATCAGAGTTGCCCAGTGAGTAAGGCATCCTCCTTAGGTGTATACATTAGGACAGACAGATGGATGAGCTTGCTTGTTTAGAAACAGTAAATATACACAGCAAATTAGATAATGGTAAATATCAGTTAAAAAATATTAGATAAGAGTTGACCATTTTAATCTTTTTGATATTTTATTTTGATTTGCATAAAAATTGCATCTCTACAATATTCAAATCCTGTTATCTTTGTTTCTTTTAGCTATTGGATGAACTCCCAATGATATATAGCTGTTGCATATTTGTCTACTGCATGTAAGTTTTACATTTAAAATTCATTTGTTTGATTATTTTAAAATTTGCATTTGTTCTACATTGTCAATAGTATAGAAAATTATAAGATTTGCAATCTCAGTGTAGAGTATAATTTCTGTGAAGATATAATAATGTTGCTTATTATCTTTTGTGATAATAAATAATTTAGGTAGTTTCACTAACATAATTTTCCTTTTATTGATTTATGAGTATATATAAATTTGTGTAAATATTTTATATATTATGCCATAAAAAGATATTTACCTTCATACCTGTAATTCTGTAAGGCAACATACCAAGTCATCTCTAATTCACACAGTTACACAAGATAAATTGATATTGTTTCCATTTTATAATTGATGAAGTTCAGAGATATTTAGTAACTTGTCTAAGGATGTAAGCATAAGCTTAGGAGATATGTCTAAGCTCATGTAAGTAGTAAGAACTGGAAATTGAACTATAGTTGTGTGTTTCTTGATATTTGAGTTAACGCTGGGCCTCATAGATGACAGTGGTATATTGGCTATACCATATGATCTAGGTGTATGGCAGCCTACCATTTAGGTTTGTGTAACTGCATTCTGACATTCTCACAATGACTAAATTGCCTAATGACACGTTTTTCAGAAGGCATGACTATTACCAAATGACAGCTGTACATGTTCAGTATCCTTATCTTCTGAGTATTACCTTCCATTCCCTAGCAGTGATATTTAAACCTGATTCCTTTCAATATGATCATTACTAATTCAGCAATACCTTCTTCTAAAGAGATGTAAAAATCTAAGCATTTTGAAAACTGTGTTACTGAAAGAAGTTCATCTGAAACTTTTTCTATAAAAGGCCATATAATAATTATTTTAAGCTTTGTGGGCCTTTGGTCTCTGTTGCAATTCTTCAACTCTGCTACTGTATGTTGGAAGCAATCACAGGTAATATGTAAACAAATGGGTGTGATGCATTCCAAATAAAATTTTATCTTCAAAAACATGGTTGGACTGAGAAATTGGCCCTTGGGTTGTAGTTTGCTGATCTAGAAAAATGCTTTCAAATGAGCTTTTTATAAAATAAGTTGTCAAGTCATAGAACTTAATATAAAAGCATTCTGGGTAGACCACTTTTCTTTATAGATAAAGAAATAGGAGTTGAGTCTAGTGCCCACAGACAATTAATTAGTAAACTGGAACTGTCTTACTGCTTATACCAAAGATAGGCTCAAAGATTGAATACTTACTGATGGTGAAATATTTGTTCCTATGTCCTTATTTACTAAATATTTCTTATGTGTCAGATACTATCCTAACAATTAGGTATATGAAAAAAAAAAATCCTGCTCACAAGGAATTCACAGTCTGGTTAGGGAGACAATAAGTGAAGAGATAGTGACATTGTATGCTTTAAGAATCATTCAAGATGTAGAAACCTATTCAAGCCAGCTCTACTTAAGAAAGATTTATTTATTATAAGGACATTAGGAAATTATATGGAAACCAATAGTAGGAAGTACAGCCTCATTAGAACTGGAAGGGCAACTCCCTCCCTCTCTTTTCTCTATTCCTTCCACTCCACACGTAGCTTCAAGTCTTTGTTTCTGCTTAATTTTTCCCTCTCTGCACATCACTTCTTTGTTGTCTACTTGTTCATTCAATTTAGCTGTCTAAATATCAGTGTCAAACCTGGAGTCCATATAGTTTTATACTTTGACTCTCTTCACTTATTTGATTCAGTGTCTGGCTCCCAAACTCCAGATTTTCATGAGACACTCTTTTTGACTCATTTTAATTCAGATGCCTACTAGTAACCCCCTCCTACCATCCCTGCCTCTTAAAGTTTATAGGAAATTTGGGTTCTCTAAGATGAAAATATGGGTAGAAAATATGGGTAGAAATAATGGGTATCACAAGACCCAGACATATGCATACAAATGGTAAAAACAGCATTCTGTTTGCTTTCCTAATTATATATTCTAAAACAAGTTTCTTGTTCTCTCTCTTTCTCTTTTTTTTTTTTTTTAAAGGTTTGAAAGTTTCAAGATCAAGAACTCAGTAAACTACCATCTGCTTTTTACCTTAGTTCTATTCAGTTTAATAGTAACCACAGTAAGTTGTATTTTGCTTCTAACAAATTAAGCCTGTGAACTAGCCATTTATTGAGTTTGGCAAATTTTGCTCCCAGCATTTACTTCATGCTGTTCAAACTGAAATGTTTCTACAATGACTCACAGATACTGCTCCTTTATTTCCTACTCAGGTATTATTTCTCAACAAAAAGTTGAAACAACTTTTTTTTTAAAAACCTATTTTGTTTATTTTTTTAAATGGGGGAACACAAAAGGTGAATATTTACTAGCAGTGGGGGAAAAAACTTAATTTTTTTTAAAGGATGGAAATATTACCTCATTGTAAAAAAAGAGAGAAAGAGAGAGAAAGAGATTGGCTCTACTTCATTAGCATTATTTATTTTATTTTTTTGCTTTTGTTTTTGTAAATTTTTTTTAAAGATTTATTTATTTATGCATACAAGCACTGGGGTACATGCCAGAGGTGTGGGGGAGGGTGAGAGGATTCACCAGAGAGACAGTAGGGAGCAGAACAAGCAGATCTACTGAAATTCACTGCAGAGGGGAGCAGCAGGTGAGGCAGGAGAGGTCTGCTGCGCCATGTGGGTCACCTCTCTGGCTGGGGATCAAACTCATGCTGCAGTGGCTGCAGTGTGCTTCATAGTGCGTTGCTTAACCCACTGCGCCACCAGGGAGGCTCCTAATGTGGCTACTTTAATGGTTTACCTTTTCCTAATAAGTTGAGATAACCAGTCACTTCTGATTCTACCCTAATGTTCTTTTTCCTTAAAGTGATTTAATTATATGTTTTGTTAAGAGACTATTCATTTTAACAGACTTTTACTGCAAACCTACCATAATTGGCAGTAAGAAATGTAAAGATGACTAAGAAGCAGTTGCTGTGTTAAGGACTGCATTTAACTAGGGAAGACAAAGTTGTAAGCAAATAATTGCATCAAAATATGATAGTTGCATTAATTAAAGTAAAAACCACATATATGGCAATTAGATAAATGAGGATGAATAAAGATTGTTTGACTGAGTTTTAAGAAAACTCCAGAAAGGAGGCACTTGTTCTGAGTTTTAACTGATAATTATGATTTTGCCTGGATCCTGTGAAAGAGTGTGGTGAATCACTTGTAAATAAAGTATTACATTGTTGATTGTAAGATAACTTTGGAATAGCATATTGGACTATCATTTTAAAGTACTTACTGTGTGCCAAATAGTGTACTGAGTACTTTACTCATTAAATCATCACTGTCATGGAATTGGGACGGTTTTCACTAAAATATCCCTGCTAGTAGAATTGGGAGATATTTAATATGCTGAAGCATATTTAATGGTGGTAAGGAGTGAATGGATTTAATTAATTAGACAAATGTCAGATTATAAAGAGCCTTCCTTGTATTCTATGTTTAAGTTCGGGTTTTTATCTTAAAGGTAGTATGGAGCCATTAACTGGCTTAGGAAAAACATAACTAGATATTTATTTTGGAAGGATTACTTTGGTTATGGAGGATGAATTAAAAGAATATGAAGCTAGACCCAGGGACTTATGCATTTACTTAGGCAAGATAATAAACTCAGACTGAAGTAAAATAGCAGCAAGGAAAAAGCAAGTGTCATAAATAATTTTTAGGACTTATGATCCACTAAGTAGAGGGAGTGGAAATGGAGTAAAAAAGGAACTACCTAGAATGATTTCTCAGTTTATAGCCTAGCCATCAACATACACACAAGGTCCTTAACCAAGACTGGAATCTTGAAAAAAGAATTGATTTTGCAGGAAAGAAAATGAAGTTTGTGTCAGAGGAGGTAAAGATAAATTTGGTTTGGAGTGTATTGAGATTAAAGAACTTTATATTAACGAAATCTGAGGGTTACCAGATAGACTGGGTGTCAATTTGAGATGTCAGTTTGAGAGTTGTCAGAGTATAATACCAGAAATGTGAGACTAGATAAATTACCACAGAAATAACATAGACCATGAAAATGATGAAAGATACAATCCTATGAGCATGATTTTTTTAAGAGATAGACAAAAAAAATACATTTATGATACTTTATACTAAAAGTTACTGTTAAACTTATCTGCTAGACATTCAAAGCAAATCAATGTGCAAATTCTTTATGATAAAGTTCAGTACCTCGATTCATAATGCCTAAGCAATTTAACAAGAATCAACACTTTTTAAGATAAAATTTGAAAAAATAAAATTTTGTATGCATTTAAGTCATACAACATCATGATTTGCTAGACATTACCATAGGGAAATGATTACTATAGTCCAACCATTTAACCCATCTTCTCATATAGTTACCACTTTTTGTGTGTGGTGACAGCACCTTAAACCTATTCTTTTAACACATTTCTGATAATCAATATAGCCTTGTTAAATATAGCTATCATTCTATATGGTGGGCACTGGCATTTGAAGGTCAGATGGAAGAAATACAGTTTGCAAAAGAAACTATAACAAGGTAGTCACAGATGGAGGAAAACTAGGAAAACCTGATATCACAGGGTACAAAGGGATTTCCCAGAAGAAGTAACAGTGTTACTTGCCTCTGAGAGGATAAGGAGAATGAAGATTGATATTTGATGCAAAAAATTTTAATTAAAATATCAAGTGGTTTAATAAGAATATTGTCAGTACTAGATCGATGGAGGCAGAAGCTAAGTATCAGTAAAAGGTGAGTAGGAGGTCGAAAGAGCATATGCACTATTTTCTTCTGTTTCTACATTGCCCTGTATTAATTTTTGCATAAACTGCTTGCTAATTATGAAAGAATCTTAGAATTACAGAGGTGAAAGTAAATCTTGTTACTGTATAAAGAAGAGAAAAAAGTCCAGAGTTTTAGTGATTTGCCTGGCCAACCAGCTTCATATGGAAAATTGGTGACAGAGTCAAGACTTTATACCTCTTTGTAAGTTAAAAGTTGATGAAAATATATATCTAAGAATTAGTCAGATATGAGCTTGTTACTTTAATAACTGTAGACAGCTTTGGGCAAATTATGTAATCTCTGCTTTAATCATACTCATCTTTAAAAAGAAGATAATAATAGCTTACATTTCATATAATTATGAATTAATACCTGCATATAACTCTAGTTTCTTTTGCCTAAAGAAAATTGTCTTTAACACCAACAGGATAGTAGTAGGGGACTTCAGCACAATCCCAACCCCTATTTATATCAGTGAAGAGATCAACCAGAAAGAAAATCAATAAGGAAACAATAGCCTTAAGTAAGGAACTAAACCAAAAGGATTTACAAGGCACTACACCTCCCAAAAAATGAGCACATATTCTCAGAAGTGCACCTGCAACATTCTTCAGGAGCGACCACATTTTGAGTTGCAAACCAAGTGTCAAAAGATCCATTAAAATTACATCAAGTATTTCCTCTGGTTGCCATAATACCAAATTAGAAATCAACCACAGAAAGAAAGTCGGGAAAGTTTGAATATGTGAAGACTAAGCAGCATGCTACTGTGTGACTATTGAGTTAACAAGGAGATCAAAGGAGAAATTAAAAAATACCTAGAGAAAAATGAAAAAGAAGACGTGACTTACCAGAACCTATAGGATAGAGTTAAAACAATACTGAGGGAAATATGCAGCAGTGCAATCCTACACTAGAAAGAAGAAAGATCACAAATAATCTACATTTACACCTTAAGGAACTAAAAAAGAAGGACATAAAACCAAAAACTGAAAGATAAATAATAAAAATTAGAGCAGAAATAAGCAAAACTGCAATAAAAAAGATAGTACAAAAGATCAGTGAATCCAAAAGCTGGTTCTTTGGAAAGATAAAAAAATAGGAATGCAAGAATGGGTCTACAGCCACATCAGTTAATGTAATATACCACATTAATGAAAGGAAAGAAGCTATCATTAAAAAAATGAAAAGACACCGTACTGAATGGGAGAAAATTTTGCATATCACACATCCAAAAAAAGTAGCTAATACCCACCATCTACAAAGCACTCATAATTGCAACAAGAAGGAAACAAAACAATTAAAAATAACCAAAAATGGGTAGAAGATCCAAATAGATACTTCTCCAAAGAAGACATACAGATGGACAACAGACCCATGAAAAAGTGCTCATCATAAGGGACATTCAAAGCAAAAGCACAGTGAGATACCACCTCATCAGGGAGAATGGCCCATATCAAAAACACCAGAAACAAGTATTGGCAAGGAAGTAGAAAAAAAGGAACCTTAGCTCCTAAGCTTCTATCTACCCAAAGAATACCAAAAACATTAATTGGAAGGGATGCATGAACTCCTATGTTCATCCAGCACCATTTACAATAGCCAGTCTGTAGAAAGAGGCTAACTGCTAAATGACAGGAGAATGAATTAATAAGGTGCGATATATTTACGTGATGGAATGAATACTACTCAGCTATTTAAACATGACGTCTTGCCATTTGTGAAAACATGAATGGAACTCAAGAGTAATATGTTAAGCTTAAATAAGTCAGAAAAAGAAAAAAATACATTATTATTTTACTTGGTGTGAAATATAAAGAAAGAAAATAATGGAAGGTAAAACTAACCCAAAGCAAACTCTGGAAATCTTACTGCAGAACTGAGCCTACCAGAAGGGAACAAAGGGAGGGACGGAGCCCAGTGGACTAAGGCAAACATTTGAAAAAGGCATGAACCCGTATCCCAAATATATAGTGTTATCAACCAATTTAAAAATACTGTGTTTAAGAGTCCTGCCCTTTTGCATCTTTTTATTAGTAACAATGAGAATCTGAATTTCAGAAATGAAAAACATTCTGCTTACTAAGTTTAAAGTTACAAATATATAATCTCTTATATATGTATTATTAAAACTCAATAGTTGCTTAAAGAAAATGCCCTTATTGAAGGGAGCAAAGAAATTTCCTCCATGAATAAAAAATTCTATAACCAAATTGTAAAATTTATAAAAGTTTGTGAAATCAGCACTACATTAAATGAGGATATATTTTTAAAATGAGGATATAAAGATCACTATGCACAGGTCCTTGTTGTCAAAGAGACTTGCCTTGTAAAGGAAAGAAACAAACTAATAAATAAATGTCATAAAGTTTATTCCTGGACAAGGAACTAAAAAGAAAGGGGAGTGGTTGTTTCTGCTAAGCAGATAAGGGATCAAAAAAGGCTTCAGTTCAACAATCAAAAAAGATAAACCAATGACCTTCGTAGCAACATGGATGGAGCTTGAAGGGATTTATGCTAGTGAAGTAAGTCAGAAGGAAAAAGAAAAATAATGAATGTTTTCACTATTGGAAGATAGAGAATCAAGGAAAAAGAAATATTAACAACAACAATAACCAAAGGGAGGGAAAACACAACAAAACAAAAATAAACAGACAACTACAAATCAGAGACAGGCTGCAAGGGCAGGAAGGGCACAAGACTATGGTGATGGTGCATGGGTGAATTGGTGGTGAAAAATCTTTGGGGACTGCACCTGAGAAAAGAAAGAAAATACTGTAAGTAAATAAATGTTTTAAATAAATAATTTTTTTTTTTTTTTAAAATAGGCTTCAAGAAAGGGGTATCATTAAAACCCAATCCCTAAAGAGAATTGTTTGCCAGCAGGGGAGGACTTCTGGACAAAGTAAAAAGCAATATGTTTAAAGATACAAAAGCACTAAACAAGCATTTACTTTCTGAAGCCTTGGAGAAGGAAGCAAGAGGAGGGCAGGAGTGAGGTCTTGTAAGTGATGGAAGTCATTTCAGGGTTATGATTCACATTCAAATTTTGCCCCCTCTCCACCATGTCACTTTGAAGGTGTATTCCTAAAAGGCAATAAATGCATGCTAAATTTTAAATAGGCGTTGAATTTAATTACCCACATGACATTGGAATCTATAATACATGGTTTGTATTACTGGGAATGAATCCAGGTGAATGAGTTACAAATCTAGGTGAGTTAGAGGTTTCTAGAAGTAGAAGAAAGCAAAAAAATTTATGTTTTCACATATTGAAAACCTATTAATTGCCAGAAACTTTCATGTATTTAAGCTTATTTTCCTGACCTTTATTATTCCCATTATCTAGATACAGAAAAATGAATGTTTTGTGTGAAGTAACTTGCTCAAATATGTAACAAATAGCTCTTTTTGAAATTTAACTTCTTGGGCCTCCCTGGTGGCGTAGTGG
Source organism: Galemys pyrenaicus (assembly GCA_019455555.1). Taxonomy (NCBI): domain Eukaryota; kingdom Metazoa; phylum Chordata; class Mammalia; order Eulipotyphla; family Talpidae; genus Galemys; species Galemys pyrenaicus. The sequence goes on from JAGFMF010011429.1 coordinate 6,311,189, forward strand.
GTTAAGTAACGCACTATGAAGCAAACCGCAGCCACTGCAGCAGGAGTTCAATCCCTGCTGCCGGCTAGGGAGGGGACCCACATGGCGCAGCAGACCTCTCCTGCCTGGCCCGCTGCTCCCCTCAGCAGTGTATTTCGGTTGATCTGCCTATGCTGTTCCCCACTCTGTCTGGTGGATTCTCTCACCCTTCTCACCTCTGGGCTGTACCCCTGTGCTTGTATGCATAAATAAATAAATCTTAAAAAAAAAAAAGAAATTTAACTTCTGGGGCCTCCCTGGTGGCGCAGTGGGTTAAGCAATGCACTATGAAGCAAACCGCAGCCACTGCAGCACGAGTTCGATCCCTGCTGCCAGCCAGGGAGAGGACCCACATGGCGGAGCAGGAGAGTTCTGCTCCCCTCAGCAGTGTGTTTCAGTCAATCTGCCTGTTCTGCTCCCCACTCTGGTAAATCCTCTCACCCCCCACACCTCTGGCCTGTACCCCAGTTCTTGTATGTATAAATAAAATAAATCTTTTTAAAAAAAAAGAAATTTAACTTCTGTCTCTAAATACAGAGTTCTTTCTGCTATGGAATAGATAGATATATTAGAGGGATCATCAAAAAATTGTTTCAGCCCTCTGCATATCTGTGCATTTTTGCCCTTCTTTGATGCTCATTCAGAAGTGAAGAGGCCAGAGTACTTACTCTACCACTGCTTTGAAACATTTAGTTTATCATGTTAGACTAGAGTGGCGGAGAACCAGTCTAGCTGGTTCTAACCTTTCTGTGCAATACCACCTAATTTTATTAGTTTTACGTGACTGGAGTAGATCTAAATAGTAAGATTATTTAAGCAGGAGAGGAATTTGTAAAGTTGAAACAGGTTTTCTTCTCCCATTATGCACTTCATTCACGTATATTTCTTTTAATATTTTGCAGGTTTACCTTAAGGTAAAGGAGCCTGTATTCCATCAGGTAATTAAAATGTTTATTATACATTTGTTTTAACAATATTTGCCTGCCTTGTATTTTCCTTTCTATATGCAAATACAACTGCTGTCCTAGCAAAGTTCAGTGTTTAAAACAGAGGCGGCAAACTGAAATATCTACATGAACCAAGTGTATGTAACAGAAATATGCCTGGGACAGCCAATGAATTCCCAGGTCCAACAAGACTGTTGGTTATTGGTGGTGCAGGTGTAGCATTGTTCCTAGAAGCATAAAAAAACAGGATACATAGATACAGGATTCACATACATAGATAAACACTCTTAAAATATTCCAAACAGGATAAACTGAAAATTCCTTGAAACTTTTCCCCCTAATATGTACTGTAGCAAGCTTTTCGAAGTGGGGGGTTATTTAAAGAGGAAAGCAGACTTAGGGAGCTGCTGTAGGAAATAATGATCTAAGTACATCCCATAACAAAGCCAGAGTGAAATGAAAAGAGCAGACTTTAAATAAAGAGAGCTATTGTTTTTTGAGTGTTGCCATGTGCCTGGCACTTCTAATCTCCCCAGCAGTCCTACAAATTAGGGGTTGTTGATCACACTTTGAGAAAGATAGGCTCAGAGACAGTAAGTAATTTGCCACAGGGCTACACATTTATTAAGGGTCAAGCCAGATAGTAGCCTGCATTTGACTCCTGTCACCATCCCTTCAGCAAACTAGCAAACAAAAATAAACACAACAGAGTATCAGAGACCTTGTAATTCTAGAATGTTATGTTGTAAATGCTTCCCTAAATTTTAAAACTTAAGCTAGATAGTAATCACCTAATTGAAATTTGTTTTTTGAAATAAGTCCTAAAATTACATTGCTGTGATTTGCTTTTCTATAGGCTAGGTGAAAGTAGATGTACTACGGTCAGTGTTACAGGAGAGCACCCTCACTTTTCTGGTTATTAGAGCTTAAAGTGATGTCATTATGCAGCTACCCCTTTATTTAGAAAGATTTATTGACACAGTGAAAAAATGAAGCAAATCTGTTTACATGAAAAATACTTCAGTTTTTACATCTTTCTTGTTTATCCTTATAGGAAAAATCATAACCACACAAAAAAATTTGGGGTTAATTTTTATAAGTTTATGACCACCAATATTCCATTTTGTATTTTAGACCAATTTAACACTTTTCATTTTTAAAAAAATTCTATAGCTTGCCATGCTGCAATTTCCATTTGTTTTTCTAATATATATTTTCTTATCCATGTATAGTAGTAATGTTTGCTGACAGGAGAAAAGGCAGGGTGAAAACTTATGGCTATGACTTACGTCCTAACCTTAGAGATTAAAAATAAGGCAAGAGCAGTGATGAAGTGAGAGTGGAGTGTGGGAGATGTCTAAAAGGATGTCTAAACTAGAATATCCTATTGTTGATCTGCTGAGTAATTAGAATTAATGTGTTATGGCTTAAAAGAATCTCTCCCCCTGATGAATTTCTGGGTATCATTCTTAAGCAAAGAGAGTTGCTTTTTCTGAGAATCTGTCAGAATTTGGATACTGCTCTCATTTTTTCATTTAACTTGGATATTTTACATACAGAAACTTAGAAAAATTGTTTTGGTGTTTGTATGTGGGAAATTGCTTTGGAATTTGTGACTAGATTTATATTAACTTCCAAGAGCTTAAAGATGATGGTAAAGAGAATAAAGGAGCTTTGGTCTGCGATTTAATCTTATGATTTCAGTTTCTTAAAGTTTGGAATCTTAGTTTCTTGCTACTTTGTTACCTGTGGATACATTTCTTGCTGTGCCTGTTTTTTGGTAGACACACTGTAAAATGTTCAAACAAGAAGTGGTATTATTCACAAGTATACTATAAAAGTAATGTAAGATAATACAAAGGACAAGGCAATAAACATAGTAATAATGCAGAATGATACCAAATACTAAAAGTGTATGTTGAAGATGACATGCATAGATATTACCTATAATAGTCACAGATAACTTTAAAAGAAGATACTGAGTTGGACCTAGAAAGATAAGTAGTGATACACACTTAGAAAGAGTTCATAAACACGTCGTTGCAATAAGGATGACTGTTACTAACCAGGTTATCTTCCCTGAGGATTTAACTGTTTTAAATCCAAGGTGATCCAGACATCTCCAAAAGTGCGTCGGATGCTATTTATTTAATTTGATGGCCTCACAAAGTGTAATACTCAAGCCACAGCTGTCACATTTAATAAAAATACCAGTTTATCTTAAGCAAGAAAACAAAAAGAAAAGCACATCTGAGAACAAATTAAAAAACTGCTTAAGAAATTAGTGAACCCTCTATAAGTAGCTAATTGGCAAGTCAGTAATTAAATATCTCAGATGAGATCTCATCTAAAGTCACAGAGTACTGTCACTTCAAATCTTACTGCTAGAGTAGATGTCTCCTAAAAAATTGTTTTTAGATCTAAGTTATCAATAATTTATTACCTTTTCCATTTAATTTGACCCTTTGGATTTACAAGAAAGGACATACCTTGTAACCAATTTGAAAAGCAGGAACTTCAGCAGATATATTTACATTTTATTCTATTATGTTTTATTCATGTCATTTTATTGCAGATGAGGGATGTAAGGCTATAAGCACACTTTAAAGGGATATTCTTTTATATAATTTCCATAAATTAACTTACCTATTACTAAAATATCAACCAACCTGTGTAGAAATTACCTTCACTTTATAGGTGATGTAACTAAATCAGGAAGGTGAAATAATGCCTAGTGTTATCACCTAGTTAGTGGCAGAGCTAGAAATTGAACCCAGGTATTTTTTATCCCAAAGCTCATGTTCCTTCTATGATATGATGATGCCCCTGTAGCAGATTACCTTGGAATATATCAGTTTAGGTTTTTTTTTTTAAAGGACGATAACTGCTGTTTAGATTTTAATACAGTGATTAACTTATTAGATATCAACTTTAAAATCTGCCAAATAAAGTAAGTACTTTGATAATAAGAAGACAACATAATTTCTAAAGGAGGATTTTAGGAATGCTTCACATAGGAAAAATTTGAGCAAGATTTATTTAATGATTGAACGCTTTTTTAAAAAATACATTTATTTATTTATGCATACAAGTGCTGGGGTATAGGCCAGAGGCATGGGTGGTGAGAGGATTCACCAGAGACAGAGTCTGCAAAACAAGCAGACTGACTGACTGAAACACACTGCTGAGGGGAACAGCGGACGAGGCAGGAGAGGTCTGCTATGCCATATGGGTCTCCTCCCTGGCAGGCAACAGGTATCGAACTCGTGCTGCAGTGCTGCGGTTTGCTTCATAGTGCATTGCTTAACACAGTGCACCACCAGGGAGGCTCTGATAGAATGCTTTTTAACAGAATATCTCAATGTCTCCCAGCAAAAAGTATCTTGGGACATACTATTCAATATTTGGGAAATCCTGTGCTAAAATATAATATACTATAGAACATTAAAAGAGAAAGGAATATCAGAGCCAAACCATGAAGAACTGGATGTCTTGCTAAAGTCTGGATCTTATGTCTTGACATAGGCATGACACTGAAATATTTTAGAGAATTCTAACAGCATTATATTAGAAGGCTTTGTAGTCGGATAGAATTTGGATCTTAAACCAGTTTGGAATATGTACAAAAACTATGTTTTTACCAGTAGATCACATTGCCTGTGAGACTTGTGAAATTGTTTTATAAAGTAATGTCTGCATTTAGTTTAAGAATATACTAGCATACAAAATCACAATGAAATACCACCTTACACCAGTGAGAATGGCACACATTAAAAAAGCAGGCAACAACAAATGTCGAGGATGTGGAGAAAAAGGCACTTTTTCCTATATTGCTAGTGGGAATGCAACTGGTTCAAATACTGTGGAAAGCTGTGTGGAGGTTCCTCAAACTACTAAAAATGGAGCTATCATGTGACCCAGCAATTCCACTCCTAGGAATCTACCCAAAGGACATTAAAAACAACTCAAAAATATACCTGCACCCCTATGTTTATTGCAGCACTATTTACAATAGTAAGACCTGGAAACAACCCAGATGCCCAAAAATAGATTCCTGGATCCAGAAGATATGGTGTATATATCCAATGGAATACTATTCAGCAATCAAAAAAGATAAACTAATGCCATTTGCAGCAACATGGACAGAGCTAGAAGGGACCATGATCAGTGAAATAAGACAAAAGGGAAAAGAAAAATATCGAATGGTTTCATTTATAGGAGGAATATAGAGGAGCCAAATAAGGGATCAGGGGGAAAAATAAAAATAATAATAAAACAACAAAACTAGCAGGCAACCATAAATAAAAGACATTCTGCTGGGGAGGGTCGGAAAGGGATCAAAACAGGAGTGAAAAGCACACGGGGCTATGATGATGGTTCACAGGTGAACTGATGGTGGGAATTTTATGGGAAATACACAATGATGTAAAAGATATAAATAAAAATTATTAAAAGATATATTAGCATAACTATGATCTGCTTATATAGGAAACATCAACCTTTTACCCTTATATAGGGGTAACTTCTGATTTCCAAAATAAAATGTCTCTTACATCCCTATTTTGATTATAATTATAGGAATATGAAATCACAGTCACCTAGTTTAGTCCCTTCATTTTACAAATGGAAATCTAAGGCCTAGGTAAATGAAGTGACTTGCTTGAGATTATACAGTGAGGCAATAATTAGATGGTAAAAAAATATATTCTCCCAACGCAGCTCATGACTTTTTCTATTAGAGTTTCTTTGCTATGTTTGGACAATTGGTTATTAATATAATGAGTAAGTTCATTGCAGACTGCAAATGCTTAAATTCATTACCTATCCCAACACAATTTCCTACTCATTAGGGCTTTATCCACAAATCTGTACCTGCCCCACTTTGACCACAGGTGAGCCAAGTGATGTTCTCTTAGAATGAGAGCTCTACTTGAGCTCCCTGTGAGAATTTGAATATAAAGCTAATAATTTTCTGGTGGGTTAACGTGGAATTCTTTACTTTCAAATATTGTTATTTTTAAAGAATATCAAACTTCATATTTGCATTACAAATAACTTTTCCCAGCCAATGTAGAAAGCTGTGTGGATATATTGTCAACATGTTGGAGCATTTTGGAGCATGATTGCTTAGGATACTCTGTACAAGTCGTCTTCACTAAGAAGTTATTACATGATTAATAAGAACTTTGTAGTAGTGTACTTTGAGACTTAAGAAAATGCTCAGTTGTTAGACTTTCAATATATTTTCATCTGTGGATTTATATATTATTCAAAGGATTATGATTTGTCATTTAATTTGCTGTACAAATTACCTCAGATTTAACCAAATAGAACTACTTCAAGCTGTTCTTGGTGATCTTTTGCTATGTTCCCATCAATCTTTGAGTATTGCTTTTGCATAAGAGTATGTTCCAAGCTCATCCAAGCCTTAGGCTTAGGGTCATCCACTTCTCTTTGTAAACCAGCCTGGTTCCTTTTAGAGGCGAGGGAATTTAAAAACCAGATTCAAGAGCTAGATATTTGACTATATGTCTGTCCTCCACTAGGCTGAACTCACTGAGGTCAGGATAGTGTATCTGTTCATCTTTGAATGATAAATACCTAATCCAATGACTGTCACTCACTTGTTCAGTAAATACTTGTTAGAAAATGAACTGGTAGTTAGCTAGAACTCCTTTCCATGTTTTGGCTTAATCCAAGAATTAGGACAGAAGGAATGAGACATGGAGAATATTAACTCTAAAGAAATATTGAAAGTCAGTCTACTTCATTTTCATCAAGATATTTATTGTATAGGTACAGTTTTCAAGGTCTCACACAATCCATTCATCTTCAAATCTTTCACATAAACATGTTTTTTAATTGAGGTAATTTTGCTTTACATCACTGTTTGTATTTTGTGAGTATAGGATCCCATCTTCAGGTATTATTACCATAGTGCAGCCACCACCATAGTACCGTTCCTATCATGCTAAGGAGCTGGACTTAGCATGGACTTAGCTGGACTATGTTGTGTTCCCTCCTCCCTTTGTTCTCCCTCTGGATTCCTCAGTTGTATAGTTAGCTTTCAAGGGTTAGTTTTTAAATTTGTCTTTATCAAGCCAAGCCCTGATTATCTGTCCATTTTGTTGCATTCCCTCTGGTTCTCTAGTTCAGGTCCCATCTCTTATCTAGGTTACTGTAATACCTTGTCACTGGTCTATTTTCTGTCTGTCTTACTTCCCTGTAATTCATTCTCCATCCAGCAAGACAGGGACATCTTTCTGCCATGTGAGTGAACATGTTTAGCTTCTGTGGCAACTTTCATTGATTTCCTTTGGCTCTTAAGATGAAGTCCAGCTCCTTAGCATGATAGGAAAAGCCAGGCTTGAACTCTGCTTACCTTTCTGACTTCATTTTTCTCGCTCTTCACTTCAGCAGTATATTCTAGATATCCTTACTTTCTTCCAGTCCTCATAATATAAGCTGTGCCAGTTCTTCTCTTCTACCATTTTTAGTAATGTTTCAGTTATTAATGATGCTTCTGTTACTAATGCTTCAGTTACAAAATTAAAAATCAGATCCTCCATGAAAGTTTTTCTGAATTGCATAAATCTGGATATATGGCCTTCCCTATATGTATATAAAATGCTTTGTAAAATCCCTATATTTTAATTTCCTGATTACTTTTGTCTCTCCTTACTAGATTTTAATTGTTATAACGGTAAAGGTTATGGCTATCTTGTTAAGCTTTATAGCAGCATGTCTGAATTAATAGATTCAGGCTGGTAATCAGATTCTATTATACTTTAAGCTAACACTATGTTTACCAAGATTTATAGAAATGTTACAGGGTAGGGAGAGGGGCACCCCAGAACCCCCAAACCTGCCCTCTCTGAATGGGTTCTGCCATCTGCCACATCAAGATAAACATATAAGGCCTTTAATGGGGGGCCCTCCCTGGTGGCGCAGTGGGTTAAGTGGGTCCACTATGAAGCGGACCGCGGCCGCTGCGGCACGAGTTCGATCCCTGCCGCCGGCCGGGGAGGGACCCACAGGGCGCAGCGGACCTTTCCTGCCTCGCCGGCTGCTCCCCTTGGCAGTGTATTTCGGTTGATCTGCCTGTTCTGCTCCCCACTCTGTCTGGTGGATTCTCTCACCCTCCGCACCTCTGGCCTGTACCCCAGTGCCTGTATGCATAAATAAATAAATCTTTAAAAAAAAAAAAAGGCCTTTAATGGGAATGAACTTTAATACAATTGGGGAACAATACAGAAAAGACAGAGAATATAGTTACTAAGTTAAGCATCCAAAGCTACCAATCTCCTTGAGGGTAAAAGTTCAGCTAAATAGGATTGGCCCACATCTGTTCCAACCCAAGAACTGGGGTACAGGCCAGAAGTGCGGGGAGGTGAGAGGATCCACCAGAGACAGAGTGGGGGACAGAACAGGCAGATTTGACTGAAATACAGTGCTTGCTGAGGGGAGCGACAGGTGAGGCAAGAGAGGTCTGCGCCATGTGGGTCACCTCCCTGGCTGGCAACAGGGATCGAACTTGTGCTGTTACAGGGAGGAAGAGGGGCACCCCAGAACCCCCAAACCTGCCCTCTCTGAATGGGTTCTGCCATCCACCGCATTAAGACAAACATATAAAACCTTTAATGGAAAGGAACTTTAATACAGAAAGGACAAAGAACATAGTACTAAGTTAAGCATTTAAAGTTACCCATCTCCTTGAGGGTAAAAGTCCAGCCAAATAGGATTGGCCCAGAGCAAGGCCCAAAAGCCTGCCACACGTCTAAAGGACCTTTCAGTAGAGACCCATAGAAAAGGGCCAGAAAGAATCGGACAAATCTGGGAGGAAAAGAGAAAAATCAAAACTAAGATGAAAGCTGCCATTGTGAACCTCCCCACGGGTCTCTCACCCACATCTGTTCCAACCAATCCAAGACCAAAAAGCAAGCACAGTTTCTTCACATGTGGCTCTGCTCCATATGTCTCCTCCAGGTATCCTTGTTGTTCTCCATCCTGCTTCCTTTTTCCTTCCTTCTGTCCTCTGCAGAAATTTTTTTCCCTGCTTAGCTCCACCCACTTAGGGCAGAACCAGGATTCTGGAACTTCGCCCTTTCCTGGGGACGACCCTGTTACAGTGCTGCAATGGTTGTGGTTTGCTTCATAGTGTATTGCTTGACCCACTGCGCCATTAGAGCAGGCCCTCCAACATCATCTTATCCCTGGTCAGCTCCATCTGTAACAGGGTCATCCCAGGAAAAGGGGACGTTCCAAAATCCTGGTTCTGCCCTAAGTGGGTGGAGCTGAGGAGGAAAAGGAGATTTCTGCAGAGAAGGAAGAAGAAAGGAAGGAAGATGGAGAGCAGCAAGGAGACCTGGAGGAGGCACATGGAGCAGAGGGACATGTGAAGAAACTGTGCTTGCTTTTTGGTCTTGGACTCGTTGGAACAGATGCGGGTGAGAGACCCGTGGGGAGGTTCACAATGGCAGTTGTCATCTTAATTTTGATTTTGCTCTTTTCCTCCCAGATTTGTCTGACTCTTTGTAACCTTTTTTTATGGGTCTCTACTGAAAGGTCCTTTAGATGTGTGGCAGGTTTTTGGGCCTTGCTTTGGGCCAATCCTATTTGGCTGGACTTTTACCCTCAAGGAGATGGGTAACTTTGGATGCTTAACTTAGTAACTATATTCTTTGTTCTTTCTTTATTGTACCCTAGTTGTATTAAAGTTCCTTTCCATTAACGGTTTTATGTGTTTGTCTTAATGCGGCAGATGGCAGAACCCATTTAGAGAGGGCAGGCTTGGGGTTCTGAGTGCTCCTCTCCCTGCCCTGTAACACATCCACTTAGGGCTGAACCGGGATTCTGGAACTTCCCCTTTTCCTGGGGACCACTCTGTTACAGAAGTATGAAGGCAGAGGATACAAGTATAACATTTTTCTCTCATTATGAGATCCAGAACTATCCATATACATAGCTTCTTTTGCCTTTCATCCGTCCTCATAAGGTATATATAGCTGCCAAGCATGAGAATTCATATAGTGTAGGTCACTGTAATACATCATAACCACAACCCCTCTTCTCTACCATTCTTTATATTGGACTTTTCTTTTGCAGGCCCCAGAGTCCAACCTAGGTGCAGTCCTTCACAATAACTAAAGCAGGCAAGATTTCTCATTTATCTTAACTGCTGTGTCTAAGACTGGGAGACTGAGGTAATTCTCAGCCAGCCTCTATCAGCCCCATGCAGTGTATTTATATCCCAAGGTCTAGTACTGCGCTCATTAAGTGGTTGATGGATTTTATTTAACAGAGAGACCTCAAGTAGAAGGTAGGGGTCATATTAAGATCTTAGAAGAGAGTACACCTAAAATATAAAGATACAGAAAGGTTAAAATTAAGAGTATGGAAAATGTTGTACTCTGTAAACACTAAGCAGAAGAAATGCAGTATACTTGTTTTAATATCAGACAGAGTAGACTTTAAGGGAAAAGCATTTTTTAATTTAAATTTATTTTCTTAGATTGTTAAATTTATACAGTATTTGATTTCTCCCCTCAGGTGTAGTCCCCATAATTCTCCCACCACCATAGCACCCAGTGATCTATCACCATAATATCTTTTGCTCTTCCTTCCCCTTCTTTGACTCCTCTCCCTCCCTATCCCCTGCTGTATACCTTAGATCTATGGTCAATTTGTAAGTTTTGTCTTTTTCCTGACCCTTTGTTCTCTATATTTTACATACAAGTGAAACCATCCTATATTTATCTTTCTCCTTCTGACTTATTTCCTTTAGGATAACCCCTCCCCTTCATCATTGTTGCCAGGGATAGCATGAGTTAATCTTTTTTGATCGATGAGTACTATTCTTTTTTTTTTTAAAGATTTATTTATTTATGCATACAAGCACTGGGGTACAGGCCAGAGGTGTGGGGGGGGTGGTGAGAGGATTCACCACAGAGAGCTGGGAGCAGAAAAGGCAGGTCAATGGAAGTACACTGCTGAGGGGAGCAGCGGGCAAGGCAGGAGAGGTCTGCTGCGCCATGTGGGTCCCCTCCCTAGCCGGCAGCAGGGATCGAACTCATGCTGCAGTGGCTGTGGTTTGCTTCATAATACGTTGCTTAACCCACTGCGCCACCAGGGAGGCCCCAATTAGTACTATTCCATTGTGTACATGTACCACATCTTCTTGATCCATTTGTCTGTTTGGGGACATGGGTTGTTTCCCTGTCTTAGCTATTATAAATAGTGCTGCAATAAACACAGGAATGCAGGTTTCCTTTCAAATTGGTGTTTGTGTATTGTTTGGCTAGATTTCTAGGAGTGGGATTGCTAGGTGATACAGTAGATCCATTTTTAGTGTTTTGGGGAAACTTGACACAGCTTTCCATAATGGCTGTACCAGCTTACCACCTGTGTAAAGTTACTTTTTCACCACATCCTTGCAAGCATTTGTTGTTTCTAGTTTTTTAAATATGAGCCATTCATTCTCACAGGTATGAGTTAGTATCTCATTGTAGTTTAGATTTGCATTTTTCTGTTAATAAGTGACATTGAATCCTTTTGCATATGCCTTTGGCCATTTGCATTGTCTATAGAGAAGAGTCTTTAGCTCTTCTGCCTTTCCCGCCCCCCCCCCCCCCACTGGGTTGTTTGCTTGTTTTCTGTTGAGTTGTAAAAGCTCTTTGTAGATTGTTGATCTGTTTCTTATCTGTTCCATGGTATGCAAATATTTTCTCCCATGCAGTAGAATGTCTCTTTGTCTTCGTTACTGTCTCTTTTGCTGTACAAAAGATACTTATTTTGATGTAGTTCAGCTATTTATCTTCTCCTTTGTTTACCTTGCTTCTGGAAATGAGTCAAAGATGTTTTTGAGGTTTATGTCATGGAGTTTTCACCTGTTTTCTTCTGTATATTTTATGGTTTCAAGTCTTTTATCCATGAGTTGATTTTTGTGTATTGTGTGAGATAGTAGTCAGGTTTCATTTTTTTAAAAAGATTTATTTATTTATGCATACAAGCACTGGGGTACAGGCCAGAGTTGTGGGGTGGGTGAGAGGATTCACTACAGAGAGCAGGGAGCATATCAACGGAAGTACACTGCTGAGGGGAGCAGTGGGCGAGGCAGGAGAGGTTTGTTGCGCCATGTGGGCCACCTCCCTGGCTGGGGGTCAACTCAAGTACTGCAGTGGCTGTGGATAGCCTCACAGTGCTACTACTTAACCCCTTGCTCCATTAGGAACACCCCTCTACTGGAGGTCTTGACCCACTCAGGAAAGAAAAAGAAATAAAAATGACTACGTTTAAAAGGATAAAGCAAAACTGTCAATATTCATAAATCATAACATACAAATGTGTACTTAGAAGACCTAGTGATTTTTTTATCCATATTAGAACATGCAGAGGACTGCTGGGAATAGGACTTTAAGAATGGTACATGGGGCCTCCCTGGTAGTGCAAGGGGTTAAATAAGCACCACACTATGAAGCATCTGCAGCCACTGCAGCAGGGAGGAGACCCACATGGCACTGCAGATCTCTCCTGCCTCACCCGCTGCTCCCCTCAGCAGTGTATTTCAGTCAATCTGCCTATTCTGTACTCTACTCTGTCTCTGTTGAATCCTCCCCACACCTCTGTACCCTCCCCACCCTCCCCACACCTCTGTCCTGTACCCCAGTTCTTATATTAATAAATATTTTTAAGAATTATAAAAAATTTTTAAAAAGAATGGTTTAGGCCACTCTTGTTCTAAGTGGAGATGCTGGAAATAGTCTTGGGATGAAACTGAATTCTGTCTAGACAAGATATGTGCTTGTGTGTACAAAGCAAAGAAAAACAGTGATTCCTGGTGGCAGACCAAATAAAACCAGTCTTCTGGGGAGGGTAATTCATATCCATGGAAACATTGACGTGCATGGTCCCTGCCAAATTCCAAAGCAGCCTTCCTGCTAAGGCCTTAGGATTCAGAATCTGTGTAATGTCACCCTCAAGGAGTTAAGCTTATTAAAAAGCAAATAAATAGAAGTGGAGTTATTTACTTGTATTTTTATTAAACAGAAAAAAAAAAACTAAAAAATCTATAGATTAGAATTAGAAGAGATTTTTAAAAATAAATTCACATCATGTAAAAACAGTATACAGAAACGGTTGTATTTACATATAACATCAGCAAACAGAATATGAAATTTGGTAAGTACTACTTACAATAAATAAAATCAATAAAATTTATTGTAAACATCTAGAAATGAATTTAAAATAAACATCTAAAACCTGTATTTAAAAGAGATTATATAACATATTTAGAGATATTAGAGAATATTTAAATAAATGAGTAGCCATTATTATAAGACATAGACAACAGAAATCATTTAAATTTTGGGTTATCATAGACACCATAAAGAAAGTGAAGACATGTCATACACATTGACTAGAAAGTAATCGGTATAGCCACTCTAGAAAACAGTTTGACTCTCTTGGTAAGTTTGATAATACATATATCCTCCAACCCAGCAATTGCATTTTTAGCTACATACCCTTGAGAAATTGTATACATATGTACAAGAGTGTCCATAATAGTGAAACTGAAAATAACTCAAAAATTAGCACAGTAGTACAACAGAGGGAACTAAGTTGTTTTTTAATCACTAGAATTATGACTAGATATAGTACATAATTCAATCCTAAAAGATAAAACAAATACATACAATCTTATCTTACTGTAGATTAAAATGAAAAAAAACAACAACTATTATTTCAGAAGTAAGTATGTGGGAGGATACTCATTTAAATTTCTGGTCATGTAAAGAAAGAAAAGAAAAATATTTATTGTAAAAGTCAGGAAAGTGTTTCCTCTAAGGAGAAAGGGAGATAGTTGAGCTGGGAAGAGACATTTGCAGCACTTCAGGGTTGTTAACAAGGATCCATTTCTTGACCTGTATATACTTTCCCAACTATTGCTTTCATAAGTATTTGTCAAACTGCACATTTATATAATATGCATTTTGTTTAATATTTCGTTCTTTTTAGACTCAGTTTTCAAGGTATTAATACTTATCAGTGCTCAAATACAAGAGAAAGGTTAGTTGATGGGGCCAAATCTAGGAAAATATAGAATAAAAGTCACAGGGTAATGGATTAACTTTGATTATGGAAAAGTGGATACCTCTCTCTTTGGAGATTAGGAATTGGAGAAGGAAGGCCAGGAGAAGACATGAATTCAGAAACATTTAGGAGAGTTTAGATTAAAACTGTTACAAAATGGGAACTAGAATCATGCTTTGAAAATGTAGCTGAAGAGAAGGTAAGGATTTGGGGAGTGTGAGGCAAAATCACAGCATTTGCTCAAGTTTAAGCAGATATTTAAAATTGTAGGTAACCATTCAAAATTAAAAGTGATGTAGGACTTCTGATACTGGTTGTTCATAAGCAGGCTCTTAATTTTCCTGAAAGGCCAGCATGACTCTTAATTCCATAATTACACATTTAAAATATTTCTGGTCCTTAAAATATAGTAAAAGATAATAAATGTTTACATTTAGTTGCATTTGTAGACAAAACTACTTTGACAAATAGTCATAATTGTACTGATTTCATTTTTCCTTTCTTTTTCAGGTCATGTATGGAATGTTGGTCTTCACATTAGTACTTCGATCTATTTATATTGTTACATGGTAAGTAGTTTGGATCATCAACACTCTGATTAGAGTACTTCCAAGTGGTAAAACTGTAGCCTGAATTAAAGTTAACACATAAAAGCCAACTCTAGCTGGGATATTGATAGAAAACTGTAAGTCAACATTTATTATGACCAGTTACAAGGAATACTCGTCAGTGTTTAGGGAAGTCATTAATACTCATCAGTGAAACCAAGAGTTCCAAAAATATTTGAGGAAGAATTTAAATATATTGGTGTTCTTTTGAATATTTGTAAGGATAATAATACATTAACGGCCTTGAAAAATCCTATAGTTAATTTTTTATGTTTCTCAAACTACTTGACTAGGAGACCCCTTTAACATACACTACTAAAGGATAACTTAATGCCACAAGAATCAGTGTTCCATGTTGATTCAAAAGGATACCTGCACCCCTGTGTTTATTGCAGCACTGTTTACAATAGGTAAGATATGGGCACAACCCAAATGCCCAAAAATAGATGACTGGATCAAGAAGATGTATATATGCACAATGAAATACTATTCAGCAATAAAAAAAGATAAAGTCATGCCATTCACAGCAACATGGATGGAGCTGGAAGGAATTATGCTCAGTGAAACAAGCCAAAAGGAAAAAGAAAAATAACAGGTGGAAGAATGTAGGGAGACCAAATAAGGAACCAGGAAAAAAAATAATTAAATTGAAAAACATAATTACCAGACAGCTATTAATCAGAGATAATCTACAGGGGATGGGGAAGGAGAGAGATCAAAACAGGGGAGGAAATGTGTTCTTACACAAAGGACACAGGTGAATTAGTGGTGGAAATTTTATGGGGACTACACCTAAGAAGAGAAAGCATGCATTATACAAAAAGGAAGAATGATGTAAAATGTATATAAAGAAAAATTAAATTTAATTAAAAAAGAATCACCATTCCAGGAAGATTATTTGGGAAATACACACAATCTTTACAGAGTTTATAAGGATTAAATAAGAAATTTAATGTTCATGTGATGACATACATCTCAGCAACATCTTTTTTTTTTTTTTTTAAGATTTATTTATTTATACATACAAGAGCTGGGGTACAGGCCAGAGTTGAGGGAGGTGAGAGAATTCACCAGAGACAAAGTGGGGAGTAGATCGGGCAGATCAACTGAAACACACTGCTGAAGGCAGGAGAGGTCTGCTACACCATGTGGATCTCCTCCCTGGCTGGCGGCAGGGATCGAATTTGTGCTGCAGTGGTTGTGGTTTGGTTCATAGTGCATTGCTTAACCCACTACTCCGCCAGGTGGGCCCATCTCAGCAACACTTTAAAGGCACATCGCCTAAAGCAAAGAAAGTGAAGGAAAAGATAACCATCTGGGACTACATCAAATTAAAGAGCTTCTGTACAGCAAAAGAGACATTACCCAAAACAAAGAGACACCTCACTGATTGGGGGAAAATTTTTGTGCTCCATAAAACTGATAAGGGACTGATCACAAATATCTACAAAGAATTCACATGACTTAAGAAAAACAAAGTAAACAATCAAGTCAAAAAATGGACATAAGGGGCCTCCCTGGTGGCGCATCGGGTTAAGCAGCGCACTATAAAGCAAACCGCAACCACTGCAGCATGAGTTCGATTCCTGCCTCCGGCCAAGGAGGGGACCCACATGGCGTGGCAGACCTCTACTGCCTTGCCCGCTACTGCCCTCCGCAGTGTGTTTCAGTCAGTTTTTCTGTCCTGCTCCCCACTCTGTCTGGTGAATCCTCTCACCTCCCACGACTCTGGCCTGTACCCCAGCTCTTGTATGCATAAATAAATAAATCTTAAAAAAAAAAAAATGGGCATAAGAACTTAAAAGACACTTTCCAAAGAGAAAATGCAAATGGCCAACAGGCATATGAAAAAATGTTCAACATCCCTCATAATCAGGGAAATGAAAATTAAAACCACCATGGAATACCACCTGATGCCAGTAAGAATGGCGCGTATTAAAAAAACTAGCAACTACAAATATGGTGAGGATGTAGTGAAAAAGTAACTCTCCTACACTGCTGGTGGGAATGCAAACTGGTCCAATCTCTTTGGAAAGCTGTATAGAGGTTCCTCAGTCTACTAAAAATGAAGCGGGGGCCTCCCTGGTGGCGCAAGGGGTTAAGCATCACCCTATGAAGAATCCACAGCCACTGCAGCACTGGTTTGATCCCTTGCCAGGGAGGTGACCCACACGGCACAGCAGACCTCTCCTGCCTTGTCAGCTGTTCCCCTCAGCAGTGTACTTCAGTCATTCTGCCTATCCTGCTCCCCACCCTGTCTCTTGTGAATCCTCTCACCCCCCACACCTCTGGCCTGTACCCCAGTTCTTGTATGCATAAATAAATCATTAAAAAAATAAAAATGAAGCTACCAGCAATCCCACTCCTAGGGATTTAACCAACAAACACAAAAATACTAATTCAAAAGACTACATACATCCCCTTGTTTATCACAGCATTATTTATAATAGGTAAGATTTGGAATCTGCCCAAAAATAGATGACTGGATCAAGAAAATGTGGTATATATACACAATGGAATATTACTCAGCAATCAATAAAAGTAAACCAGAACCATTCACAAAGGATGGAGCTAGAAGGGGTTATCCTCAGTGGAATAAGTCAGATGAAAAAAAAAATACCAGATGGTCTCACTTACAGGAGAAATATAGGGAATCAAGAAAAAAATAATAGTAACATCAACAACAACAATAAAACAAAAATAAACATAACTACGAAGCAGAGACATTCTGCAGGGAAGAGAAAAGGACTGGGATCAAGGCAGGGACAGGAGAACACAAGGGACTATGGTGATGGTGCACAGGTAAAATGGAGGTGTAAATTCTATGCGCACTACACCTAAAATAGCAAGCATTGTAAGAAAAAATAAAAGTTAAATGTTCCTGTAAGTATCTTATACAGGACCTAACTGTACAGTAGCTAATCAATAAATAGTATGATTTATGAGTTTAGGAAGATCTTCCTAATGCCTTACATGAGAAACTGTTAATTGGAAAAAATGAATGTGTCTGCTATTCAGGATACAGAAATATGCTGCAATTCAATTTCTTGTTAAAAAGGAAATAATATGGGGCCTCCCTGGTGGCACAAGGGGTTAAGTCAGCACTGTGAAGCTATCTGCAGCCACTGCAGCACTTGATCCCCAGCCAGGGAGGTGACCCACACAATGCAGCAGACCTCTCCTGTCTCACCCACTGCTCCTCTCAGCAGTGCTTTTTTTTTTTAATTAGATGTATTTAATTATATTTGACATCATTTGTATTCCCCAGGGAGTTCCCCCCACCATTCCACCTGTGCACCATCACCTCAGCCCCTTGTGCTCCTTCTGCCCTCACCCCTCCTTCACCTCTCCCCACCATAGTCCCTTTAGTTTGTCTTTGACCTTTTGGTCTTGTTGAGTTTTTGTTGTTGTTTGTTTGTTTGCTTGTTTTTGGTTGTAATTGCCCATTTCCTTGAGCTTACTCTTCTTCTTTTTTTTTTTTTTTTGGTAGTTGTTGCTCTTTCACATTCCTCCCAAAAGTGAAGCCATCCAATATTTTTCTTTTGCCTTCTGACTTGTTTCACTGAGTATAACTCCCTCTAGTTCCATCCATGTTTCTATAAATGGCCCTAGTTTATCATTTTTGATTGCTGAATTGTATTCCATTGTGTATCTGTACCACATCTTGATCCAGTCATCTACTTTTGGGCATTTGGGTTGTTTCCAGGTCTTACCAATTATAAATAGTGGTGCAATAAACATAGGGTTACAGGTGCTCTTTTGGATCAGTGTTTTTGTGTCCTTTGGGTAGATGCCTAGGAGTGGGATTGCCAGATCATAAGGTAGTTCCACCTCTAGTAGACAGCAGTGCATTTCAACCACTCTTCCTGTTCTGCTCTCCACTCTGTCTCTCCTGAATCCTCTCACACACCACACATCTGGCCTGCACCCCAGCTCTTGTATGCATAAAGTCTTATTTTTTAAAAGAGGAATAATATGAATATATTCAATATTCAAAATCTAGAAGAAATTGAAGTATCTCTTGAGTTGTTGCAGTCTTAAGTGGCTATAATCCTAGAATCATTATCCATTCTCCTGTGTACTCCCCAAATATGGAACTACCACATGATCCAGCAATACCATTCCTTGGTATCTACCCAGAGAATACAGAAACACTAATTTGAAGAGATATGTGCTCACCTATGTTCATTGTAGTATATTTACAGTAGCCACATTATGAAAATAACATAAGTGCCCAATAGCAAATGAGTGGATTAAGAAGACATGGCATATTTTCACAATGGACTCAGCTATAAAATCCCGGAAGCTAAATCTTAACCATTTATAGCAACATGTATGAAACTGGAAGGAATTATATTGAAGTAAGTCAGAAGGAGAAAGGCAAATACTGGATGATTTCATTTGTATGTGGATTATTAAGAAATAAAACAAAGGAACAGACTAAACTAAAGCAAACCCTAGAAATTTGACTATAGAATTGGAGGCTAGCAGAGAGGAGATTTTGGGATTCACAAAGAGGGAAGGTAGTCAATGCACTATGATGAAGGATTATGGGTTCTTTGGTGTTTGGTGAGTTTCATAAAGCTGAAGAGATATGAACCTGTACCCCTAAATCATATACAGTGTTATCAACCAATGATACCTCACTTTTAAAAAATTAACTTAAAGGGGCCTCCCTAGTGGCGCAGTGGGTTAAGCAACGCACTATGAAGCAAACCACAGCCACTGCAGCATGAGTTCGATCCCTGCTGCTGGCCAGGGAGGGGACCCACATGGTGCGGCAGACCTCTCCTGCTGTGCCCGCTGCTTCCCTCAGCAGTGTACTTCTGTTCTGCCTGTTCTGCTCCCTGCTCTCTATGGCGAATCCTTTCACCCCCCCCCCCACAGCTCTGGCCTGTACCCCAGTGCTTGTATGTATAAATAAATAAATCTTTTTAAAAAATTAACTTAAAAAGAGGGCCTCCCTGGTGGCGCAGTGGATTAAGCAACACACTATGAAGCAAACAGCAGCCACTGCAGCATGAGTTCGATCCCTGCTGCCGGCCAGGGAAGGGACCCACATGGCGCAGCAGACCTCTCCTGCTGTGCCCGCTGCTTCCCTCAGCAGTGTACTTCTGTTCTGCCTGTTCTGCTCCCTGCTCTCTATGGCGAATCCTTTCACCCCCCCCCCCACAGCTCTGGCCTGTACCCCAGTGCTTGTATGTATAAATAAATAAATCTTTTTAAAAAATTAACTTAAAAAGAGGGCCTCCCTGGTGGCGCAGTGGATTAAGCAACACACTATGAAGCAAACAGCAGCCACTGCAGCATGAGTTCGATCCCTGCTGCCGGCCAGGGAAGGGACCCACATGGCGCAGCAGACCTCTCCTGCTGTGCCTGCTGCTCCCCTCAGCAGTGTACTTCTGTTTATCTGCCTGTTCTGCTCCCCGCTCTCTGTGGTGAATCCTCTCACCAACCCCCCACACCTCTGGCACTGTACCCCAGTGCTTGTATGTATAAATAAATAAATAAATCTTTAAAAAAAATTAACTTAAAAAGAAAAAAGTAAAAGGTAAGTCACAGGCATTGAGAAATATTCATAAAATATATATCCAACTTACATTTAGAATACATAAAGAGCTCTTACAATTCAACAATAAGACCACCAGCAGGTTTTTTAATGAGCAAAGATTTAGCAAATAGTGTGTCAAATAAGATATGTGGATGACAAATAACACATGAAAAGATGTTCAATAAAACATTAGTCATTAGAGAATTGCTAATTAAGCTTACAGTGAGATACCACTATATACCTAAACTAGAACAATTAAAATGAAAAGTACTTAATGTCATGCCAGGTGTAGGTGAGGATGTAGAATAAATACTCATATGCTACTGGTGGGAATGTAAAACAATACAGTCACTTAGAAAAATAGTTTAGCTGTACCTTAAAAAGTTTAACATTCAGGTGCCATACATTCCAGTCATTCCTCTCCAAAATTTTTACCCAAGAGAAATGAAAGGATATGTCCACACTTACAAATATTTATAACTGTTTTATTTGTAGTAATCCAAAACTAGAAACGACATAAATGTCTACCAACATTTAGGCAGGTAAAAAAAATTGTGGTATAGGGCCCTCCCTGGTGGCACAGTGGGTTAAGCAACACACCATGAAGCATACACTTCAGCCACTGCAGCACGAGTTCGATCCCTGCCACCAGCTGGGGAGGTGATCCACATGGTGATCTCCTGCCTCGCCGGCTGCTCCCCTCAGCAGTGTGTTTCAGTTGATCTGCTCCCCACTCTGTCTCTGGTGAATCCTCTCATTCCCCCACACCTCTGGCCTGTACCCCAGTGCTTATATGCATAAATAAATAAATCTTAAAAAAAAATGTGGTTTATACAGTAGAAAGGAAGCATGGCAAGATGGTGGCACAGTGCAGACACCAGACTCACCTCCTCCAGATCTCACAAGTAAACTGCTATGAAACAAAGCCTAGATCTCCCAAAGGAAAAACAGTTACAACACATACTATGAGTATCCATACAATCGAGTACTCTGGCAGTAAAAGGAAATGATGTATTGGTATGCATAACAATATGGATGAATTTCAGAATATGCCAAATCAAAGGAACCATACAATAAAGATATATACTATATTACTCCATTTATATAACATTCTAAAAAATGAACACTAAATTTTTGGAGATGATGTATTTATTATTGTGATTATGATATTGATCTTGTGGATATAATAACAGGTGTACTCATCAAATGTATACTTCAGATATATACAGTTTAATGTAACTCAGTTGTACCTCATAAAAACAGTAAAAACATAAAATAATAGTTTGGATAGCTCATCAAGCTTCAGTTTCTTCATCAGTGTTTACTGGTAGATTTTATCGAATTGTATGATATATTGTATTATGTGTGTATACATATGTGTGTGTATGTATAGAAGGTGGGGAGAGAGGGAAGGGTAGGAAGAAGGAAGAGAGAAATTTGCACTGGGCAATTTCAGATTACCACCCTGAAACACTTAGTAAAGTCTTAGTGTAACACTCTTTCTTAGTACCCATTGTAGTAGACAAAACTTAATGGATAGGCTTTTGCTGGGATTTTTTTTAATTCTAAGGAAAACCTTTACTTCTCATGAACGTGATGACTCCAGGCTGTGATTATGTCATGAGTTGACAAAATTTCATTTTGTTTTTTCCCGTAGGGTTTATCCTTGGCTTAGAGGACTGGGTTATACATCCTTAGGTATATTTTTATTGGGATTTTTATTTTGGAACATAGATAACATCTTTTGTGATTCACTGAGGTAAGATAAATTTTCAATCTTAAAAAATATTTTTGGAAACTTATTAAGCACAGCATTTCATAAGCATATAGAATTATTAATGCTCTGAAATAAATTGTTGCTGTATTTGAAATTAAGAAGATATGTACAACACATTAAAGTTAAATTCCAGAGATACTTGTTTGAGTTACCTAAAAAGTTGAACCTAAGATATTTCTATCTGTATGGGTGTGTTTGTAGGTGTGGGTCAGAAGTATATCGTGTTAATCACGTATTGACTAGGTTTTTGAAATCTGTCTAATTGCTTTACTGGATTAAGAATGATTTATAATAAGCATATAAAATACATGTATATAATTTTACACTTTAAAAGGCTTCATGTTAATTTTCTAAGTGTTTTCCTTTTACCATCTTGTCAACAATTTGTTGACTGGAGTTTGAATCTTAGATTTAGTTTTTGAACTCTATAGAATCTGTTACTAAGAGACTGTCTTTCAGGGCCTCTATTTCCATAAAATGAACCTGTTAAATAGGTTAAACTAGTGAATTCTCTCAATTCAAAATTTCATGACCTAACAGTTTTGAGTAAACAGAGGACTGAGGAATATTTTGAAAAGCACCACAGGGAGGCAATCAGCAAAGTTCAGACTATGACAAACCTACAATGTAAATGACCTGGTCTCTTCAGCAAATGAACTTTGGGATTTTGTGCAAAGAGCAAAAGGGAGGAAAAATGTAATAGCTATGTAAGAAAGTTGAGACATATTAAACTCAGTGTGTTCACTGTTTTTATCCTGATTCAAACAAACCAACTGTAAAAAGCAAGTTTATGAGATGACTGGAACTTGATCAGTAATTAAATATTAGATTATATCAATTATTATTAATATTTTAGGTGTGAAAATGGCGTGGTTGTGTTTTTAAGAGGTATTGATCTTTTAGAGACACTGGAACATTTAGAATAAAATGATACAATGTCAAGTATTCACTTAAAATAATATGGAAGGAGAGAAGTGGATAAGAATAAAATGATACAAGATTAGCCTCAGTTATAATTTTTGAAGCTGGGTTATGGATGCATTGTTATTTTCTCTTTTACTCATTTGAAATTTCGACACTAGAAAGTTAGATAAGTAAATATAGACATTAAATGTATTCATCAAGTAATATATACCTGACTTAGAGCTAAGTGATTCTGAATCACTAATACCCAACAGAACCCCCACTGGTACTTTTGTTACACTGCTGTCATCATCCTCTGGGTAAGAGCTTCTAAGAAAGTAAGTTCTAAGAGTAATAATTGAGCTCAAAATAGAGCTCAGAATGGCTACTCGAAATAGGAGTAGCTAGGGAAATAATAAAAGTCATTTGGTGTTTCTCATTGATTTACCCCTTCTAATAAATGAAAATATTAATATGCTGTACACTTAATCAAAAGATCTAAAATTTGAGACCCAGCTGAGTGATCTGGACTACTCAGTCTCCCTGAGTTTTAGGTTCCTAGTCTGGCAAAGTTGATAATACCCACCTCAGAGACTCACTCTTTATATACTATGTATTATTCTTCTAAGATGATCCTTGTGTGTAGAGCATAGGACAAGCACATATGTAGTTTGCTTGAGTGAACAGTTTAATTGACCAGTTTTCCCCAAAGTTAAAGGCAATACCTATTCTGTAGGTGTTAACGAGTACCTAAAGGACTCTTTGGATCGTAGGTCACCTGAAAAAAATGACAAACTCTTTAATTTATATTAGGACCTTTCAAAGCTTTTAATCTGTTAATTACAATTTTCCAAAAGGGTGGTAAACTATATCTTACATTTATTTTGACAAAAGAGATATTTCTTCATGGAAATTCTGCTAAGAATACTATTCTTTGAAATGTACTTTGGAAAACAATATGGCAAACTTAATAAATGTTAACAATGTTTGAGACTGACGTTTCAAAATAAGACTGACAATATTATTTGCTAGATGTATTAAAAAATTAACATGGTGATTTTTCCCTCTCATCATACAGGAACTTTCGAAAGAAGATGCCACCTATTGTGGGTGTTACCACACAATTTCATGCCTGGTGGCATATTTTAACTGGCCTTGGTTCTTATCTTCACATCCTTTTCAGGTAGGAAATAGAGACTTCATTAGCCTATTGGAGGTTTTGTTTGTTTGTTTTACTCTTTAAATAGGACGGTGTAAGTATATATCAGCGACAGAATCAGGAACTTATGTTTCAGTTTTGTCTTCTGCCCCTGGCTAGTGATCTTAAACAAGTCCCTGTTCCTTTCTGAAACTTAGATTTTTCATCTTTAATGTGAAACAATTATACTAAATGACTTGTAACACTTGATCTATATTTTAAGGGCTAAGAGAATTAGTGAACTGGAAACAGGTGAGAAATTGTTTGTTTGTTTGTTTGTTTATTTATTAAGCATTTATTTATACATACCATTCATACAAGAGCTGGTGTGTAGGCCAGAGGTGTTGGGGGATGAGAGGATTCACCAGAGACAGAGTGGGAAGGAAAACAGGAACATCTTCTGAAATATGCTGCTGAGGGGAGCAGCAGGCGAGACAGGAGAGGTCTTCTGCGCCATGTGGGTCAGCCGGGGATCTAACTCATGCCACAGTGTCTGGTGATAGCTTGATTGTGCTGTGCCATCAGGGTGGCCTAGAAAGAAATTATTTAAATGCAACAGAGATAAAAATACAAAAGAGAGATTGGGGAAAATGGAAGATTAAGTGAGAGTCTAATATGTATGACTGGAGATCCAGAAGAAAAGTAGAGAAGGGATGGAATAGAATATTTCCTTTACTAGTGTTACACAGCAAACCCAGGCTTATCTTAAAATAACCATTTTGTTTTGCTCAGTTTTGAGTATCTTAAATTTAGAAGGTTTCATCAGCAGTTCTCACTTGGGGGTCTCTCAAGGGTTGGTTTCAGATGTCAGCTTAGACAACAGTCATCTTAAGGCTTCAACTGGGGTAAACATCCAAGAGAGTCATTTGACACTGGTTGTCATCTCAACTCAGCTAGCGCCAGCAACTGAAGCTGCCTATACACATGGTCTCTTCAACCTGGATACTGTCAGCCTTCTCACCTGGCAGGTGGCTTCCCTAAGAGGGAGCATCTACCTCAGGTGGAAGCAGATGCATTTTGTAACCTTGTCTCAAAATTCGTGTGATATCGCTTCCATCATAAGTTCACTAGATGTGACACCTGGAATGAAATATTCAGCCCGCCTGAGACTATCATATGTAAAATGAGAAAATTAATCCTCACCTAGTAGGGTAACTTAAGAATGAAACGTATATATAAATCTGGACCCAGAGCTTGTCCCCACATTACAGGTAGTTATGAAGTAGTTGGGGGTGGTGGAGGGTACAGCATGGGATGGAATTCAGGGCTTTGTAGCCCCAATCCATAAAATAGAGAAATAAAATGGTGACAACTTTCTTATAGAGATTAACTTCTAAAAAACTGTTAGAGTGGTCTCAATAATTTGATGCTCCTCTTTACAGTTTCGGTTTGGGGCACAGGAGGGTTGCATCATAACCACATCAAATCACTCTACATGTACATGCTCTCTCACCTTTCCTTTCTTTCATTTAAAAGAAAGTTTTTCAAGCTAAAATTTTTTTGCATGTATATTCATGATGTACTGTATGTTACCATTCAAATACATTTAAATAGTAATATTAGGTGTACTATAGTGTCTGTGCTAAATATTATGGACAATTGAATGAATTTTTCAGGGACAAGTTTATACTTTTGCTGTAGGCAGATTTTAGAGTCCAATCTCATTTTCAGAGGAATTCATTTTAAAGGATACTGTGAAGATTATTTTGTGCCAGTCTCAGCCTATCAATAACCATTACTGTGAACCTTGTGGTTCTTACTATGTTTTCAATACACCTTTAACCATAAAGAAACTTTGAAAAGATAGAGGTGTATCACTTACAAGACCCGGAAGCTACACAACATACATATCTGGGATCAAAGAGGGGAGAGGTCACTATATGAACCTGGGGTGGCAGAGGGAAAGAGAGGAGGGGAGAGGGAGACAGGAGAGCTGGAGAGAGGGGAGGGAAGCTACACTATGAGATTAGATAGGTTAAATATATTCAATGCATTTTCAACTTGTAATATTTCAACTTGTAATGAGTTTATGAAGATAGTTCCTTCATAAATAAAGGAAAATCTGTACCTTATGCTTACTACCTTGTATATTCAAAAATGAAACTGGCCATCATGGTATGAATCTCCCCACTAAACTATAAGTATCCTGAGGTCACAGTCTGAAAACTGATCATTTCTCTGTTTTTCTTAGCATCTTGCCAAGTGGAGTACAAAGACCAACTGCTCAAAAAAACTTGCTAAATGAACAAAGAGTGTATATACAGAAGTTAAATTTGTCAGTAAGCCAATTTGCATGAATTAAAAACTGGCCTGATATGTCTCCCACCTTCCCCTTTCTTTCAGTTTGTATACAAGAACACTTTATCTGAGATACAGGCCAAAAGTGAAGGTAAGTCTACTTTGGGGTGTGTGTGTGTGTGTGTGTGTGTGTGTGTTGGGGCAGGATGTAATAGGAGGAAGGGATGAAGGTTGAAGAAGAGGAGGTGTGGAGAGATAAAGTACAGGTTTTGCCCTTGAATTCTCAAAAGTCTTCCACTGCTTTGCAGTGACCTTGAGAGAGTCTCCTTTTTAAAAAAAAAAAAAAAGATTTATTTATTTATGCTTACAAGAGCTGGGTATAGGCCAGAGTCATGGGAGGTGAGAGGATTCACCAGAGACAGCGGGGAGCAGAACAGGCAGACTGAAACACACTGCCAAGGGCAGCAGTGAGCGAGGCAGGAGAGGTCTGCTGCGCCACATGGGCCCCCTCCCTGGCCAGCGGCAGGTATTGAACTCGTGCTGCAGTGGCTGCCGTTTGCTTCATAGTGCATTGCCCAACCCGCTGCACCACCAGGGAGACCCCGAGCAAGTCTCCTTAAGCCTTAGTTTCATCAACAATAAAATGGAGCTGTTAATAGCTACACTGCAGAGTTGTTGTTTTAAGAACCTGAAATTATAAATTTCATGTCCAGCTCCATGTTTAACAAAGAAAATGTGAGCCTCCCTGGTGGCGCAGTGGGTTGGGCAACGCACTATGAAGCAAATCGCAGCCACTGCAGCACGAGTTCGATCCCTGCTGCCGGCCAGGGAGGGACCCACGTGGTGCAGCAGACCTCTCCTGCTGTGCACGCTGCTCCCCTCAGCAGTGTGCTTCCGTTCATCTGCCTGTTCTGCTCCCCGCTCTGTCTGTGGTGAATCCTCTCACCCCCCACACCTCTGGCCTGTACCCCAGTGCTTGTATGCATAAATAAATAAATCTTTAAAAAAAAAAAAACACAAAGAAAATGCTTAATGTATTTAAATAAATAAAAAGTGTTTCTGAGACCCAGTGCAAGTCTGGGCACTCGCTAGCAGACCTACCAAGAGCTACAGTCATAGCACATGGGCGCTTTTCATTCTTTCTCAGGGTAGCGTGGGATAATTTTATCTTTGTCCATTTTGTCTTAACTTGTTTCCAAACAGTTTCTCTTTGGAATCTGGCCAGTGATCCTGTTTGAGCCACTCAGGAAACAATAATGAATTATTCCAACAAGAAAAAGTGCACCTACCATAGGCCTGGCCAAATGAATAAGGAAATTCTTGAAGATCTACGTGTTTGAATATATTATGGTCACCAGAACAAAGGAGTCAGCATTTGTAACTGATGCTGCCAGCCACACAGAACGAGGAGTAGGGCTCGTTGGATGTTTAGCTTGTGTGTTTATCTCATTTGTCCTCCTCACTCTCACCCTAAAATGATTCAAAAGAAACAGACATAATGTGTGTATATACTCAAATACTGGAAAAACTGGGCTTTTCTTAACAAGTTAACAATTATGTAGATCATAGGAAAGTAACCGTTTTTTTGACAAGGGTTGCATGTGAATTACACTTTTCTTAATATTTGATTAAATATGAAACCTGCTAAGGACTGGCAAAACCCTATATCCAGATGGCCAGCTGTGAGTCACACTTTGCTGTGTCAGCATTGATTTACATTTTTGTCTCACTAACCTCATGAATGGTATTCCCAGGTGAAAAAGTGCTATCTCTGGAATTCTAGTAGTTTTTTTTGCTGTCTGCTTCTGTACTAACGGGAGTGTCATAAGCCAGAATTCAGAGAGCCACTGCATTTTATACCTGCTACATCCAAGATTTGCAGTGGATTCTGGGGTGTCTGTGTGTGGCCACAGCCAGTGAGAGTTGGTAGGTCATCTGGTAGCCTTAGTAGAAGTTCGAATACATTGTACTGGCCCTGTAGAGTGTCACACTGCCAGCCTGTTAAAGGCGGTTTCTCTGTCTCTTGATCTTTGCAGATCTTTAATTTGTCACTTTTTATGACTGCAAACATGGTTGGTGGTCTAACCTACCCATATTCCATTCTGTTAGTATGATTTATTTGAAGTTATAAAGTGAAGGTGGTTTTACTCTGACTTTCTAAAGTATACAGTATTTTCCAGTTTTCAGAGAGACCATGGCTTGTTATACCCAGGGAAATGTGTTGGGTTAACTAGAGCTATAATGATCAAATTTATGAAAAGCTTATTAAGATACCTGCTCCTTCATTTTTTGAAGAAAGTAGATGAAAAATTTGAGAACTACTCTAACTTACTTGAACTCCCCAAGATTAAGTGTTTAAGAAATGGCAGTGAAATCTCATTATAAGGCAGCTAGTTCTAATTTGGATTTGAATAACAAAATAAAGCACTTTTCACAAACATAATACCTGACTACAGTAAAACCCTAATTTGACCTGCTTTTATTTCACCATATTTAGCATTTTTATGACTTTTTCCTACTTAGACATTATTATAAAATCCAATTGTTTTTGCCACATCTAAACATTACCCTAATTAAATCCTGAGTTAGACCTCAAAAGAAAATCATGTTTTTTTTATGCAAAAATGTAAAACACATCTTCCTTCCTGTGCTGCCATTATCACCCCAGAAGATTGAAACCTATTTTACTTTAGACACAAAAAAGCCTAGGATGGTGGTTGTGTAAAACTGATCAGCCACTCTACCTGCCTCCCCTAAACCTTGTCGTTTTTGCAGTGCTCAGTAAGTAGCCTTGGTACAAGTTTAAAGTCAATACAAATGGTGTTTTTCTTCACTTACTGGCCTTAGTTTTAGTCTAAGTACTGTTGTTCTTAATATGCCATTGGCAGATATTCTCACCTATTTTTATAGTAAGAAAAACACTTGCCAAACATACATCTGAAAGAATTTGGTTGTGCCTTAAGAAAGTTTAAAAGTAAAAAACTTCAACATACAGCTCATAAGACTATTCATTCTGTTGCCAGAAGAGTCTGAATTCTGGCCACACTTCATGTGCAGCTCTCTAGGCAGTCAGCCTCTTAACATGTTTTCAGTGAGTTTGTTACACACCATTACCTTTTTGTACTTTGCACTAACGATGCTGTCTCCATAAAGACACATCCTTCATGACAACGCTGCTAAACATTGTAAGACTAGGGTTCTGTAGTGTTAAAGTCAGATTAAGGGTACAGAGAGCACACCTTGACACTGACGCCCTTTAGAGCATTGTTATTGAATGAGTGATGCAGCCGCCAACACCTGCAGCCTCTTACTGAAGAAAGCTGTGCAGCGCCCACTCGAAGAAGCATCTGCACCACTAGGTGACTTGTAACACTGACCTGTTCTTCAAACACCCTTGTTTCTGTGGTGGGAAAGGCACGGAAGCTCAGCCTAAAACACTTGTGAGTATTGTGCAGAAAGCAGAGACTAAATCCACCTCTTCAATTCTTCAAGCTAGTTTGTGCCTCACCCGTGACTCTTTTAGCAGCCTAAGTAGCCTACTCAAGATTTTGCATCTGTGCCATATTGAGTATTATCTGGGTATTATCAAAATACTGCTGTTACTCAAAATATTGTTTTGTTTTGTTTTTATTTCAGTGACTATTTTCTTCTAGGATTTCAGGTGGGCCTTACATGGTTGGATAGTATCGCTCTCCTCTCCCTTCTCTTGGAAAATTGTTGACTAGAGTTTACAAAAAAACTGTTTCTTAATCTTTTTTACATGGTTTATTTGCATATCACCTGATGTGAAAGTTGTTCGTCATTGACCCCAATAGCAGTAATAAAGACTCCCAGGTATAGGGTACCTAGGTGGGGCAAGAGAGTCCTGCTTATACATTTATTATCCTTCCTGTGCTACCATTATCACCCCAGAAGATTGAAACCTATCCTACTTAAAAGATTTTTATTTATTTTTGCATAGAAGAACTGGGGTGCAGGCCAGAGGTGTGGGGGGTGAGAGCAGTCACCAGAGACAGAGTGGGGAGCAGAACAGGCAGATGGACTGAAACACTGCTGAGGGGAGCAGCAGGGAGGCAGGAGAGGTCTGCTGCGCCATGTGAGTCCCCTCCCTGGCCGGGATCGAACTCTTGCTGCAGTGGCTGAGGAAGCCCCACAGTGCAGTGTTCAGCCCACTATGCTACCAGGGAGGCCCCTATTCTACTTCAAACACAAAAACCAGGAAGATGGTTGTGTTAAACTGATCAGCCACCCCACCTGCCTCCCTAACCCTAGTTGCTCCCCTGAAACATCACCATCACCTGAAGTGATCTCTTTTATCTTTGTGATATTATCTAAGTTGATGATTACTAGGAAAAACATTCATTTCTGAAAAATCTACAAATGAGAACCCCAGATAGTTGCATTTAGTTTACTAGAATTAGTGATAATGAAGATTCCCAGGAATGTTTATCTGGGCTTTCCTTATACAAAGGAGTATTTTTCTTATAGTAGGGAGAGGAGGTGTGAATCAAAGAAATAAAGAGACCAAAACTTGAGGTATATAGTGCATGGGAATCTTTAAATGCATGAAAAAGTAAGTTCTGTTTTAATGCTAATACCTTCAGAACTGTAGCCAATACTCCTAAAAGTTCCTGACTATTTAAGGCTTTCTTATGAGTCCTATGGGTTCCCTATTACTTTGCTCTTGAAAAAAAAATAAAGATTCATTACTAAGTCGACAGTTTCAGCTCTCAAATCCACATTACATGACAGTCTTTTAACCCTGTGGTTTATGATGTACTACTGGATAAATATTGATGTAAAGCTGATGTTTTAAAGAGTAATGTGGCTACTTGCAGATCTACCTCTGTCTTACATTTTGCATCATATCAATGCCATAATATAATTAGTTTAATCACATTGTCTTGTTTTATCAGTGTCTAAAATTACAGCTTATTAACTATGCTGTAACCATTTGGAAATAATGACTAAATTTGGTGAAAAGTAGTTAAGCCTCCTTCTAGAAGGGGCTGTAAAATGAAAACAAAAAGCTGTTATGACCATCCAGATGGTAATCTTCAATGCTGTTTTTCAAACTTGTATGTCCTTTAAAAATTAGAAGAAAAAAATTTAATATCTACCTGTAGTTGCTAGAAGTGGTGAAGTTGCCAATATTAATGAGGTGTATGTGAGCATGCCACTGGATTTAGTAATTTCTCCTTTTTGGGAGGAAAAACTTTTTCCCTACTTTTTTAAATTCAATAAGCTTATTCAGGTATGTACACAAGAGTTCAAAGAAAAAATTTGTAGTGAAGGAGACAGAATGTGACTTGTTACCATCTTAATAGGGGAAGAAAAGTGGAGAGAAAGAACACTTTGGAAACACAGATGACCTTTTTGAGAGATATATGAGCCCTAAAGAACAGACGAGAAATATGGTAGTTTTGTATCTTCTGTTTAGATGTGGTGCTTAATTTATCTCCAATGGTAAGGACCAATCTTGTTTTTGAAACTCCCAGCAGATTTATGACAATTGAGTTCTTTTGGGAGTTTCTGCTTTAGGCAAAAAGGAAATTCAAGGGGGATTAAAACTTCTTTCTGCACCTGTTGATTCTCAAATGCCTTCAACTCAAAATAATCTTTATATCACAGTCATGTGTTCTAGACCCTTCATTTCACCTGTATAATTCTTTCCAAGAAGTTTTTATAGACCAGAAACTGGAGAGAAGATTTGGGTTAGAATTTGGGATGTAAGAAATCTGCAAAGGGGAAGAAGGCATAGGTTTTTATGAACAAACAAAAGACAAAAAAAATAATTGGAACAGATTATTAACTCGTTTATTCTAGTGAGTCAAAAGAATATCTAGATGTTTGTCTCAAGTGTCTTTAGTGGCATAAGGATAGCAGTGGTGGTCTCACAGTCATGGTTGTTTCCTGAACTCAAAGGACCAAGTTCTGGTAAATGTCTTGAGTGTCCTAAATTATGGTGAAAAAATACTGCAGTTATCAAATTGTCCAGCTTTAGTTTGCATGACTCAAGAAAGGGGAAGTATTAGTTCTTACTGATGGCAATTGAGGAGAGTGGAAGAAAAACTGAAACATTACTAACAAAATACATAAGATGACAAGGGTGCTCACTTCGGCAGCACATATACTAAAATTGGAACGATACAGAGAAGATTAGCATGGCCCCTGCGCAAGGATGACACGCAAATTCGTGAAGCGTTCCATATTTT
>JAGFMF010011429.1:6361678-6371683 GCA_019455555.1 Galemys pyrenaicus
GGCGCGGGCGGGGCGGGCCGGCGGCGCGGGGCGGAGGCGCGGGCGGGGCGGGCCGGCGGCGCGGGGCGGAGGCGCGGGCGGGGCGGGCCGGCGGGGCGGGGCGGAGGCGCGGGCGGGGCGGGCCGGCGGCGCGGGGCGGAGGCGCGGGCGGGGCGGGCCGGCGGCGCGGGGCGGAGGCGCGGGCGGGGCGGGCCGGCGGCGCGGGGCGGAGGCGCGGGCGGGGCGGGCTGCCGGCGGGGAGCCTGAGTTCCAGCTCCCGCCCCAGACCAGCCGCTGGGGATCCCGGCCTGAGCCGAGGCCCATCTCGCCTTAGCACTAGTGTCGGCGCTGTGCCCTGCATCCCCCCGAGTCCGGCTTCACCTGCGACGGCGCGGCAGGTAGGAGGCGCTGCGGAGGGAGGCGTGTGCGAGCGCGCGGGTGTTGGTGAGGGATGTGTGCGGGTACCGCGCCGTCAGTGCGTGCTCTGGGAGCCCAAAGCGGGTGTGTGTGTGTGTGTGTGTGTGTGCGTGCGCGCGCACGGGTGTGTGTGTGTTTGCGGGCGTGCATTCCACAGTCCAGGCTGGACAGAGGTGAGCGCTGGCCTTGAGGCCCGGGAGTGGGCAGCCGGGACCTCGAGCATCCGCCTAGGTGTGGGTGGGAGAGTTGTCCCTCTTCCCATCTCCCCAGGCTTCCTCTAGTTCAGTCGCCTGGGGATTTAAGCTCCCTCCTCTCCCTCACAATTCCCCTTTCCTGCTCCCTGCCCAGCCCCACCCTGTCTCTGGAAGCTTAGGTAGGGGGATGTTCTGGAGCGATGGCCAGAGCCCATTCCCTTCCTGAACCCTTCCCGGTCTGATTAGGGGCCTTGTTTCCTGGGTTGCTGGATGCCAGTGTGTTGAGTTCCAGGAACTCCTGGAGAGGATGAACCTTGGACTTCTCTGCCCTTCAGAGTTTGGGGACCGGGGGTTCAGGTGCCACATTTTCTCCAGTCTTCATTTTTTTGTCCTGGGCTTCAACCCTAGACCTAATAGGGATGAGGAGAGTGGGATACAGAGGGATGAAGTGTGCATCCAACCCTCTCTTTCAGAGCTACTGAGACAGAGTTTGAACCAGGCCAGCTCTCAAGCCAGAATGTTCTTTCACTAGCACTGTTGGAGAGAGAAGTGCTAAGGGAAACATAAGATTCTAGGGGGGAGGAAATCTAGGCAGACTTCTTGGAAGAAAAGGGTTAGAAGGTAGGCCTCAGCCTACCATAAGAGTGAAAGCTCCTGTGGTACCAACTGTGTTCCGCTGCAAGGATTGAGGATCCCCCCTCTCCAGAATTTGAGTTCCTATTCCAGTCCCAGAGTTCCAGGAAGGGGATAGGAGTGGTCTTCCAGAGGGACCCGATAGGGAAGGTGTGCCCAGCTGCTGCTGCTTCAGGTCAGGCCAGAGCTAGGTGCCAGGACAAAGGTGCTTGGGTGGGGTCATGGCCCTAAGGAGCCTCTTTTCTGACTGGTGAGGCCTGTGAGTCAATAGGTAAGACCCTGGCCAGAGTGGTACCCAGGGCTGGGAGCCCAAGGCAGGGAGAAGCCTCTCCCTACCTGGGAGTGACTTCACTGCAGATATATGGGTGGGTCTGGGCAGCGAATTGCAGGCCTAGGGAATAGCGTAGATAAAGGCCCGGAGGTGCGAAATTAGATGATAGTCGGTGGGGAGGGGCAGTAAGTAGTCCAGTGTGCTCTGAGATGGGTCAGTTTGGCTGAGTCGGTGGGTCACTTTGATGCCAGTGCAGCGAGAAGCCCCTGCCTGTCCCTTGCCTCTCTCTCCTGAGGCCTCAGCTTGGCTTGGGAGGACAGGATTTGATAGGGGTTATAGAGCAGGAGTAGGGGTGAAGGTGTGGTGCTAAGAGGCTACACAGGCCCCAGCAAGGGGAAGAGTAGATGGAAGAGCCCTCTCTGAGAAGGGCCACTGGGGATAGAGCAGATCTGGGGAAGTCAGCTAAGTGGGGGTGGTGAGAGGCCTGTGGGCCTCTGGGGGTGACCCAGATGCTGCTCTCAGGTCAGTGCTATCTCTGGCTGCTTTTTCCTCTGCTTGCCCTCTGTGCCCTCAGGCCCGAAGCTCTGGCCTCCCAACAGAGGTCCTCCTGGAGCCCGGTGGATACAGGCAACCCTCGCTCCACCATGCCTCCCACTTGCAGGGTCTGCCCTGGTCCAGACTTCTTACTCACCTTCAGCACGTGACCTTGAGGACAACCCTATGTGTCAGGGGGTCAATGCTGCCTAGTCTCAGGGATTTGGGACACTTGATGGTGAAGGTAGAGTGTCACTGAAAATACTTTACAGGTGCAGGGTGTTCGTAGCCATTAGAATTCCCAGTAACTAATAATCAGCATCACTTAATCCCTCCCTCCCTGGGGCAGACAGCCCAGAGGATGGGGAGTCAACTTTGGGAGCAGGAAATGGGGTCTCTCTCTAGGCTTGCATGGGTGGAGAACCCCTCTCACTTCACCATGTCCCTGGGCCTCACGAAGGCGCCTAACCCCTAAACAAAAAGCAGAAAGCTCAACAGTGGGCCTTGGGGTCCCCCAGCTGCAGAGGTGGGTCTGCAAGCCCCTCCCCAGGCTGCTCCCCAGCCATCTTGGGGCCTGGGCAGAAGTCTGTCTGCAGCTTGGACTCTCACTGTGCGCAGTCTGTCTTTGCTGCCTGCGAATGTCTGTGCAGACGTCTTCCTCTGCTCCTTGAGCCCCACCATGCCCTGCCCCTCCTGCTCGAAACTTTCCAAAAACTTCCTTGGCTGCTAGTGGTCCCCCCAGGAGTTGACTTCCAGGCTCACCTCCTGCAGCTTCTCTGTCGGTGGTGATGCCTGGGATTGCCTCACTACCTTCAGAGCCATTTGACTTTCCTTTGGCCTCAGGCCTTGCCTTTCCCTGCCCACTAAAGGCAAGATGGCGCAAATCCCTTCCCGGCTCAATCCAGTCCAGGGTGCTTTGGGAAGCCAGCCCACAGACTTGGAAAGGAAATGTGGGGCGATATGAGCATTTGCTCACTGCGTCCGCCTGAGTTTCAGCTCTCCATTCTACTTGTCTGGAGATGTGTTTCTTAGGCCCCAAGCTCTCCCAGCACCTGGGGTGTGAGGTACAGACAGTTGCCACTGTGATGACCTGTGGTGTGGGCTGTGGTTTTCGGCCACACTGGGACACGTGGTCAGCTGTGGGAGAAAGTGGCTAGAGCAGAGCCCATCTGTTGGCGCCCAGCTGTCCATCGCTGTTGGGTGCCCAGGAGAGAACCACAGGATCTGGGGTCACAAAAGCTAGAGAGGGCCTCCCTGGTGGCGCAGGGATTAAGCACTGCACTACGAAGCATCCGCAGCTACTGCAGCAGGAGTTCGACATGGCACAGCAGACCTCTCCTGCCTCGCCCGCTGCTCCCCTCAGCAGTGTGTTTCAGTCGTTTTGCCTGTTCTGCTCCCTGCTCTGTCTCTGGTGGATCCTCTCACCCCCCACCCCTCTGGCCTGTACCCCAGTTCTCGTGTGCATAAATAAATCAATCTTAAAAAAAAGCTAGAGGGCCTGAGGCTCTGTTCTGCCTGCCCCTGCCAGCCAGACCCCGCCCCAGTACCCACTGCTGCTGTGTGACTGATGCCAGCCGGGAGGCGAAGGGACCCAGGTGGCTTATTACCAATAATAGTAACCAACGCTGAGGTGTGGGGTGACTTTGTTTTCTGCTGTTTCAACTCACAGAGTAAGAACTTCGTTCTTGGCCGGGCACTCACTCGCTTCCTGAGCAGGAGAGGCCAGAGGCCGCTTCTTCAGGGACACTGTGCCTGTCCCGCTGCTCCCACTCATCGCACACACCCTCCTCTTGCAGTTCGGGAAGTCACACGCCTGAGAGGCATCTTGTGACCCTGGCCACCACGGCAGTCCGGGTCCTTCTGGAGGCTCTCGCAGAGAATGTGTTCCTTGTCTATCCCAGCAGCTTCTGGCTTTCCATGACCTCATCACCCAGTTTGCACCTCCTTCTTGCTGCCTCCTTCCTTTGTGGGGTCTAGCCCCCTTTTGCATCCCTCTTGTGGGGACATTCATAAGGACATGCAGGGCCCATCTGGGTAATATGGGGTGATCCTCCTCTCAGGATCTTTCATCACAGCTGGAAAAGTTGATTGACCTTACAAAGTAACAGTCCCCAGCTGCAGGGATCAGGGTGTAGATCTCTTTGGGGGCTGTTATTCTGCCTGCCGAGGTGACCCAGGGCACTGCAGTGTCACTGCAGGCTCCATTCCCAGAGATCTCCCCTCCCAAGCCCCACAGTCCCCCACTTGCCCCTGAGTGGGAGCTGTGTCGGCGGAGCCTGGTTCTGCTCTATCTCTGACCCCTGAGACCGGCAGCCAGACTCAGAAATGCTGGGAAGAGAGGAAGGTGCTGCATGTCCCAAGGGCTGCCCCAGTGAGGAACTCCCTCTGCACTTGGCAGTGTGCTGGTCTCAGAGTGGAATGCAGCTCATTTCACTGTGCACGTACTGAGCCCAGTGAAGATCTCATCACCCTGGAGGGCTGACTGGGCTAGGAGCCCCTTTTTGCAGAGGAGTATATCAAGGGCAATTGAGGGTAAGTACTGCCTGGGGCAGAGGTGCATGAGGGGAGCAAGAGGTGGGGGCAGCTTGGCCCCGTGAAGCAGAAAAGACCTTCAATTTACAGATAAAAAACCTGGGACACTAAGAAGGGAACTGTTTTGCCCCTCTGTGGCCCCCATCTCTCCATCTGAGGAGAAGGCTGTGGACAGCATGGTCTGAGGCCCTGGTTTCTCCTCTGCTGGGCACTGGGAGGAGGAGGCATTGACATTCGGGGCTGCCATGTGCAGGAATGTCTAGGTGCAGAGCAGGATCAGGAGCCTAGAAGGCTGCAGATACCCTCACCTGGACGGGGGCTTGCCATCCTAAGGACCGACTCCCAGAGAACCCCTCATGCTGTGAAGCTGGCCCGTGGGGGTCCATTTCATCCCCAAGGCCAAGGCCATGGGACACCCAGCCCTGTTTCTCTCAGGGGCCATCTCTACAGTCAGGCCTCCCTACCTGCCTCCTGGCCTCCTTCCCGTGCCAGCCTTCCTGTGACTTGTCCGGGAGCCCTGCTCACAACCTGCACACTAGGGGCTCTTGGTTGGCTTTCTGAGCCTACGTGGCAAAGTTTCTATGCTAGCCCCTTCTTCCAACCCCTCCCATCCCTGCCTTGAGCTCCAGCTTCGCCTAATGGTTTCCCTTAGAACTTCCTTCTCTAAACCTCTCACTTCCAGGTCTTGGAATCCTAGCCTGTCCTTGACAATCCTGCTTAAATACTATATCCTCTGGGCAGCCCTTCCTGCTCCGTCTGAGTGAGTCACTGACTGCCCTTTCAGAGCCACCCCTCAGCCTGGCACTGGGTCTCCATCTCCTCTGCAGGCTGACTCCAGGCCAGAGTGCTGCGTGACCCTTGATGCCCCTCTGCCAGGCACAGAGGTGAGGGTGAAGGTTGGATGGGGCACTCCCAGAGGCTGGCGGGGGCGGCTGTCACTTCTGAGGA
This sequence comes from Galemys pyrenaicus, assembly GCA_019455555.1. Taxonomy (NCBI): domain Eukaryota; kingdom Metazoa; phylum Chordata; class Mammalia; order Eulipotyphla; family Talpidae; genus Galemys; species Galemys pyrenaicus. Next base: position 6,367,187 of record JAGFMF010011429.1, read on the forward strand.
TGTGTAGGTTGAGTAGGAGATTGACCTAAGAATCAAGCCTCAGTTTCCCAGTCTGAGAAATGGGCCCTGCCCCAGCAGGTTCCTAACCCTGTGTCTCAGAGGCGTGTGGTGGGAAGAACACAGACCGCCAAGGAGGAAACAGGAAAAGAGGATGTCCTGGTAGCAAAACCAGCAGATCAGAAGAGAACAAGAAGTGTCCTACCCCCACTTTCAGTCAGTGGTGAGAACCTGCGAGGGCAGGGGCTCCCTGGGGCTCACGCAGCAGCAAGAGGTTCACACGGCTCCAGTGACCTGATCTAGGGTGGGTTTGCCAGGCTGTTTCCCCGAGGGGAGGGAGCAGCACCTGTGACCTGCAGCTTCAGGTGCCACATTGGTCACCCACCCTCAGGTAGGAGAGAGCACAGGGGCCCATCTCCCCCCTCCGCACCTCTCTGGCAGGACGTGGTGTGGGGCTGCTCACCCTGCGATGGTGACGCTACTCTGGTTTCCTGGGATGTGGGACTTTGGTGGCCACACCAGATGGACGAGCTGCTCACCTCCCTGAGACCAAGCGCGGACGCCCTTGCCTAGGAAGCCCCTGCTTCTGGGACTGTGGCCGGTTCCCAGCTTCTTCCTATTCCTCGAGTGGCCCACTGAGCGACCTTTGGAGACTCTGCTCCCAGGCACACCCTGCTTAAAGAGGTTTCCTGCCCCCTCCTCACAACACCCTGTGGGGGCACCCAACTCCCAAATGGAACAACTGGCAGGGAGAGTCCTGGGCTCGCAGCCAACTGGTCCAAGAGCAGCCCTTTCCTCCTGCTCCGGGGACATCATTGTTCCAGGACCAGCCAGAGACCCTGCACCCCCAGAGTGCCTGACCCTGCCCTCCAGCCCCTCTCTTTGCAGGGAGTGACTTGTCTGTCTGTTTATGTCCTAAAAGATCCCTTTGAGCTGGAAGACAGAACCGATAAAGGGTAAAGGAGGGGAGTGAAGAAGAAAGACAGGATTTCCCAGTCTCTGCTGGCTTTGGCCAGATGACTCACTGGGCCTGGCACCCTTCCGCACCCGCACCCCTGACCCTGCCACCCGGTGGCCCCAGCCCAGCCCTCCCTCCTCAGCGGTCTCCGCCCCATCCTGTCATGTCCCTCAGAACATGGTAGGGGGGAGAAGGGGTCCTGTTGGCCCAGAAAACGCCCTTAACGGGACACATACCCATCAAGCCAGCTATTGAAATGCCAGCTGTGGAGCAAGAGGAGAAAGGGGGGGGGGGGGTGGAATAGGAGATGCTGCCATTGGCAAAAGCAAACACAAATTACCAGCAGTTGCAGAACTGGGAGGCTCTGCCCTTCCCAGGCCCCCTCTCTGGCATTTGGTCTTCCTCGCCCTGGCCCAGGCTTTCTCTGACCTGAGTTCACAGCCTTAGCTCCTTGCCTCGCCACCTGAGCCCCCAGCAACCCCTTAGAGCCCCAGAGCTGCCCCCTACCCCCACCCCCAGCTGCTCCTTCCAGCAGTGGCTCCTCCTGCCTTCCCTCTGCCTGTGTGGCCTGCCTGCCCTGCCCCTGCTGGGTCCGACCTAACCCAGTTCCAGAGACTCCATTCTTCTGGCCCTGAACCCCCCTGCAACAGGCCTTTCTGCTGCAGTGCTGACTACTGTGTGTCTGTACATCTCCCTGTGTCACCCCCTCTTCCTGGGTCTGCCTTGAGCATCTGACCCTTTCCTTGTCTGCTCAGGGCAGCAAAGAACAGCTGATAAGTCCCAAATGTTCAGCCCTTTGGTGATCATATGGCAAGGGGCAAGGGACAGGGGGGCACTGTTGCCCGGAGTGGGAGGCAGTGGAAGGAAGGGAGGTGGGGGACCTGGGGCTTCAGTCCTCAGGTTCTAGGTGCGGGGCATCATGGGCCCTTTCGACTGGCACTGGGAGATAATTCTGTAGGGCCCTTGCTGCACAAGGGACAACCAATAGGGGGTATAGGGAATGGGCACATGGTAGCGGACCCCTCAGCAGATCTTCTGGGTTCTCTTTTACCCCCAGAACTGTCTGGTTGCCGAGTTGAGCCCCCCCTCCCCACACACACACACACAGCTCTAGAAGGACTGGGCTGTCTCCTCCACTCACACATGAGCCCACCACTGCCAGGTCTGTGGCCATCCTTCTGCATATTCTGCTCTAGTCTTGCCCTTTTCTAGTGCATTTTCCATGTGACAGTCAGGGATCTGGGGTCCCTCCCCTGCTCACATTCCTTCCCTCAGGAGCCTGGCCAGGTGCTCAGGACCTTTGGTGGGGTTCCCTGAGTACCTCCCTACCCACCTCCTCTTTACAGGGGCTCAGTTCCTTCCTGTGAGCACTGCACCTGCCCAGAACATCTCCTGGGGTGATTTTAGGCTGGCTGGCACCCCTTTCTCAGATGTAGAGGAAAACTTGGAGGTGTGTGCCTATTTGGGGCTTAGGAACACCTCTCTCTATTGTGGGACCCCCTCTTGGGCATGATCACTCCAAGGTCTAAGCTGTAGCCTAAGAGAGGAGACTCAGCCAGGACTAACTAGGGCTTTGACCCAGCCTGGGGCTCTTTCCGACCCCCCATTCCTACATTGTCTCACCCTCAGAACGAGGCAGTACCTCCCAGGTGTGTGGTGTCCACTCCAACAGGGCTTAAGCTGTGACGGACCCAGGATTGCTAAGAGGTGACCCCTAGAATTTGCCAACCCTTCCTTTCAGGGCCACTGGGTTTCTATTTGTTTAACTGTTCATTGAAGCAGAGCTTCAATAACTTCAGTATTCAACCTTGAGAATAGTGCCTAAATTATGGGCACACAGCTTAATGAATTTGCACAGTCACCACTCCATGCGGCCACCACCCAGATCCAGAAACAGTGTGACCAGAACCCTTGAAGTCTTCTCTACCCCTTCTGTTACTGCCACAAAAGTGCCATTCTCTTGCTTTCCTTTCCATGAAGATAAATTATACCTGCTTTTCAGTTTATGTCAATGGAATCACGGTTTTGCTTTTCTTGTTTGATATTATGCTTATGCAGCCCATGGAGTTGCATGTAACAATACTTTGATCATTTTCATTGCTGTGTAATATTCCACCACCACAAAATATTTACCCTTCTGTTGATAGACACTTGAATTTTTTTCTAATTTCCTAGCTGTAGTAAATACTAGTATGATAAACATTCCTGTACATGTTTTTGTGAATATGTGCATATTCACAAAATTTGGTGCATACTTTAGAGTAGAATTGCTAGGTGAGAGACTGTGTTTTTTGGCTTTAGTGTGTGTGTGTGCGTGTGGTGTGTTTTGGGTGTTGTGGTGTCTCATTGTGTTTTATTTTTTAAGATTTATTTATTTATGCATGTGAGAACTGGGGTATAGCCCAGAGGTGCAGGGGGTAAGAGACAGAGTGGGGAGCAAAACAGGAGTATCTACTGAAATATATTGCTGAGGGGAGCAAAGGGTGAGATAGGAGAGGTCTGCTGTGCCACGTGGGTCAGCTCCCTGGCCAGGGATCAAACTCTGCTGCTGCGGATAGCTTCATAGTGCTGAGACTTAACCCCTTGTGCTATCAGGGAGGTCCTCATTGTGGTTTTTAATTGCTCTTCCTTGGTGATAAGTGAAGTCATGCACTTCTATTTTTCAGCCATTTGGATGCACTCTTTTGTTTTCTTCAAAAAGCTTTATTGTTTTGCTTTTCAGTTAGCTCTACAGTCGATGTGGATTTAATTTATGTGTGTAGCAGGAATGAGATCAAGAGGAATCATTTTCCATACCAATAGCTAGTAGACCCATACCACTCCTTGAAAATACCCTCCTTCCCCAGTGCACTGGTGTCACCTCAATCAGGTGGCCCCTAACTACACTTTCTATGCTGTTCCATTGGTCTGTTCAGAACCACACAGTCTCACTTTCTAGTGCTTTTGATAGGCCTTGTTAAGTGCTAGTGAGTCCTCTAGCTAGTTCTTCACTGGTCTCTATGTGCTGGCTCTGTGATCTGCCCCTTGCCATCCAGCTCTACAACACTGTCCCCAAACCTTCCTGGACAACCTCCTGTCCTCCAGGGCTTGGTGTATCACTGAGGCTGCTGCCCTCACAACTGGGAAATTAATCTTTTTCTTTAAGTCAACTTCCTTTTCCCTTAATATTTCTTAAGGGAAACTGTAGCTACAGTAAATGAGATGTCAGCATTATTCTCCATAAATATGCAAGGTAACTGGAAAAATCTTAAAGTAAAAGCAACAGAAAATTCAGTCAGTTCCAGCCAGATGCTATTGCTCTAGGTCTTTTTCGTTAAGTAGGAGATGGGCAGGGGCTTTGAGGGTGGTGAAAGCCAGAGATGGTGTAGCTGTCCTGCAGCTTAGGCTGCCCTGGAGAAGTGTTACAGGGCAACCCTAATATAAAATGGGTTCCCCACACTGGGTTTGTTACAGGGCAGGGAGGGGAGCACCCAGAACCCCCAAACCTGCCCTCTCTGAATGGGTTCTGCCATCCGCCGCATTAAGACAAACATACAAAACCT
>JAGFMF010011429.1:6386353-6429633 GCA_019455555.1 Galemys pyrenaicus
GCCACGTGTACCTGGAGTTGGGACTTTTAAGTCTTCTGAGCGCGCGGGTGGAGAACCCAGTGTGGGGAACCCATTTTATATTAGGGTTGCCCTGTAACAGTTTGACTCTTTAAAGAGTAAAAAACCAGGGCCTCCCTGGTGGCGCAGTGGGTTGAGTGCACTTCTGTGAAGCATCTGCTGCACAGCAACGTGAGTTCGATCCCTGGCCAGGGAGGGGACCCACATGGTGTAGCGGACCTCTCCTGCCTCACCTGCTGCTCCCCTCAGCAGTGTGTTTCGGTCGATCTGCCTGTTCTGCTCCCCACTCTGTCTGGTGAATCCTCTTGCCTCCCACGACCCTGGCCTGTTCCCCAGCTCTTGTATGATAAATGAATAAATCTTTAAAAAAAAAAAAGAGTAAAAAACCAACTTTCTCCAAACCCCGGGGGAGGCCCTCTTCACTGCTCTCTCTTCTCCTGCTCCTCTTGTAAGCTGGCTGGAGTTGTGGCCGCTGGTTTGAAGGATCTCTTCAGCCAGCTTCCCTGCTATGGCTCCCCTCCTCCTTTCTCCCAAAATGGAGTAAGGAGGATGTTTTGAACCAGATGGACTTGACTGCTGTATGGGGGTTTGACTGAGCAAGTCACTTCCCTGGAACTCAGTCGCCTCATCTGTAGATGGGAAGAATAATTCTTGCCATCATGGTCTCTGGAGGTTGAAACGACCTGAGGCATCTGTGGGGAGACTCACCACAGATGTGGGGGTGGCAGATGACACCACCACAGATGTGGGGGTGGCAGATGACAGACTGCTGTCGCCTCTCGCCACCTGCTCCTGGCCAGCACTGGGTTGGGCACCTGACAGCAAACTTCCATCTTTTATAGACTCTGCAGTTGGAGCCAGAATTTTCCACTTCAGTCCCCACCCAGCACCTGCCTGGGGCACACACCTCCTCCCTCCCAGTGTTTCTTTGTTCTCTCCACAACTGCAGGGCTGGCTGGCTTCCCTGAGGCTGTGGGCCTGGCCAGGGAGATAAGGGGACTCCTGAGGTGTGCGAAGGGGAGGGCAGGGCAGCTCTCTCGGCTCAGACCCAGGACCTTCTCATCCCTTCGAGGACAGAGTGTACCCCAACTTCCCATTCAGCACTCTGCCTCTTCCTGTCTCCGAAGATAAGCCCGCAGGGCCTTTGATAGAACCCAGAAAGGAACAATCAGATGTCAGTTTGGGAAGCTCCCAGAATTCTCTCAAGGTGGCCTGGGGGGGGTGGTCCCCAGCCCCATCCCTGGGCTCATGCACCCCAAGCTGTTGGGTTGGCCCAGACTGGGGGTGATAGGGGCGACGACCATTACGCTCTGCCGATGGCATCCAGGAGGCAAAAGACCCCACACTCTCACCTCCTTATATGTCCATTCGGCATTCCAGCTGGCTTTTCCTCCAATCTACCTTCACTCAGGCACCTTAAACCCCTATAGAGACTCCCAAGGCCTCTGCGCACAAGGCTTCTCTCTATGGAGTCCCCCACCAGCCCCAGTGAACTTTTCTTCTGAGATTGCTTGTGTGGGTCTTGCCGACCCCTAACACAAACCAGCACCTGGAGAAGGTCCCACTCTTTACCCTCCTGAACATTAGGCCCCTGTGCGCTGCAAAGGCAGTTTGCATGACCCTACTTAGGAAGGCTTCCTTCCGAATAATGGGTTGCTGTGAGAGGACAGGCGTGTGGAGTGGGGACCAGGTCTGTTGCTTGGGGGTAGGGCACTGACTGTAACTCCTAAAACACTGTTCCTTTTTCCTGTCCCAGGAGAGGTCCTGCGTCCTTCCTGCACCTCAGTTTCCCCAGTCCTCTGTCTGCCCCCTGCTGTGACCTTAGATTCCAGGAGGAGGTGGGGGGGATGGAGGGTGGGGAGTGGATGGAGGGTGGGGAGCCACTGTCCTCTTTGTGTACAGGCCTGGGGGCCTGGGGGTTGTGGTTGTGGGCTGTGGCCTGTGTCCAGTGGAGCAGGTCTGAGCTGGGAGGGGCTGAGAGGTGAGAGGTGGCCACAGGTCAGGAGGCAGTGCCGGAGAGGTATGTTGACTAGACAGTCACCTCCCAGCCCTGGGGTTGACTTGTCTCAGGTTTCAGCTTCCGGTTCTACTCCCAGAGATCCTGCAGCAGCCCCAGCACAACCTGCCTAGCCCTGCTCCTCACTGGAGGCGTGTGGGCAGGTTCAGGCCATTGCCTAGAGCTCCCAGGTGGTGCAGAGACCCCAGGCAAACCTCAGTGTGGACGGTGATGGGAGGGTGCGCAGGTGGCTGGGGTCGGGGAGGATGGGGTCCTCTTGCAGGGGCAGCTTGCACAAATGGGCGCCTGTCATTGGGACTGTGACTGTTTTCATGCAGGGTGCCCCAAGGTGGCTGCAGACCCCAGGTGCCATCAACTTCAGGCAGTGTCTCTAGGTCCGAGCTGGTGAGCTTGCCCTCTCCTGACTGTGGGAGAGTCAGGGCCACGCTGAGCTGCAGGCTGGAGCTCCCGACCCCTGAGTTTAGTCTCTCGGGCTGAGAAGCATCCAGGGCTGAGTCTTGTTCTGTGTTAGGCTGACAGTTTTTCCCTGGCGGGGCTGCTCAGTAGGGGCAGGGTTCCATCAGAGAGCCCGGCCAGAAGTATTCTATCCCATTCATCCCCTGCCTTTTTCTTTTTCTTTGTTTTTGTGCATACAAGAGCTGGGTGTGAGAAGATTCATCAGAGACAGTGGGGAGCAGAACAGGCAGATGGACTGAAATATGCTGCTGAGGGGAGCAGTGGGAGAGGTCTGCTGTGTCATGTGGGTCCCCTCCTTGGCTGGGGATGAAACTTGCCTGCGGTGGCTGTGGAGGCCCCACAGTGCGGTGCTCAACTCCTTGCGCCGCCAGGGAGACACCCCCACTCCACCCCCACCCCCACCCCTCGTGCTCCCCTTCCCCAACCCTACCCCACCCCCCTTGACCCTGGGCTTCACTGCCCCCGCCTGGGCCTCAACATCCTTCTCTGTGCAACGAACCCTGTGTCTCTGCAGCTGGGCCCTGGCTGGGGAGATCTGAAAGGGAAAGGTGCAGGGTCACCTCTGCAGACACCTGTGATGCCAGGCCTGTCCTTCCCATGGGGGATGGTGGCTGTGGTCCTCCAGATAGTGAGTCCCCCTTCATCCCTGTCCTCCAGGCCCAGGGAGACAAACGCTAAGTCATGGCTCCCTCTGGCTCACAGCACTGGGTGTGAGCCTGGCCTGGGAGATAAGAGCCCAGAGCTGTGGGGAAGGAGGCCCAGCTTCCTGACAGCCGCCTCCTGGGGCAATATTACTCAGCCCTTGGCAGCTGGCAGTCTGCTCTTGAGAAACCTTGCAGCTTGTTTCCTCCTCTCCCTCAAGTCCCTCTGGAGCTGTTCATGGCTCAGGGGAGTTACGACCCTCAAACCAGCTTCTAAGGCATTGACTTTCCCATTCGAAGGTGGCAACAAGAACCCCACACACCTCAGTGAACACCGATATTCCTTGTTCCATTTCCACCTGCCACCTCCCTCCATGATCAATGGAATACTCACACAGCCCCTCAGGGAGAGCGACCTGTCTCCTTTGCATGGGTGAGAATGGAGACTCAGAGAGGTTAAGACCCTGGCACAGAATTGCGCAGCCTGTAACTGGGGAGCTGGAATTCTGTTTTCACCTTCCTGACTCTGCTGCCCTCTGCTGGCTTCCTGCAGTAGGTTCTCAGTGCTTTGTTGCTTTGAACTATTCAGTAGGTGGAGCATCTGCTGTGGTGGAGGCAGGTGTGTGCTGTGTTTCTGGGGCATGGTATTCAACCTCCGGGTCTCAGTTTCCTCACCTGTGAAGTTCCTCGCTTCACAGGAACTTCACAGGTGCCCACAACACCACCTCTCAGGGCCATGGTGATCCAGTCATGGTGCTGGTAGTTGCTTGGTCTTGAAAGGCACGTCTCAGTACTTGCCACCCCTTTGTCTGTTCTGCCCCCCTCTGCGAGCAGCCCCTCCCTCTCATGTCCCCACAATGCAGGTGCTGACGGAGAGGTGGCGGGGCAGGCAGCTGCCTGGACTGGGAAGTGGGGAGGGAGTCTCCCATGCTTAGCCCTGCCCCAGCCTGGCCCACAGGGCATGTCAAGGGCACTCTGGAGCACTTAGGTGGCTCCTCAGCTGTGCTTGGCATTTGCTTGCTCTGTGTTCTTGCAGGCCACTGCCCCCCTCGGAAACTTTATTTCTCATCCATAAAATGGACCGGCAACCCCATGCTGCTCAGGCAGTCTGCCGGTGGTCGGAGGAGACAGCAGGAAGACGTGCCCAAAAGGCAAGGCTGTGGCAAGAGACTAAGCCTGGGCGGGGCGGGAGTTGCTGGGAGTGTCAGCTCGGCCGGGCACAGCAGCTCCCTGCCTCCCCTCTCAGCACGCCTCATGCCGTCTGGATTCTCTACTCCACACCGTGACTGTGGGCCCAGCGGGCCGGCTGCGTCCCTGCAAGGCTGCCGGCACTGGAGACACTGGCTGCTGAGCCCTGCTGGCCAGAGAAGCCCGCAGAGGGCAGGAAGGAGTCGGCTTGGATGCAGCCGAGTCCCTGCACGGTGTTCATTGTGGGCCTTTGGTATAAGAGCAGTTTCTTGGTCAGGGGAGAGAAGGGTGAAGGGCATTTTAGGCAACATTGGGGGGAAGTTAGATTTGGGGGAACATTGCCCTGTGCTCTCCATGCCCCAGTCTGTTAGGGAAGGCAGGTGGATCTCGTCTGTGCTTCTCCACAGGACATTTGCAACGACCCCCACCTCTTTGTGGATGGCATCAGCTCCCACGACCTGCACCAGGGCCAGGTGGGCAACTGCTGGTTTGTGGCCGCCTGCTCGTCACTTGCCTCCCGGGAGACACTGTGGCAAAAGGTGAGGCTTGGGTGGGGTTCTGGGGGTGTCCACTCAGCCTGCACCCTTGCTGCCGAAATGCAGGTGGGGCTTGATGGGAGCCTGCGCTGCAGGGCTCTTGTAGGGTGACACTGGGTCTCCCGAGCCCTGACTTGAGCATCAGAACTGCCTTTCCCTCACCTGCTGGCTTGTGATACCAGGAACAGGTGCTGGGAGCCGGCATAGCTCCCCAAGTGATTCTACTGTTTCCCCCTTTGACTTTTGGGAGCCCACAGTGTCCCTGGAGCCACCGAGCAGAATCTGTACCTGCCTGGATCATGTGCAGTGTGCTGATACCGATACTGGAGTGCAGGAAACCCTTGCCAATACTGTGTGACTTGGCCAGTCCTGTCTTTCCCTGGGCTTCGCTTTCCTCTCTGGTTCAGCGGAAGTGACTTTCACGATTAATGGTTTCAAGCCCGGTTTCAAACCCGTTAGGTCCTGGACCAGCGCCAAAGCTGTTCGGTTTGCCCTCTTGTGGCAGCAGTGAGTACTGCAGCCTCTCGGTACATCCCGTGTTTGTTCTGGCATCTACCTGGAGGCTGAAGCAGAGGCTGCACCTGTGCTCCCTAAAGAATAATCCACGTGGACCGCATCCTGGTTCCCACCCCGGTGTGTCAAGTCACTTCCCCTTTCTCATTCCTGCCCTTTCTGCTTCTATAAAGGACTTACGGCAACAGGGCTGGAGAACTCTGGGTATCCAGTCTTAACACACAGGCTCCGGTTTGAGCCCCAGCCTCACCGTTTGGTAGCTGCAGAGTTACCCTCAGGTTGCTCATCTGAAAAGCCAGGACGACTTTCTCTGGGGGAGTCGTGAGAGTGACACAGAGGCTGTACTTAGAGCGCCTCCTGCAGTGCAGTGCTTGGTGCAGTGCTGTGAACCCCCAGTCTGAGCCTCGTGTTGCTGTGGAGCTGGACTCACCTGTCAGTCACCAGGAGAGCTGTGCCCTCACCTGAGGCCAGGACTGGGGCGGGGGGCGGGGAGGGCGGTGAGGGGACTGCTCTCATGTCTTCCAAATTAGGGTGTGACTTCTCAAAGCCACCCAGGTGGGCATCCCTGGGGTCTGGCCCCTGATAGCCCTGTGGGGATAGGGGTAGCTGTGTGCTGTTGTGGGGTGTTGGGAGGGCCTCAGAGAGCCACGCATGGAGTTACTTAACTCCAAGCCTCCTTGCCAGAGAGGCTCTGGGCCTGGCACTGTTCTCTGGGTCTGGGGTGGTCCCCGCACTCCTGTCTCCAGGCCCCAGCAAGGCTCCCTGCCTGCGCGCCACCCCCAGATAGACCTGGGGTAGAGGTGGCATACAGGAATCCCGTGGGGCCGGCTCCCACCCTGCCAATAATTGCCTGTTTATCTGTGGTCTCCCCCTTGGGATGAGCCCCCATGGGCAGAGCTAGTCCAACCTCTATTTTCCCCACTGAGCCCGATAGGAGCCTGGCAAGGGGAAGGCTCAAGAAAGTCCAGCCCCTTCCCAAATTGTCAGACCCAGCTACTAGTGCACACCAGCGGCCCTGTGTACGCATCCGGTCTGGCTGCCCCAGGTCTCCTGGGGCCTGAATCATTAGGCCCCCTCCTAGGGAATGGGCTGCCTGCTCATTTGCACTGAGGAGCCTGGGCTTGCATGGCTCCCTGCCCCGGGCCTCGCCCCGGCCATCGCCCGGTACAGCTCCCCTCTGTGGGTGGGAGGGGCCCAACACCTGCAGGTAGGGGCCTCACCTGGATGTCTGGTGACCATGGGCAGGCCCTTGTTCGTCTCTGCATGATGGTTCCTCTGGCGGGGAGTCAGGGCACGCAGCCTGGCTGGGCAAGAGGCCGTTCTCTAGGTCCCCGGGAGGCAGGGGCAGGGGGTGCTTGGGGCTAATTGCAGTCTGCCTCCTAGTGCTGTAGTGGTGCTAGCCCCTGGGTCCCGGAAGAGGCTGGAGGCCTTGGGGAGCTCATTACTATGCCTTCCCTCCCCTCTTGTCCCTGCTGACCGGGCCCTGTTTGTTGTTACCCCTCATTTTCTGGACCTGTTGCCCTGCAGGGCCTCCCTTGCCCCACCCTGTTTTTCTCTATGGAAGAAGGGGTATTCAGCCCAAGGAGCACCCCTGCTACTTCCCCCTCCCTCTGGGGATGCTGAGCCTCAGATGCAGGTACATCACACCTTCCATTTACACTACCTCCTCCTGGAAGCTGCCCTTTACCTCTAGTCCCTGGTGCAGCTAGGCACCAACAGGCATGGCCAGACCCGGGTTTGGTTCTGGCTAGGTCCCTTGCTAGTCGTGTGACCTTGGCAGGAGACATTCCTTCCCTTGGCCTAGGTTTAAATCTGACCTTTCTAGTCCCCGGGGTTATGGGCAGTGGAAGGGGCCCTCAGAGGGCACAGTTTAACCCCCCTAGCTCACCCTCCTCTTTCTTTGTTCTGCCAGACACCTAGTGGCAGCTGGTCCCCCACACTCACATGGTGAGGGTATCCCCAACTTGCCTGTGCCTTCCCTGAGGGCATGACAGTGGACTTCAGGTGACCAGGCTGATAGGCTAGAAATCAGGCTGTGACAGTGGGTCTTAACTTTGCCCCGCTGACCCTGGCCTGGCCCAAGCCGGACCCAAGGTTTCCTGTGAACCCACCATCCCCAGAGCTGGCACAGCCCTGCATGGGGGCAGCCCCGCCACGGCTCTGAGCTGAGCCCCAGGCACGGAGCTGGTGGGGGGCTAGGGGAGTTTGGCTCAGGATGAGTCTGGGGGCTCTGGTGGGAAGAACGTGGAGCTAAGAGTCAGTGGGGTGTTCACATGTTTGAGAGTGAATGTGGGGGGTGGGCAGTTGGGGTGGGGCCTGGGGTGCACCTGGAGGCAGGGCCAGGCTATCTTTCAATTCCATTTCAAAACACCCCCATCCCACCCTGCTGGGGAGCAGCTCAGGCCCTTGGTGGTGTGGCAGGAGTGCAGGGCCACCTGCACACCCCAGCACTCTAGGCCCTGGGGACAAAGGTTTGAAAAATCCACTCTTTAATGTTTTCATACCCAGAAACAACCAATGTTAAGGGTTTTCTCTTTTCCTTCAGGTCTTTTAACCACTTAAGGTGAATGAGGTATTTATTTCTTGATACACATTTTTGTGATTAGATATGCAAATATGAGGTTTGCATTTTTCCTCATTCCTAGGGCCAGCCAGCTGTGGCTCCTCCTGAGGCACCTGGTGGCTGGGCAGAGATACGTGGGTGCCAGGGGCCCACCCCACCTGCAGCCTACTGGCCCTGGCTGACCCTGCTCCCTTGACCCTGCCCTCACTGACCAGGACCCAGTGGGGTGTTTGGATATCTGGGAATGTGAGGGTGGGCACAGTCACTGGCCTTCGCTGACCCTGGCAACGCTGACCCTGCCTCCTGCCCTGTCTGTGAGGCCCAAGCTCTGGCAGTGGTTTCTACCTTCAGCTTCTTCCCACAAACCAGGCCTTCCCCAGTGTGGCCCTGGAGCCCCCATCCGTTGTCTGAACTCTTCCCGCCACGTCCTGCGGGTCCCGGAGGGGACGGGCTTTCTCATCCCATAGTACCACCCAGACCACACTCTGCCCATCTTAACCTCCACAGGTTCGTCTGTTCAGCTCCCTCACCCCAGCCCACCTAACCAGCATCCCCAGCCAATCAACTACCCTGACCTGCTCCCTAGTCACCAGGGCTCGGCACCCTCAATTTCCCAGTCTCTTCCACTCCAAACACTGTTGTGTCCAGGATGTACTGTCTGCGACTGATACCCTAGCCTCAGTTCTGAGATTCCTCTCCCTCACCTTCATCCCAACCGCCCGGGCCTCTTGCTCCTGTGGCCTCAACCTACAAGGGCCTCACTCTCTCGCCTCATCTACACCTCTTCCTCATGCCTGCACCCCAGTGCTCCCCTAGCCCTGAGCTTTGCTTTGACCTCAGTCAGTGCCTGTGTGCTCTCTTCCTCCTGAAATGTCCTTGGACACCCTTTCCATCACATCAGCTCTTCTCTTGTCGGTGTTGATCAGTTATTCATGCAAATAACATTTCTGAGTACTTCCTGTGTGGCCCTGGGGATATAGACATTTGTTATATTCTTCAACCTCAAGTCTCCTTAAGGAAAATGAGCATTTGCTGTGTATGGTCCTCTTTTTTTCCCCCTAAAAACTTATGTACTTATGCATATAAGAACTGGGGTGTAGAGCAGAGGTGTGGGGGTGAGAGGATTCACTAGAGACAGAGCAGGGAGCAGAACAGGCAGATCTAAAATACACTGCTGAGGGGAGCAGCAGGTGAGACAGGAGAGGCCTGCTGTGCTATGTGGGTCACCTCCCAGGCCGGGGATCGAACCCAGGTTGCAGTGGCTGTGGACAGCTTGATAACACTGAGACTCTAACCCCTGCACCATCAGGTAGGCCCTGCTATGGTTCTCTTGAATGCCCTTGAGGAATTGCCACTAACTCCTTGAGGAATAAGTGAACTGACCAAAGCTTGAGGTGTTATCTTAAAAGCTTTGTCCCTCTGGTGACCCCTCCGGTTCCTGTAGATTCCAAGATCCCACTGACTGACTTAGCCCCCGTCTGGAATTCACTGCTGTAGATCACTGGACCCTTCAGACTGTTTTCAGGTGCTCACTGTGCGCTGTGTCTCCGTCCTCGTTTTTGTGCATGGTAGCACCTTCTCCACCCTCACCCCAACCACACTCGCACACCCCACTTCTGCCTTTACCCTCGTACAATAACTGATCTGGTTTGCCTCAGGCACTGGGGATATGGATGTTTACCGTTTTCTTCTCTCAAATAGTCTGGGGGAAACTGAGGTAGGCGGTGTAAGTGATGGGGTCTAGGCAGGAAAGAAGCTGGTCACATGGCTGCTATGTGGTACTGGACTGAGGCCGGGCAGGCAGGCAAGAATCATCTAAGTCAGTGGTTCTCAGGGTGCAGCCTCTGGACCACGGCATCAGCATCACCTGGGAGGTGGCTAGAAATGCAAATCCTCAGGCCTCACCCGTGCTCTTTAAAATCAGGAACTGCAGGTGGGGCCCAGCAGTCATGTGTTAAGTCCTCCAGGTGATGCTCCTGCTCACCAGAGCCGAAGAACAGGCGTCTGCGTGGGGGATGCTGGTGGATGAGCCTGGGTTCCGCAGAGGGTGGTGTTGGGGAGGCCTCTCAGGGCATCTGGGAGGGGGAAAGCACAGGCTTTGGTGCTTGCATGCGGCGGGGGGTCAAGGACAACCTGGGTGACTTCAGCTTGGGTGACTTCAGATCTCAAATGGGTGCCCCCTCTAGTCAGTTGTTGCCACGCCCCCTGCTGGCATCCTTCCCACTCTGCCCCCCACTGCTCGTCAGCCCTGCGCTCTTCTTCACAAACAAGCCAGCCACAGCCCAGCCCTGTAGTCAGGGCGGTTGCCACAGCGATTGACATCAGCGATCTGTCCCTGAGGAGCCCGTCACCCTCCCGCTGCCCCTGGTGCCCCGTTGCTGCTTCTGCTGGGGTGGAGAGGAGTCACTCGGAAACTCACTCACAGACGCCCCAGCGTGAGGACTGGGTGAGGCTGGAAGGGCCTGTGACTAGGGGGGAGGGGACAAGGGGAGGGCGTGAGGGGAGGCGGGGCCCCTGGTCGGTGGCCTCTTGCCTAGGCGGTGAGGCCCCAGGCCACTCCGCTCCAGACTCACCGTGGTGGCGGCAGCAGCAGTAATTGGACCATGGCGGAGGATGGGCCGCAGAAGCCACAGCTGGACATGCCGCTGGTCCTGGACGAGGATCTGACCAAGCAGATGCGGCTGCGCGTGGAGAGCCTGAGGCAGCGCGGGGAGAAGCGCCAGGACGGCGAGAAGCTGCTGCGACCGGCCGAGTCCGTGTACCGCCTCGACTTCCTCCGGCAGCAGAAGCTGCAGTTCGAGCGCTGGAACGTGGTGCTGGACAAGCCGGGCAAGGTCACCATCACGGGCACCTCCCAGAACTGGACGCCCGATCTCACCAACCTCATGACGCGCCAGCTGCTGGACCCCGCTGCTATCTTCTGGCGCAAAGAGGACTCGGAAGCCATGGATTGGAATGAGGCCGATGCCCAGGAGTTCGGGGAGCGCCTGTCAGATCTGGCCAAGATCCGCAAGGTCATGTTCTTCCTCATCACCTTCGGCGAGGGTGTGGAGCCCGCCAACCTCAAGGCCTCCGTGGTCTTCAACCAACTCTAATGGCAGCTGCCTCCTCTGACCTGCGCCCACCCCCTGCCCAGCCCCGGCTGCCCCAGGTGTGTTTGGGGACGTTCTTCTAGCTGCTGACTGTACTTGGCCAGACCCCCTGAGCTCATGTCCTCCTGCTCCTCTCCCTGGCACGAGTGCTCCGGCTGCGGAAGAGGCTCTGTCTAGTCTAGAAGCTGGCCTGGCTGCTGCTGCTGCTGCTATAGACCCTGGAGGCCTGATGGGGCTCGTGGGGGAAGGTGGCAGGACCATGAACTTCTGCCTCCTCTGCTTCACGTCCCGAAAGAGACTGAGACAGACATGAAGACACAGAGAGACTGAGAGCGAGATCCAAAGAACCAGTACTTCCTCCAGAGACCAGTGGCAGACGAAGAATGGCCTCCTTGGGGAATCCAGTAAATAGGCCTTGCTGCCCATTCGGCCGCCACGCCTTTGCTGAAGCCTGTGTCCAGAGGTGAACCCCCAGCCTGAGGACCGGACCCAGGGCGGCGCTGCTCCCAGTGCATGGTCCCAGGACACCCTGGGCCCTTGGGACATGGGGCGGGGCTGCTTTGGGGGCTGACTTGGGCGGCCACAGTGGCTAGCACATTGGAGGCTTATGCAGTCCATCTCTTGCTCTTCTGGGAATGACTTGGGGAGGAGAGAAGGGAAGGGGGTCATGTGAGTGTCACATAGTAAGTAGTCTGTCTGTCTCACATACTCATGGATTGAGAGAGAGAGAGAGAGCATGTTATAGTCATATGGATATATTCTAGAGTTTAAACCTGTCCTAGGCACAAGTCTGATTTTAGGTGAACTGTATTATAACTTCCAAGCTTGCCCAAGGTGCCCCTTAGCTGGGGCTTGGTCAAAATGATCTTGGGGTTCGATTTGGGTGACTCCAGGTCTCAAATCTGTGGCCATCCAGCCTCTAGTTTTGTGCTGGGGGACTTTGAGGTTCATGCAGTGAAGTGGAGGACACTATGGTAAGAGGTTTACCTCTGTCTGGAGGAAACTGGATAGAGGGGTTCAGCCCCCTGGGGCTGAAGACAGTAGGTTCTCAAGTGGCTCTGCTGTGAGGTCAGGCCTTTGCCAGCTCCCTGTTCAGTGTCTTATCCTGGTGTGGCATCTCTTTGGAATCTTTAGTGGAACCAAGCGTGGCCTGGTGGGGCAGTTGTGATGGCTGATGGTCAGGTTGCACACACTGACATCAGAGGTTGCACCATCCACTCATCAGACAAGAAACTGAAGCAAGATTATCAGCAGGTTTAGTTTGAATCCCCAAACCTCATTCTTTGCACTGCACAGGCCTGGTGAGACCCCCTTGGAGAAAGGGGCCTAGTATCCACCGAGGTCACCATAGGAAGTGCCATCAGCACCCTGTTTCTAGACCAGCCCTGTTTTTGGTCAGGGATGTGTCCATGACACTTCCCTCAAGGCAGAGCCATCAGGGACTGAGGTTTCTGGGAAGAAATGCACTGACAGATGGGGGATCAGCGCCATTGGCAGCTGTTGGTGCTGCTGGGAGTGTGCACCCCCACTTTGGGTGTGGGCAGGCAAGTTTGGGGTATTGGCATCAGGACTCATTAAGTAGAAGATTGGCTGTGGTGTGTGCTCTGGTCCTTTCTAACTCACAGCTCCAGCTTCTAACTCATACCCTGTTCTGGAACTTTGAAGAAGTCCCTGCTTTGCTGCTCCACTGACCACTGGGGGAGGCCAGACCTTGGGGAGCAGCCCTGTCCTTCTGTCTCTGCTTGACCTCTCCCTGCAGCTCTAGGGACCTGCTTGGTTCAGACTGCCTGCACTCCCACCTTGCCCCACCATCTCTGCCCTGTGCCAGCCATGTGTGCCCACTGCATGTCCCCAATAAAACCTGTGTGTCCGGCCTGGATGATGTACAGTCTCGCCGCAAGCCACACCTTCTCTGCAGGAGCTCTCACCTACCTGTCCTGTCACAGCCCTGAGAACCCCCTTCTAGGCCTTCTCCCATGCTCCAACCCCTCCTCCCACCAACTTCCAGGGATGCAGCTCAGCACAGCCAAGTCAGACATCAGGATACTGAGCTGAGATTCAAGTCTTGATATCCAACAGGAACCAACATGCCTGGTGTTTTTCTCCAGTGACTCCAAGACCAGCCTCTCTGGGCATGGAGAGATGAGCTGAAGCCAGGGAGGCTTCATCTGGTCCTTGGTGGATGGCGCCAGCAGGGGGAGGGGATGCTCCAAGCATCCATCTCAAGTCTTCCCCCCCTTGCAGGGTGTCTGGGTCAGGGGACAGAGAGAGAGGAGAGTAACCAGGGATGACCTGACACAAACATGTTACATGTTCTCTGGCAGCCCCTGGCCCTCTTCCAGCCTTTGACTTTCTAAAGGGAACAATGTGGTACTGCGAAGTCCCTTCCAACTCTCCTGTCCAGATAAGACTGTTATCACTGCATCACCATCATGTGCCACTTGGCCCTTCTTTAGAGCTCTGTCCCTCATCATCTCTCTCTAGCTCATTAAGTCTTTGGACAGAGACAACCAAGGCCCAGACAAGCAGGCACCTGTCCAGGGTGTGTGGATCTGAAGACCTCGGTCCCCTGGGACGGGCTGGAGTGATGCCTCACCAAGGGCCAAGCCTGGGCAAGGCAAGCTTCTTCCCAAAGACCAAGGTCAGTCTTAGCTTCAGAGACCACACTTGGGGTTTTGCTTAGGAACAACCTCTACTTCTAAGTTTTGAGGTCTCACACTTCCATCCTCCACTCCAGAGCCCTCTTCGGAGCAGCGGCCGCCATCTTGTTTCCTTCCTCAACCCGGTACGCCGGGTCTGCTTCCCTAGACTTAACATCTCCTCAAACACTGCCACCCAGCCACCCTTCCGTCTGTTCCTGAAGCTTCCTGTGGAGGGAGGGATGGAGTCCGAGGAATTCAGCCCTCTGTCCAGAGGACAGGGGTAGAATCTTGGCCCTACCTTGGGACTGGGTCAGGAGGAATGCGCAGAACCGTTGCTGACACCAGCCATTTCCTGTACTTATGCCTCCCACTGAGGCGCTGGATAGCGGCGGGGGGCCCTCTGCCGGTGGGGCTGACGGTGCCTTCTTGTAAGGCTGTTGGGAGGGTGAGCTGAGTTAGTGTTCATTTGGCTTTGCAAGCCGGCACACGGCAGCTTTTTTCATTGTCACACTCCCAGGCACATGTCCTTGCTTTTCACAACTATTCTGAGAGAAGGGTGTTGGTAGGATCGTTCCGGGTGTTTATGCTGCTGGTGGTGTGGGTGAAGGACAGGCAGAAGCTGGGGCCTAGTGTGGCTCTGTGGCCCAAGAGTGGGCATGAGGGAGTGGACCCTCCTCTTTTACCACTACCAGACTGAGCCAAGGGGACCTTCAGCCCTCACGGTATGGCTGGGGACCCCAGCGGAAGGGCCTGTTCCGAGGCTCCCAGCCCATGCCTGTGAGCCTTGTCTGCTCAACCCCTGCCCTGTGACTAGAAATCCCTGGGCCCCTACACTACATCAGCACCCTGCTCTTCAGGTGGTGAACCAGGGGGGCTCTGTTCACCCAAGGGGGCAAGGGGTGGTGCCCATCCTCCTGCCTTTTCCAGTCATGGCCCCTGAAAATAGAGAATTTAGGGGCTCTTGGAATGGGAATTGGAACTAAGGCTATCCTGATGCTCAGAATCTTTTGATTTTGAGGACTAAAGAGGGCTTATGGCTCCCCTCACCCAACTTGGGCAACAGACGGTGCACTGCAGCCCCTCAGCCCTGCTTACCCTACTCAGAAAAGCTGCCAGCTGGCTCTGTGTGGTCCCAGGCAGGAATCTGGAAGATGCCTCGCTACACACTGCACATACACACACGCCGATGTGTACCCTCTTGAGTACTCACATGCACATACCTGCTCACACACCTTACCAGCCTTGCCTCTCAGTCATGCACCAGCAGATGGGAGCACAGCCGCTGGGTGTAGGTCGGAGTCCCCAGGGAAAACCTTCAGAGGGTTCCAGAGGGCTTCAGAGCCCACCGGAGGCTCACTATGGTCAGAGCTTGAGGATTTCCTCCCAGCTGTGGAGCCCTATGTTGGGTCCGACCCCGTCCCCTTCTGAGCAGGAAAGAGACTGGAGGAGGGACTGTGTCCAGGGGAGCGCTGGGTCCAGAGCCCTGGGGTACCAGACACAGCACAGGCACCCCTAGAGGGAGCCAAACAGTACATAGCTAAGGTGCCTTGAAGCAGCCAGGGTGTGGATTTGTGCAGAGCCTGAGAATGAGACTGAGAGCACCCCCAGGGCTTACAGGATTTTGAATCATGGGACTGGGAGCTGGTGTCTGTGTTGGTGGAGCATTTCAACTGTGGAAGACAGGAGAGGAGAGACAGGGCCCAGCAAGCTCCTGTACTTATCTCTCTCTGCTTCCACAACTGTCAACTCATGGCCCATCTCCTGCCCTGCCCGCCCAGCACTTAATTTCATCTGTAAATATTTCTGGATGCCTCTCCGAATGATGAGGACTCATTAGGAAAAAAGCCAGAAACTACTAACCATAATATCATTCCACAACTCAAATGATTTTATTGTAATTCTTCAACTACATAAACTTTTAAAATTTGGGGGCTTCCCTGGGGGTGCAATGGGCCAAGCAACGCACTATGAAGCTGACGCAGTCACTGCAGCACAAGTCCGATCCCTGCCCCCGGCCAGGGAGGGGACCCACATGGTGCAGCAGACCTCTCCTGCCTTGGCCGCTGCTCCCCTAAGCAGTGTGTTTCAGTCCATCTGCCTGTTCTGCTCCCCGCTCTGTCTCTGGTGGATACTTTCACCTCCTACACCTCTGGCCTGTACCCCAGTGCTTGTATACATAAATAAATAAATCTTTAAATTTTTTTTAAAATTTGGCCCATAAAGATATATATATTTTATAATTTGTTCGAATCTGTTCCAACAAAAGTCAAAAATTACAACTGGTTGGTTCCCTCTTCATCTTTCATTTTTCCCTGAGAATGTCTTTGCTGAAGAAACGAATTATTTGTTTTGTGGCATTTCTGACACTGGACTGTGCTGGCTTCATTTTTATGGTGCCATTTAATATGTTCTCCATGTCCTGCATTTCTTCTTTTTTTTTTTAAAGACTAATTTATTATGTATACAAGAACTGGGATGTAGGTCAGAGGTGTGGGGGCTAAGATGATTAACCAGAGACAGAGCAGGAAGCAGAACCAGTAGATGTACTGAAATACATTGCTGAGGGGAGCAGCAGGTGAGGCAGGAGAGGGTCACCTCCCTGGCCGGGGATCGAACTCACACTGCAGTGGCTGTGGATTGTTTCAGAGTAAGAGACGACTTTCCTCTGGAGACTTAAGAAGGTTCATGCGCTTTTTTTTTGACATGACTTCATGCCCAAAACTGTGTCCTTCTCTCAAGTCTGTTTATTTCTCTTAATGATTTTAGAAGCCATCCAGGATCCTAAACTGACTTGAAGAGCCATGGTCACCTAAGACCATTACTTGTCAGTGGTTACAAAATAGTAGTGATCTAATATTCTAATCTCTTCCTCATTTACTATGTCCCGAGGGACAGAAATGTCCCTTCATCTGCTATTGGTTACTCCCTGATACAGTTTAAATGGGTAGGATATATCCTTGATTCTTCCCTTAATTCTACCAAAATAATGAGTTGATGCCCTGGCAAGCTCCAGTAATGACTGTGATGATTTGTTTATGTATCATTGTGAGCTCACAGATTTGAACAAATGGGATATATTTTTTAAAAAAGATTCATTTATGCATACAAGAATTGCGGTACAGGCTAGAGGTATGTAGGGGTGAGAGGATTCACCGGAGACAGACTGGGGAGCAGATTGACTGAGGCACACTGCTGGGGGGAGCAGCAGGCTAGGCAGGAGAGGTCTGCTGCGCCACGTGGGTTAGCGGCCTGGCGGGGGGGGGGTCGAACTTGCAGCTGCAGTGGCTGCAGATGCTTCATAGTGCTTATCCCCTTGCACCACCAGGGAGGCCCCAAATGGGATGTATTATCCTTCAGCCGGTTATCATCCTTACTGATGCCCCAATTAGCCCTTTTTTGGCCAGTTGGAACCCTTCAGGGTGGTTCTTTAATCCTTTGAGGGGACGCCAGGCATCTTTTTGTTTGCTCCCTGGGTCTCTGGGTGTGACTGAATGAGGTGAGGAGGGTTTTTAGTTTGTGTGCCTATGTGAACACCCCTTCCAGGACTGTCTCCCTTTGGCGCCTCGTTCCAGCCTGGGACCACAGCCAGGTCGGTGCTGTGAATGCAGGAGGGGAATTGAGGCCCCTGGGATCACTCACTCTGGAGCCTCATTAGGTGCTCCTTGAGCCACAGAGGGCTCAGAGCCAAAGCTTGGGTTTGGCTAATGATTCTCCCGCGGCCCCAGAAGCACCTCCCTGTGCCCTTCAAGGGCTCCTCATACACCCTCCCAGCCCCCACACCCCAGGACTCAGTCCAGAGGTTCAGAGCAGGGAGCAGTGGAGGACTGTATACAGGTCTGTGAGCTCATTTCTGAGTCCCCGCGCTCTGCCTCCCTGCACCGCGTGGACCTCAGCTTTCTCCCCCCATGCAGCAGGGGGATGCCAGATTGTTGATGCAGCTTTCTGTCCTGAAAGCAAAGTGGGAGAGATCGCTCGCTGGTGGTCAGGGCAGAGGTGGCCAGGGAGATTTTACTGAGGCCCAGCGAGCTGACTGAAAAAGGTGGTCCAGAGGTGGGGGAGTGTGTAGCCAATGGGGAGCCATTAGTTCCAGCAGCGCGCCAGACTCTGCAGCCCTAAGAGTGAGCCCTGCCTCCCTCCCCGTGCCCAGGGCAGCCTCATGCTACCTGGTCTAACCTGTTTTTAGTGTCACAAAGGAGAGCAGCAGGGTTAAGAAGCAGAGACAGCTGACCTGCCTGGCCCCAGCAAAGCTCTGCTGTCCAGGCAGCGCCTCTTACTGTGCTGAGCATTTTCATCCTCAGTCTCCAATGTCCTGTTAGGGAGCGTTTCTCTTTGCCAGCATCCCTGCTGATGGTAGGAGGCTGCAAACAAAAGCATTCTTAATGAGTGTGGGGCTTGGGGAATGGCTTTTGGCTGAAATCTCTGTGATCAGGCTGGTCTGGGCCTTGGGATTTGCAGCCTCTAGATGAGGCTTTGGCTCCTCCGCTGGATGCCCAGTGCCCACTTCTACATTTCTTCCAGAAGGAGCTGCTTGCAATCTCTATGAAACTCAGTCCCTCTTGGTCCTATGCCTATCAGGATGGCAGGTGACCCAGACTCGGGTCTTCCTTGCTCACTGCCTGCTGTCCAGCTTGCCTCTGTCTGTCTTTATCTGCTTGGGGACACCCAGGCCAGCTCTCAGAATACCTGCTTAGAAGCCGCTGCTGGCCTTCCAGGGAGGTAGCCCCATTCTCTCTCCACTGTCTCAGTGCTCCCTTACATCATCATACTTGTCTGTGCGCCTCCCCCTACCACCAGACTGGGGGGCCTCCCCAGGACAGGGGCCAGGCAGAGCGAGCCACACTATACAGAACTCATTGTTTGGATCCTGGTTTCAAACCTAAGTCTGCCCTCCTCCAAAGAGGGTGTGTGTTGTCATCCTGACAAGTTTTTTTTTTTTTTTAAGATTTATTTATTTATGCATACAAGAGCTGGGATACAGGCCAGAATCCAGGGAGATGAGAGGATTCACCAGCGACAGAGCTGGGAACAGAACAGGCAGACTGACTGAAACACACTGCTGAGGGGAGGAGCGGGCGAGGCAGGAGAGGTCTACTACGCCATGTGGGTCCCCTCCCTGGCCGGCAGCAGGGATCGAACTCATGCTGCAGTGCTGCGGTTTGCTTCATAGTGCGTTGCTTAACCCACTGCGCCACCAGGGAGGCCCCATCCTGACAAGTTACTTGTGTCTCTGAACCTTATTTTTGACTCACCTATAAAGTTGGGATAGGTGATTGTGATCTATTCATGAGGTTTTTGTGGGAATTAAATAAGTAGACCCTGCATGGCCGTCACAGGCAAAATCAACATCACTCATCAATAACCACTGTTATTAGAGTCCCAGTCAATGCCTCTGAGTTTATTCATCCAGTGTACACATGTGTATTAAGCTCTGCCTCTAGACCAGGCCATAGGCTAGGTGCTGAGTGTACAGCATGACCAAGACAGATGTCCCTGCCCTCAGAGAACTTGTCAGTTCTCTGACAGTTCAGTGATTGTCAGAATTGAAGGTGATGTCACACACTTGTTTAGTTATAACTGGGATAAGTATCTTACAGGAGAGGGGCTGGGGGCCACGACTGATGGACAAAGGACCTCTAAAAAGTCAAGGAGGACTTCCTGGAGGAGGAGAAGGAATTAACTGTAAAGGACAAATGAGATTCAGCTGGAGGGAGAACCCAGAGCAGTGCCTGGGGCTGGGCTGGGGGAGGCCAGGGCACATTAAGAATTTGACCCTTATTTCCAGGGAAGAGCCTGGTTCAGAAAGATCACTCAACTGCTGTGAGGGGTGAAGGCAGATGGGGCTAGTGATGCTGTTACAGTGTCGGAGGGCAAGGAAATGGGACAATGGGCCAGGGCGGTACTGGGGAGATGGAAAGAAAGAGCCAAGTTGAGCAGAATGCAGGAGCTCCAATGAGCCTCACTGGCTGGAGAAGTTACGGGAGGAGGCCAGAGTGGCCCAGCATCTGGCTTGAGCTGGACTGCGGATGGTGGCACCATTCTCCTGGTGAGAACTGGCGTGGACATGGTGCATTTCTGAAGAACAGGGTAAGTGTATAGAACCTTAACATCATAGAGCTGGAGGGAGTCTAAGGAAGCCTCCAACCACTGCAGAGATGGGGGTCCAGAGATGAGAAGAATTTGGCCAAATCCCATATTGGTTTATGGCGGAGACAGAGGTTGAACCCAGTGTTCCTTCGTATTTTGGCACCCTGGAGGCACCTACCCCCATTTCCTCAGGAAACCAGACCTGACCCTCCTTGCATTCCCATCCTCCTCCCTCCCCATCCAGGTCATCCCAGACTGGAAGGAGCAGGAGTGGGATCCTGAGAAGCCCGAAGCCTACGTGGGCATCTTCCACTTCCACTTCTGGCGCTTTGGGGAGTGGGTGGATGTGGTCATTGACGACCGGCTGCCTACAGTGAACAACCAGCTTATCTACTGCCACTCCAACTCCCGCAACGAATTCTGGTGTGCTCTGGTGGAGAAGGCCTATGCGAAGTAGGTGCCAGCAGCGGGAAGCTGGGCGGTGCCAGGCCGGGGCAGCATTGCTGATGGGCTCCACATGGGTGTTCCTGTGGCTAGTGAGGGGCCTGTGCAAAGTCACATAGCGTGCTCAGAGCCTGAGCACCCAGAGCACAGATGAGTATATGTACACCGTGTGCGGTAGAGCCTCTAGGTACCTGGTGTCAAGTCCTTACCGTCACCCAACAACGAGAGGGGCTGGATATGTGTAGCAACCACTGCTCTATGCCCAGCACCCACTTCTGCCTGTAAAGACTCAGACCCAAGCAGGTATCCTGCAGGAGGCCTGGGCCAGAGCCAGTCAGTCCTCACGTGTAGTCAGTGACACTTCCCTGAAATTCAAGCTACTGAGCCTGGCTGGGGTGTGGGCTCTACTCCTGGGCAGGCAGAGGAGGATGGGCCAAGGAACTGCCTTTCTTGTCCCCCAGGCCTTCCCTTATCCATCCGTCCATCTGTCTGCCTGACTGACTGTCCACCCACTCTGGCTGGGCAAATGCCTCCTCCTGCCCTTTGCCAGACTCTGGGTCCTGAGCACCAGCACAAAGGGTTGCTGAGCTGTGGAGGGATATGAGGCAGGGTGGTCTGCCCAGGGCCCTGCAAGGCAGGGGCAAGCCTGGGGCAGGAGTCAGTGGGTAGAGCCCAGCTCCACCAACCGTGTGGAGCCTCGGCCTTGTTCTTCTTCCAGGCCTGTGGGTCAGTGTCCTTAGTGTGTGTGTGTGTGTGTGTGAGAGAGAGAGAGACAGGCAGGTAGACAGAGACGGAGATACGCAACAGAGGGGAAAAGAAAAATAGAAGCTCCCACTAACTCAAGAAAACACGCTTTAATAGGTTAGAATCCTAAGAAAGCAAAATTCGCCCCCTGGTGGCCACTGAGCCCACGGCTCTAGGCACAGGCCTCTTCTCCAGCTCCAGGGGGCTAAGGGCTCAGGGGGGTAGTTTTTGTTTTTAAAGTAATACTTTTTATTTAGTTATTTTTTGGTAATGGTAAAATATACTATTTACCAGGTTTTTTTTTAAATGATTTATTTATTTATACATACAAGAGCTGGGGTACAGGCCAGAGTTGCGGGAGGTGAGAGGATTCACCAGACAGAGCGGGGAGCAGAACAGGCAGATCAACGGAAGCACACTGCCGAGGGCAGCAGCGGGGCGAGGCAGGAGAGGTCTGCTACGCCATGTGGGTCCCCTCCCTGGCCGGCGGCAGGGATCGAACTCGTGCTGCAGTGGTTGCGGTTTGCTTCATAGTGCGTTGCTTAACCCACTGCGCCACCAGGGAGGCCCAACTATTTACCAGTTTAACCGTTTATAAGTGTATGCATCGATGACATTAAACTTCCACAGTGCTGTGCACCTGTCACTTTCAACACCCAGCACTTTTCCATCAGCCCCAAGATAAACTCTGTACCACTAAACACTATTTCCCCTCTCAGCCTCCCCCACCCCGGGAACCTCTGTTCTGCTTTTTGTCTCTGAACTTGCTGATTTCAGGTAACTCATAGAAGTGAAACCATACAATAGTTACCCTTCTGTGTCTGCCTTATTCCAATTAATATTATGTCTTCAGGGTCCATCAGTGTTGTTAAATATATCAAAATTTCATTCTATATGCATATACATAGCCACATTCATGGTATCCATTTTCAATTTATGTAAATAGTGCTGTGTTATGTATCCCGTTCTGCTTCCCAGGCTCCCATGCAGCACCAGGTCTGCAAGACCCCAGGCATTTTTCTATGCATTGGAATGAGGAGCTGCAGCTGTTTCTGGCAGCACCTGGCACATTGCACACAGTAGATGCTTCACATTCTTTGAATGAATGATTGCAGACATTATAAACATCACAGTTTCTAGTGTAACAAGCCAGAACTGGCATTTTCCCTGCCATAGCAATTCAGTCTGGGTTCAGTGGCTACCTGATGTGCCTGGCAGGAGATACAGCTCTGCTCTCATGTGACATTTTAGTTGTTCCTCGTTTTACGTTGTTATGAGCAATGCTGCTCATCCTGAATGGATGTGTCAAGAGAACATGTATTGCTTTCGACATGAATTGCTTGATTTCTGGACAGCTAATTTTTGAAGACGGGCTGCTAAAGCTAGGGGGAGTTTGATGAAGTGATGTGGTTCAGTAGGACAAGCAGTGTCTCGGGAGCTGGAGACTGGGGTTCAGTGTTGGCGCCACTGTGGCCTTAATAGTTTGCTTCACCTCTGAGTCTCAAACTCCCCCCCGTACGGTGAAGGACTGTGACTGTTCCGGAGCGTGACTGGGGATTCTTTCCATGTTGCTCCCTAGGCTGGCGGGCTGCTACCAGGCCCTGGACGGAGGCAACACAGCGGACGCGCTGGTGGACTTCACGGGTGGCGTTTCTGAGCCCATCGACCTGACTGAGGGTGACTTCGCCAATGATGAGGCCAAGAGGAACCAGCTCTTTGAGCGAGTGTTAAAGGTGCACAGCCGGGGAGGCCTCATCAGTGCCTCCATCAAGGTGAAAACATCAGTCCAGGCTCTTCCCCCTTGGTTAGCCCTGATCAGGGTGGGAGGTGGGGCGGTATCCCAGGTGGACCCCCCTGCCCAGGTTAGCAGGGGGGTCCAGACCTTCAACCTCATGGGAGAAAGGAAGAAGTTGGAAGGTACAGCCAGCCCCCTCCCCAGCACAGGCACCACAAGCCACACCTTCCCCCAGCCCCCACAATCCCTTACACTGCGAAGTGCCTACACTGTTCAAGCAGTACCCCCCCTCTTCTGGCGCTCTTACGTTGGCATGGTGGTTGTCTAAACATCTTAGAGTCCCACGACCAAGGGTTGAGGCGTTGCAAGCTGAGGGACAACCAAGAAGAGGGGAGGCGGCCCTGTTGGGGTGCCAACTCAGGACTGGGTGCCTTGGGAAGGTTGCCTTATTTCTTTGCTCCTGTTTTCGATGGGGACTCTGAGGCCCAGAGATGGTAGAATTTGACTAACTCAGTGGCATGTTAATAAACGGGCTCTTTGGAAAAGTAAAAAGGTGAAATTTGCAGTGTTTGCTGATTTCAGTGGTGTGAATACTCCTACCATGGTTGATTTCAAGCTACCAAGGCCTGAACAGTTAGCTTACAAATTCCTCAACATTTAACAATCTCTAAGTCTATGCTGGTCAATTCCAGCACAGCCCTGGGCTGAACCTTCTCCTGTTCCTTCCTTCACCCTGCACTGCTGCCTGGGCTTTTTACGTGAGTGTGAACGCCGAGCTCAGCAACCCCGGCTCAGAACACTGACTGCTGTTCCCTCCCTGTCCTGTAGGAGGCAGTGTGACACTGAAGCTAGCGGGAACCTACCCGCCTCCGCTTCTCTAATCAGCTGTGTTCCCCCCTAGGCAGTGACGGCTGCCGACATGGAGGCCCGCCTGGCGTGTGGTTTGGTGAAGGGCCACGCGTATGCCATCACGGACGTGCGCAAGGTGCGCCTGGGCCACGGCCTCTTGGCGTTCTTCAAATCGGAGAAGCTAGACATGATCCGCCTGCGCAATCCCTGGGGCGAGCGGGAGTGGAACGGGCCCTGGAGCGACACGTGAGGCTCTGGGGGAGGGTGTTTGGTGCGGGGCAGGGTTCCCGCAGGTGGCCCCTGGTTGGAGGACTTGGGAAAGACACGGAGGAGGTGGCACTGGGGCTGGCCTTTTATGGATTTGGGAGGGAAAATCAGGAGAGACTTAATTTGGAGTGGGGGGAGGAGGGGTGAATTAAGCTTGGGTAAAGGCCTGGCAATGGGGATCTGCTAACTCCTGAGGCAACAGGAGACGGGTCTGGGAAGTGAGTGGGAAGCACAGCAGGCTTGAGAATGGGGGTGACTGCTCTGTGCTTGGTTCACGACCCAGGTGAGCCTCCAGTGAGGATACCCCTGCAGTGAGGATCTGTAACAGAGCAGGGAGAGGGGCACCTCAGAACCCCCAAGCATGCTTTCTCTGAATGGGTTCTGCCATCTGCCGCATCAAGACAAACATATAAGGCCTTTAATGGAAGCGAACTTTAGTACAATTAGGGAACAATACAGAAAAGACAAAGAATATAGTTACTAAGTCAAGCATCCAAAGTTACCCATCCCCTTGTGGGTAAAAGTCCAGCCAAACAGGATTGGTCCAAAGCAAGGCCCAAAAGCCTGCTACACGTCTAAAGCTCCTTTCAGTGGAGACCCAGAGAAAAGGGTCAGAAAGAGTCAGACAAACCTGGGAGGAAAAGAGCAAAATCAAAATCAAGACAAAAGCTGCCATTGCTAACCTCCCCACGGGTCTCTCACCCACTTCTGTTCCAACCAGTTCAGGACCAAGAAGCAAGCACAATTCCTTCACATGTCCCTCTGCTCCACGTGCCTCCTCCAGGTCTCCTTGCTGCTCTCCATCCTGCTTCTTTCTTTCTTCTTTCCTTCTCTTCTTTGCTGCTCCAGTTTCCTCTCCAGCATCTTCTTATCCCTGCTCAGCTCCACCCTACTTAGGGTGGGACGGGGTCCTGGGACTTGCCCTTTTCCTGGGGACCACCCTGTTACAGGTCTCTACAGCTTAGTTGCAGATTTTCTGGGGCCCGGCATGGCGGTTGCACAGTTCTACCCAAGGGAGTGGGTGGACAGAGCCCCAACCATACCCACACTGGTGGAGGCCTGGGCTGAGCTGTCCCTGGTAGCTCCTCGCCCCTGCCTTGTGAGCCTGTGGAGCCCCCTGCCTGATATGCCTCTCTCCCCTCTCCTGTGCTCACACCCAGTTCTGAGGAGTGGCAGAAAGTGAGCAAGAGTGAGCGAGAGAAGATGGGGGTGACGGTGCAGGATGATGGCGAGTTCTGGTGAGTGTTCCTGGTGCTGGGAGGCATCTGGGCTGAGGCAGTAGCTTACTGAGTGTGGGGCTGGGAGCACTGCGTGGGCGGCGGGAGCCAGGACTAGCAGACACCCCACCATCAACTTCCACTGTGAACAAGTCACACCATTTCTCTGAGCCCCAGTTTCCTCCTCTGTAAAATGAGCTGGGCAATGCTGGTCTCTTTCATTTTGCTTTGATCTGCATAGTCCCCTGTCCCCGCCTGAGAGGCACCTGGGCTACCCTGGCATTGACAAGTAGAGCATGATGCCGGCAGGTGGGGGATGCTGGCAGCCTGGCTGTGCAGAGACGAGGGAGAGGAGAGGCCTCGTGGGGGGAAACCACCTCCAACACCAAGGCTCAGGGTGATTGATACAGGGTCCTTGCTGGACAAGGAGATGGACCCTGCCCAGAGGCAGACGGGAACACTGGGCTTGGGAAGGGTGAGGTCAGGGAGGTGAGAGCTGCTGAGGGTACATGGGTGAGTGTGGGGCCGGAAGGAGGTAACAGCCTCCTTAAAGAGTCCAGTAATAGGAGCTTGGCTATTAAAAAGGAGGAAAAAAAAAAAAAAGAGTCCAGTAACCATTCCTGCACCCATCCATCCTGCTCTTAGTCCCAATAAGGTTTAGTGTTGTTCTTCAACACGGCACTCAGACTCAACCACTTCCTGGAGGGCTCCTGGGCCCAGTGTCTAGTGCGTGCCCAAGCAGACCAGAGGCAGGTGGCAGCGATGGTGATACCCCATGCAGGTGCCCTCCTTCGGTGTCAGGGAGCTGCAGCAGGAGGCCCCCAGGCCCTCTGGTCTGGGCTCCTGTGGACGAGATCCTTTTGCCCAGTCTGACTCAGGGCCAATCAAAGAAACAGGAAACCCTCATCAGTAGAAAGGGCGTCTTCCTGAGGCCTTTCTCACATGTGCACACTCATGCATGTGTGTGCCCGCTCTCATACATGCACACACTTGAAGGGAGCACTGCCCCCCAGCTCCCCAGCCTCTGGGTGGTGTGCGTCCCAGCCACTGCAGGAAGATCATGGAGGGAAACTGGTTTATGTGGAAACAAGTTATTTATACTAATTTTTAAAAAGATTTATTTATATATTTATTTATGCACACAAGAGCTGGGGTACAGCCTAGACAGAGGTGGGGAGGTAGAGACACCAGAGACAGAGTGGGGAGCAGAACAGGTAGATTGACTGAGGTGCACTGCTGAGGGCAGCAGCGGGTGAGGCAGGAGAGGTCTGCTGCACCGTGTGGGTCCCCTGCCTGGCCAGGGATTGAGCTCGTGCTGCAGTGGCTGTGGATGCTTCATAGCGTGGTGCTTAACCTGTTGCACCTGCAGGGAGGCCCTATTAATACTGTTAATTCTAACAGCCAGCCTGTGCCCACTGCTCTGTCTGCTGGAAGTTGTGCTATGTGCTTCCATCACAATACTTAATCCTGCCCTCCTTCTGAGGGATGCTGTTGTGAGGTTTATTCCCATCTTACAAATCAGGAAACTGAGGCTAAAAGAGACTTGGTGAAGCGACCACATGACATCGTCTCCACCCTCAGAGCACTCCGGGCGGGTGGGCGGGCCTGCGGGGGGCCCTCCCAGCTCAGCCCCTCGCCATGCCCAGGATGACCTTCGAGGACGTGTGCCGATACTTTACCGACATCATCAAGTGCCGCCTGATGAACACGTCCTACCTGAGCCTCCACAAGACGTGGGAGGAGGCCCGGCTGCATGGCGCCTGGACGCAGCACGAGGACCCGCAGCAGAACCGCAGTGGGGGCTGCATCAACCACAAGGACACCTTCTTCCAGAACCCGCAGGTGGGCGCCTGTCCTGCGATGGTCACCTGCATGGCCTTGGGTACTCCCCGTCCCCTCGGCGCTTCCCTCAGTACAGTGGGGCTTGGGTGGGCACGTCAGTTCTTCTGTGTGGTCACACGGGCCCCGGACTCAGAGGCTGACCTGGATGGGAAAAATGAGGAAACTGAGACTCTGTGAACTATGGAGTGTCTTGTCCAGAGTTTGTTTTTTTCAAGATTTATTTATCTATGCATACAAGAACTGGGCACAGGCCAGAAGTGTGGGGGGTGAGAGGAGTCACCGAGACAGAGCGGGGAGCAGAACAGGCAGATGGGCTGCGATATGCTGCTAAGGGGAGCAGCGGGTGAGGCGGGGGAGGTCTGCTGTGCCATGTGGGTTCCCTCCCTGGCCAGAGGCAGGGATCCAACTCGTGCTGCAGTGGCTGCTGTTTGCTTCATAGTGTGGTGCTTAACCCACTGCGCCACCAGGGAGGCCTGCTATTGAGTGCCTTATCCAGAGTTATATGGACCTTTAGAAGCTGAGTGGGGTCTCAGACCCCTTGCTTCCACACCACACATAGCTGTTCCATCCAGGGGAGCTCAGACAGACCGGCTTCTCCACAGGGCCCTCTCCCTGCAGCTGCCTGGTAACTGCTCCATCCTCATGCCCGGCCTGCCTTCACCGAGCAGCGGTTGTGCAACATCCTCTCACCCCTCACGCACTGTCGGCTTCTGGTGGGTGAGGGCTGAGCTCAGACAGGGATGTGGCTTGTCCCAGCTCATGCAGCTTGGAAATGACTGTGCTGAGGCCTGGCTCTGGCTTCCAGGATCCAGTAAGTCCATCTTTGACATGGTTTCATTGTCATCTGCAGTACATCTTTGATGTCAAGAAGCCAGAAGATGAAGTGCTGATCTGCATCCAGCAACGGCCAAAACAGTCCACTCGTCAAAGGGGCAAAGGTGAAAACCTGGCCATCGGCTTTGACATCTACAAGGTGAGGCCAGGCAGGCCCCCTGTCCTGGGGAGGAGCTCAGGGTTGGCTGGACTTGGGGGAAATACTCTCAAATACACTGATCACGACAGCATTCCCCATCCTGGCCATGTTGGTTGATGTCTCAGGGATGCTGTTTGGAGTACCCAGAAGGCCCAGCCTTCTGCCTTGTACCAGATTTCTTCTTGCCTTAGACCTTTTGGCCTGGGTTATTTTGGGGGGTGAGGAAGGGGAGGATTGTTGGAGATCAGGCTGGGCACTGGGAGAGCCAGGCGGGCTCCCCCGAGCTGTGCGTGTGTGATGCCTGGTGGGTGGCGAGCTCAGTACAGTGGACACGGGGGGCCTCAGACGTTGAGAACCGAATGAAATGCGCAGGCGCATGATGTGAGCTGGCCCTGGCCTCTGAGGTGCCCACGTCACAGCAGTTTGCTCGTGTCGCTGTGCAGCTGTTCTCACTGTGCTGTGTGGCGTGACTGTGTGACACGCCTCCCTGACGTGGCTACAGCCAGCACAGCGCCTGTCCTGGGCTGTCCGGCGCGCCCCAGCAGCGGGCCACTTACGGACACGTGCGCTGACGTGGTTCTGC
The DNA here is from genome assembly GCA_019455555.1 of Galemys pyrenaicus. Lineage (NCBI taxonomy): Eukaryota > Metazoa > Chordata > Mammalia > Eulipotyphla > Talpidae > Galemys > Galemys pyrenaicus. The sequence goes on from JAGFMF010011429.1 coordinate 6,414,758, forward strand.
TGTGGTGCCCGCCCCAGACGCTGCTAACCAGGGCGGTTCCTGCCGCCCCCCGCCCGACCGCAACAGCTTCACTGAGCTAGCACTCACCTCCCATGCAGCTCAGCATGGAAAGTCTACAGTGGCTTTCAGTGCGTCCGCAGCACCCAGTGCCACCGCCACGGTCAATTTTAGGGCACTTCCATCAGCCCAGAAAGAAACCTGGCCCCTTTAGCCATCGCCACCAGGCCCACCCGCCCCTCCCCGCGTCCCTAAGCGGACACCCCTCAGCATCTGTCTCTGGATTTGCCTGCCCTGGGCGTTTCGTGTCAGTGAACTCTGTTCACTTGGCAAGGGGGTGTGGTGTGGGGCGGGGCGCTCTGGTGGCCCAGCCCGGCCTCTCTGGCAGGTGGAGGAGAACCGCCGGTACCGCATGCACAGCCTGCAGCACAGGGTCGCCAGCTCCATCTACATCAACTCCCGCAGCGTCTTCCTGCGCACGGACCAGCCTGAGGGCCGCTATGTCATCATCCCCACCACCTTCGAGCCGGGCCACCCCGGGGAGTTCCTGCTCCGGGTCTTCACTGACGTGCCCTCCAACTGCCGGTGAGCAGGGCTGACGGGCAGATCTGTAGCTCGGGATGTCTGCTGTGGACCCTGTGGCCTCTGCCTCCCTGAACTGACACTGGCACCCGTCTCCTCTCTGCCCTCCCCTGCTCCCCTGGCCCGCCAACCTCAGAGACAGCTGAGCTTCTCATATGCACACAGCACTTCGCGGTTTGCAAAGAAGCTTTCACACAGGCTTTTCCTGTACCCCTCAGCAGGTCTGACCCCTCTGTTTAACTGATGAGAACTGGAGATTGAGGTTGAGTGTCATGCGGGGTCTTATAGCTGGTGGCAGATTTGGCCTTGGCCCCTCAGCCTGCCTGATTCTAGGGTGGAGCCTTGTCCCGCCCCCCTGCAAACCTCCTGCCCAAAGGGGCTGGACTGCTGAGACATGCCCGGCCCTGCAAGGGGCAGACTCTATGTGGGCCTCCTTGCCCTGCCCACTGGGGCAAGTGGTTCAGATTCCTGGCTCTCTGCCCACATCCAGACCACAGAGTCGGCTGTGTGTGGGCTTCGTCTGGCCAGTCTGGGCTCCATTGCTCTCCAGCTCCGGGCAAATCCCTTCCCCTGTGAGCCTGGCGCTTCCTAACTTGTAAGATGTGGGCATGATAGTCTTGTATCGTTCGGGGCTTTGTGAGGATTAGAAATCATACCCATAACATCCCAGCGGAGGGTTTGGCACACAATACATGCTCAGCAAAGTACTTTCCTTGGGGCGATGGGGCAGCCTCCGGTAGGGAAAGAGCAACGAAATGCTTGGGGGTGGGAGGCGGGCGCTGTCATGGGAACTTGCCCAGGACAAGCAACACTGGGGCTAAATGCTGCTCCTCTCCCTCTCCCTATTTCTTGAACCCCCTTCACCTTCCCTCTTCCTACCCTCCCCCCATCCTTCTCCCCATTCATTGTGCCTTTTACCAGGGAGCTGCACCTGGATGAGCCACCCCGAACCTGCTGGAGCTCCCTATGTGGCTACCCACAGCTGGTCACCCAGGTCCATGTCCTGGGGGCTGCTGGTCTCAAGGACTCCCCAGCCGGTGAGATCCTTGCCTTTGCCTTCCTACGCAGCCACAGACACCCGGCTTCCAGAGCTCTCCTGCTCTCATTCCTGAGGTCCACAGCCCAGTCCAGGAGGAAGTTAGTGTACAGACAGGAACAGGCTGTATCCTGCTCTTGCTTGGCTCCCAGCATGGTGGGCAGTCAGACACAGGACAGCTGGGAGGGGGCACTCAGGGAAGGCTTCCTGGAAGAGGTGGCCTTTCTCCAGACTGAAATCCAGTATCAGTCTGAGATGTTAAGCATGAAGCCTGGTGAAGAGGAGAGCACAGGGTGCTCTGGGAAGGGGCGATAACATGGGGAGCGGTCTGGGGGCTCTGCAGTCTCTACCTCCTGCGCTGGCAGTCAGGCAGTGCCTCAGTCCCTCGTCTCCCTTTCCCTGAATGCGTGGGCACAGGTGTCCGCTCTAACCAGGGGGGTCTCACCCCAGATCTGTCCCATCTGACTCTACCCTGGCCGCCACCCTTGCCCCATTGCCCATTCCCTTTCTCTAGGGGCTAACTCTTACGTGATCATCAAGTGTGAGGGAGACAAAGTCCGCTCAGCTGTGCAGAAAGGCACCTCGGCCCCAGAGTACAACGTGAAGGGCGTCTTCTACCGCAAGAAGCCGGGCCAGCCCATCACCGTGCAGGTGAGCCCGCCTGTCCCCAGGGACACTGCTGGCCTGCACTCAGTCAGGAGCAGGATGGCAGAGCCTGTGACAGGGACCCAGGGGCACTGGATCGCGATGCTCACTCTGACCCCGGCAGTATGACCTTGAGAATTCTCTTGCCTGCCCCTCCTTGGTGCTGAGTTGTGTTGGCAGGTGTGACTGAGATACCACAGGGCTGTCTGCTGGCCAGCGACTGGCCATCTCCCCCTGCCCCCACAGCTTTTAGAGTTGTCCCTCAGGTGTCCTATAGGAAGGTCCACCTGGATAGGTTGCATTGCGGGGATCTGTTTACAGAGAATAGGGGTCAGAAGGCGGGACCCAGGCCCGGGCTTCTTTCCCCTCTCAGGCCAAGGGCTGGTGGTTGAAAATTTTGAGTGCATTAGCAGGAAGTCCTCTGTTCCCCAGGCCCCGGCCAGCATCTCTCTGGGTGAGAAACCATCTATGAACAAACACTCAAGGACCCCGGGGAGCCACTGTAGACTCTCCAAGTTTTCTTAGCACTGGGTCCCACTGGGCCCATAGATGTTGGGGCTAGAAGGAACTAAGGAGCCATTGAGCAAACGCTCATATTAGAGATGGGGAAAGCGGGGATTGGGGAGGCCGGTAATCACTTGTCCAAGGGCAGGGCAGGGCTGTTAATAACAGATTTAACTTTAAATGTGGAAGGGAGTTTGGACAGCTGAGAGGACACTTACAGCCCAGGAGGGACGCGGCCTCGTCTGAGGTTCACAGTGAGGCAGAGGCTCTGCAGGGCTCCCCGCTCGGCCAGGCCTGTCCTGCAGGACGGGGACTCACTACCCTTAGCTCCCCTCGCGGTCCTAGGCTCCTGGTCTTGGCTGTGCCCCCACGGCCCTCTCTCCCTCAGATCTGGAACCACCGAGTCCTGAAGGACGAGTTTCTGGGCCAGGTGCACCTGAAGGCTGACCCGGATGACCTGCAGGCTCTGCATACCCTCCACCTCCAAGACCGCAGCCGGCAGCCCAGCGACCTGCCTGGCACTGTTGGGGTGCACGTCATCAGCAGTGCCTCCCTCACAGCAGTCTGAGGCTGCCTGCTGCCTGGGCCCACGGTTCTCACTGCCATCCGTGTGTCCCTATCCAGGCTGGCCGGGGACTCGCCTGGAAGCCAGGACGCCGGGTCCTGCTCCCAGCTCCTCTGCTGACTTGCTGTGTGACCCTGGGAGGTGTCTGCCTCTCTCTGGGCCTCAGTGTCCCAAGGACTCCAGAGCATTCCCTTCTCGTGGAGGCAGTTCCTCGCCTGAGATTCAAAATAGCCCACCCCACCCAGTTCTCTCCACTGCTAAGGGACTCTACCCCTTAAACATTTCCCAAGGCCCTGCTGTCTGCCGACTGTGTGCCAAGGAGATGTCACTTGTTTACACACAAACTGCCACATTCCTGAGCCCACTTTCCCCTCTGATCTTGGGCTGCTGGGGTCACAGACCTTGCTTTTTCCATCAGGTTTCCTAACCGCCCTGATGGGACTTCTTGCTTTCCCAGGCTCTTGCTCAGCCTGGAATTTCTCTGAACATTCTCTAACCCTGTCCTTTCATTTAATCTACAGAGACTGGCCAAATAAATGATGCCCACAGAGCCCAGCTGGAGTTGACCCTCCCCATCCCGGGCCTCACCTTTGCATCCGGGTCTCATCAGAGGCCGACGCCCGGAGGGTACAGCAGCTTTCTCCCAGCCTCTGCTGCCATTCCCATCCCCTAGCTTAAGGTCCCTGCAGAGGTGGGGCAGTGGTGGTGAGGGAGGGCATCTCCTGTCCCCACCACCCAGAAGCTACAGGTGTGTCCAGTTTAGTGGGCCAAGGGCCAGGCGTAAAGAGGGATGCGCTCCAGTCCTTCCTGGCAGCATGGACTCTGGGGTGCTGGTCTCAGACCCGCTGGTGTCAGGTCACCCACTGGGCTTGGCAAGGAATAGGCAAATCTATCACTCGACCAGCGGTCTCCACCAACACGCTCCCCCCCTAAAATGCAGCCAAGGAGGCCCCAGGCCTCTTCTGCCTGGACTGGAATATTCCCTTCAATCCTCAGTGTTTTATAGTCTTTCTGTTTGAAAACACAATTTAGCCAGTGGTTTTTAAAGCAAAACTGAAAGCCTGAACCCCCATTTTTTTCTTCTTAAACTCCAGTTCTGTGGTTCTTTGGTTTCGTTTGGATTCTGCTTGAGTGGGGGCAGTAATGCTCCTCAGAGAGTGCAGACCAGGTGCTTTGCAGGCTGGCTTGGATCCTGCTCTTGGTGTGTTGGCGCCTCACCCACTGGGGTCCTGTGTCCATGCCAGCTCCGCGCCAGGCGGCGTGAAAGAAAATCCCACTTGGTTCAAGAACAGGAATTCCTTTTGGGGACCTGAATTTTCAACTTCAAATCTGACTTCTGGGTGGAGACCCTGATTCCTGACTTTGCCTCTTCACTCCGGGGCGAGCTCTGCTCCTGTGTTGCCCTGGGCCACCTGGAGGACCAGGAGCTAAGAGACAAGGAGGACAAGAGGACCCTTCCTGACAAACTGGAACTTCCCCTTGAGAACCTGGCCCTGGGCTGGGGCTCTGTGCATGACCAGGAGCAAGTCACTTAAACCTCCTGTGCCTCAGTTTCCCCCTCTTGCAGAGTGGGGCTAATGTTTCTTACATGTTGGCACTCTTATTAACAAGTGCTGAATAAGGGCAAAATGACACCCTTTCTCTGTATCTCTGTGTATGCGCTATCTGCATTCATGTAATCACTACTTCGCAGAGTCAATTTCTATGAAGACCACTGAGACGGGACACTGGGGGCTAGAAAGCTGGTTTGGGACCTCTGGGCTGTCACGTGGGTTTTCACTCAGCCATGTCCATCAGGGCTACGGAGCAAAAAACTTGGACAGACCGACTGGCAGACTTGTGTGGACTTCAGCCTGGAAGCTGGAGACTGCCCACCCCAAGCAGACCTGGCTGGCAGCCCTTGGGCATGTGCTCTGGGTGGGCCAGGCTGGCACTTGGCTGTGCTGAGACCCCCGGTCCTCAGATGGCCCTAGAGACTGGGCCGGTGAAGGTGGAGTGTTTGTAAGCTCTGACTGGAGGGGAGGAGGGGGAAGCATTTGCTCTGATGGCTCCATGCACCCGTCAGCCTGCAGGGGTGTCTAGGTCCCCACTTGCAGAGGACAGGGCCTTGGTCCACACTGTCCTGACCTGGGCTTCACTCTCTTTGGGGTTTACTGCGGCGTTGGCACCGGGGAGTGCAAACCTACTCCATGCTCAAAGTAAACATTGCCACAATCTCAGAAAGACCTTCCTGTGTCTGTCTGTCTGTCTGCCCCTCTGGGGCTTAGGGGCACTGGAGGGGATCCTTCCCAGGCCTGGGTGACTGTCCAGTGGTCAGAGATGAGTGAGGGAGGAACTCGGCCTGCCCTGTGTGAGCTGAGGTCACTGCCTCAGTAGGCCTCATCGGGCCCTATGCCGGGCACTGGGTGTTGGGATCATAGGGGAACAGCCACAGCGTTGCCCTGGGGCATCTGCAGACTAGTGGGGAAGACAAAATTGAAATATTTGGATCCTGAAAAGTGCCACCTAGAGAACCACTGAGGAGTTATGGGGCCTCTTGACCCTGCTGGGGTGAGGAAGCCTTGACCCCAACCCTCCACGGAGGGCTGTGGAGAGGAGACAGGGTATGGAGTGCAGGTGGGCATGAGGAAACCAAGCAGGCTGTTGAGGAGCAGGCACTGGCAGCTTGAGCAGGGAGCCTGGGGAGGGCTGGCTGGGATAGAGCTGGGGGCAGAGCGAACAGCACTCAGGAGTGACTGTGAGTAGGTCCTACACGGGACAGTGAGTGAATGAAGGTGGGTTCTTAGATGTCCCCCAAGGACATAATAGACCTGAGCACATGTGAGTGTAGCGCCTGGTCCCTCCTGGGTGTGAGGAGATTGCAGCTGTACTAGCCTGTCTCTGCTCACCCTGCTGCTCTCAACCCTCCAGCCCATCCTGGGTACCGTGTTTCTCTCCAGGTCTGTTTTCCCCGTCTGTGTAGGGCCAACACCACTCCCTGCCCGCGGGGAAGCTCAGCAGAGGTGAGTGCAGGGTGGTGTGTTCCAGCGGCCACGCAGGAGGCACACTGACCGGAGCCGCTCGTCACGGTCTCCAGGCAGACACGTGCCAGCAGCCAGAGGGTCAGGGGTCAGGATGGTCGGTCAGAGGGCCCTGTTCCGGCAGAGGCTGAGTCCTGGCACTATGGCTTCCCACCTGCTCCCCTCCCCCACCCCACCCCACCCCCTCTGTCAGCGGAAGCTTGACCAGCAGATGGTGAACTTGGACCTCTGGGCTCTGCTGGCCCCACCCTGTCTGGGTGGCAGCCAAGGGGCCCCCTGTGTCACAGCAGGTGAGGGCCACAGGAGGGCCTCCCTGGGCCCACACCTGGGCTTCTCTGGAGAGGTCTGTGCCCGCGGGGCTACTGCCAGGCACCCAGTGGCAAAGTGGTGGCGAGGAAGAGCCGGTCCCGACCAGGAGCGGTGTTATTGTCTTGGCCAGTGCCAAGAACACACGGTTCATTTACTCTTCCACTGTCCCCCAATACTGCACTTCACATCTGCATATTTCACTTCAAGGTGTACATTTCCCTGGCACACGCAGGATTACTTCAGATTGGCTGGCTGGTCTGAAAATCTGGATGATTCTAGAACAACACGCACTACTCCCTCCTCCACCCCCAAAACAGGTTGTGGAACAGCCTTGAAGTGATACGTTTCAGGGGACACATCTGAGGGGAGGCCCCGGAAAGTGCTTTGGGGCAAGGGTGGTGTGTGCACAGGGTCAGGGGAGAAGGGTGAGACGCTGGGGTGGCCACCTCCTGCCCTGCCCGGTCATTTCACCCTGAGTCTCAAAAGGCCGTTTTATGGCGGAGACACCGGGCGAAGGGCAGGCAGGAGCTGAGACTCGGCAAATCAGTGACCAAGTTAGGCTCAGCACGAGGTTTCCTGCCTTGATGCTGGAAAGCAGGTCACCTGCTGAAGCTGGGCTGGGCAGGCCCCTGGGCCCCTGCTGGTCAGCAGCACAGCAGAGACCCACCTGGGGCCTCTGCCTCCTGGCCAGCAGGCAGCCGCACGCTCAGGAGCCCGCACGGCCCGCCCCCACGCTGATGTCATGACACCCAGACCTTGGAGGGCCCTCCGGCTCCGCCTCCAGGGCAGGCTCTGGAGTGGGGAGGGGAGGGCAGCAGTGCTCCGGACAGCTGCCTGGGCTGGAAAGAGAAGGCGAGACTGAGAGAGAGCCCAAGAGCCACCCAGAGACCCCAGGCCCAGCCTTGGAGCCAGACAGAGAAGGGGCGCGTGGGTCTGCAGCTTGTCCTGGACCCCAGGCACTAGCTTCCCAAGCCCGTCCAGGCTGGGGGCAACCGGGACCCAGGTAAGGGTGGGTGGCCGCACCTGCTCTGGGCACTGGGGTAAGGGTTTGCGGAGTTTGTGGGGTTGGGAGTCTGGGTCACCCTGAGGCCTGCCTCCACAGCCACGGGTCTGGGTCTGGGCCTCCTGCCCCTTCGGGCGCAGTCACGGTAGTCATCAGGTGAAGCTGTCACAGGTCTGCAGAGCCGGAGGTCTGTGCCCTGGATGAGGAAGAGTCAGGGGGCATAGTGTCCACCGAGTTGTTTCTGGCCAGGGCTGGGCCAGCGCCAGGCTAGCTGGGGGTGGCAGGGAAAGTGCTCTGTCCCTGTTTTCTTTCGTTTTCCTCCTATACTTTTTTTAAGTCTCTATCTTATTCTTTATTTCTCTCCTCAGATAAGTCACTTCCTTCTTCTGTGCCTCAGTTTTCCCATCTGTGAAATGAGAATATGAAGCCTCACGGGCTGGCTTGTGAGAATAGCTGAATTAGGCATGGACACAGAAATGAGATGCTGTTCGGTGTTCTCTGCTGTTGGTTTGAAAAACAATCAACTTGAACATGGACTAGTATTGTTTTTAGGCATGGAGAGCCTGTCTTTCCTAATGTGTGACCCTTAAGTTCTGTACCTTCACCATCCCCTCCACCAAAGCCCCAAATCTTTTTTTTCTTAAAGATTTATTCATTTATGCATACAAGAACTGGGGTAAGACCAGAGGTGTGAGGGGTTCACCAGAGACAGTGGGGCACTGAACAGACAGACTGAAATGCACTGCTGAGGGGAATAGTGGGCGAGGCAGGAGAGGTCTGCTGCGCCACGTGGGTCAGTGACCTGGCTGGGGATCGAACTCGTGCTGCAGTGCTGCGGATGCTCCAAGGTGCGGCGCTTAACCTGATGCGCCACCAGGGAGGCCCAAAGGCCCAAATCTTTCATAAAAACTTGGCGCTGCCCTCGTGGCTCAGCGGCAGGGCTCAGCACAGACAGCCGTCATCCTCCTCAGACGCAGCCCCCAAGGCAGTTGTCCGTGGGTCCTCAATGAACTCCCTTCCCTGACACACACCCAGATGGCTGCAGGTCCCCGACTGTGCCCGCTGTATCCCAGAGCTCCAGGCCAAGGGTCAGGGCTCAGGTGTCGTGGGCAGAAGATCAAATGCCCAGCGCCTCTGAATGGACCTTATAAAAAATTGATGCTTATCAGGAGAGTAGGGAGGGGCTCTCTTGCTGAGGTCCATGGGCTGGGGCTGTCTGGATCACCAGGCTCAGTCCTGTGAGTCCAGCCTGGGCCATCTCTAGGCCTGGTCATGCGCTGGATGAGGGGGTTGCTGAGTCCCACGCCCTGCCCTGGATCAGCTCCTTCATGCTGGGAGAGGTGGTAGGTCAGACCCTGACCAGAGGGCCTAATACATAAGGTGAGAGCTGGGTAGAGGGAAACACTGGCTCTCTGGCAGCCTGGACATGGTCGTGGAAGGCTTCCTAGAGGAGGTACCAATTACCCTGAGCCATGCATAGATGGGGAATTAGAATTCCAGGCAAAGAGGCCAGGATGTACAAAGGTTGGGAAAGGACAGGCTCATTCAGGAATAGAGAGAGCTGAGAAGAGGCTGAGTGAAGGGGTGGGAAGGAAGACCGTGGGAGAGCAAAACCGAGACACCCTCAGGGAGTGCAGAGGTATTCTTGATGAGCGTTAAGCAGGGCATGTCACAGACAGGTTATGCTCGGCCTGGGACCCTCTTCCTGGGCCAGGCTGCCCCATCACCTGTACTTCCCAGGCAGCCTTAAGCTGGAAGGCCAGAGACAAAGTGCTAGTCCTGAATTCACCCTGCCCTGCTGTGTGACCTTGAGCAAGTCTTAATCCTCTCTGGGTCCCTTTGTCCATATGTCCAAGGGAGGGGTCTGGGCTTGTTATCTCCAGGGAGCCCTTTGAGACTCCCGGATGACAATGGCTGAGAACAGTGTCAGCGCTCTGGGCGGTGTAGCTGGTGCCTGTGGCTAAGAGTCAGATCACAGGGCTGGGCTGCAGCCAGCAGGAGAGAAGCCAGGGAGGGCTCCCTGGATGGAGGAGGGGCTGGGGCTCTGGGAAAAGCCCAGGTGACCCCAGTCAGTGCAAGGCTGCTGGGGCAGCCCACTCAGAGGCTTTACATGGTCTCTCCTGTGCAGAACTGTATCTGGCCTGACAGGCAGCAAGCTCTTGACCCAGGATGGTGATTCTACAGCAGGTGAGTTCTCCCCAACCCCATCAGCCTCCATTTTTTAATATGTGAGATAACACTGCCTCATCCCATATTCTCGCATGTATATGCTTAACTGTCCGTTTTTTAAAATTTATTTGTGCAGACAAGCGCTAGGGTACAGGCCAGAGGTGTGGGGGGTGAGAGGATCCACCAGAGACAGAGCAGGGAGCAGAACAGGTGGATTAACTGAAATACACTGCTGCGGGGAGCAGCAGGCACAGCAGGAGAGGTCCACTGCGCCATGTGGGTCCCCTCCCTAGCCAGCAGCAGGGATCGAACTCTTGCTGTAGTGGCTGCGGTTTGCTTCATAGTGTGTTGCTTAACTCACTGCGCCAACAGGGAGGCCCAACTGTCCCTTCTTTAAGAAAACTTCTGTCTCTGCTTCAAAATCCAGCCATGAAATTTTCCCTGATTCTTCCAGGCTGAGCATAGAGTTCCTGAGAAAGGGGCCTCCCTTTCTCACTGTGATCACTGTGCAGGGCAGAAATGATATATTTATGGATATCTCTGAATCCCTGGGGATCCCAGGTAGCTGGACCTCAAGGGAAAAGTCTCAAATGTGGGAAAGCCCTTAGGGAAAGGAAAGAAGTTGTCAAGTATACTGAAGCCAGAACAGAAGGGCCTTGGGGCTGATTGGGGTGCAGTGAGTAGGGCCACAGCTGGAGCCCCACCCCCTGGGAAATATGGAAAAGAAGCAGAGGTGCGGCCCTGGCCCCCTCCTTCCTAGGACCACACCGGCCTGGCCTGTGACCTTCAGCCTTCCCCGTGATCAGCTGAGGCTCTAATGAGCTGCTGGTCTCCAGCACTGGAGCTAGGAATGTGGGCCCTCAGCCAGGTCAGCCTGGCCGCAGGGCCTAGGCCCATAGGAGCATGTGCTATGGGGGCGTAGCCAGTGGCTTCATGTCCTCAGGGCCATCAGAGGCCAACGGGCAGTGTGTCCTGCTGTCTGGAGTCCACACAGGACCAGCGTGTTGGTGTGTTTGCTGTGAATAAGAGAAGGCAGGTTGCAGGGCAAAATGAGCCCCTTCTAAGCCTTTGGCCTGAGTCTATTCAAAGGCCCATCACAAGCAGCCAGGACCAGCAAGAGAAAGGGAGACACAAGCCTCCGTGTTGCTGTGTGTCAGGGCCTGGGCCTCAGGAGCAGCTATGTGGGGCCCTCGCCCCCAGGAGGCCTCTGAGGCAGGCCTCTGCCTGGCTGACCCCCTTCCCCACCAGCCCCTCTGAGTGCAGGTCCACCAGGCAGACTGGTCGCTTCTGCTGGAGCAGGTGTCTGCGTGTGCATCAGGCCCTGCCCCTCCCCTTCACACAAACACAGGAGGTGCATTTCTGTTATTTCTTTGGTCCCCAAAAAGGCTCCAGCCCAAGGGGACTGGCCAGATATGCAGCCTGGAGCCCCGGAATCCACACATTATTTGGGCTTGGCTAATTGACAAGTGGGAGGGCTATGGCATGTTCTTCAGCTTTCCTGAACCCCAGTTTCCTCCTCTGTAAAATGAGAATAAAAGTCCTCCTCTCCTGGGGTAATCAACGTGAGGACAAAAAGCCACCAGGGGGTCAATCAAAACCCCTCTTGTTTAAGCAGCCTCGGCCTCACTGGCCGCCTCCCTCCTCATCTCCTCCCTGTCCAGAAAGGCCCATGTTCTCTCTCCCAGATTCTAATTCTTCAGAAGTAGCTTCCCCATCAGTGTTACTCTGTGCCGGGTGTGCTCTGTGTGTGAGTCCTCCACGAGGCTCTGAAGGAGAATCTTCGTGCTGCGTTACAGGTGAAGAGCTGAAGTCCAGATGGGGGACTCAGGCAGAAGTTGGGGTAACTTGGGACAGGAGAGGGATCCCTGATGTGAGGGGGTGGCGGGCAGGGAGAGGCGGTCTCTGGAGGGGCTACAGTGCCGGGTGCTGGGGGTGGCGCGGGGCTTCAGGGGCAAACAGTCAGAATGCCCCTGCGGGGTGGCTTTCCCAGCTGTGGGCTCCTTCCTGGGGACCCTGTCCTGTATCAGTCTGGGCAGATCTGCCATATGGGTGGCCTGGAGATTCCTGTGGTGCCAGAAGCCAACCCTTCCGGCCAGCAGAGAGGCACCAAACCCCTTATCTGCAAGAGGTTGGGCACAGCAGATGCAGAAATTAATGGACTGTTCTCAGCCCTGGAGGAGTTCCTAGATTAGAGTGGGCGGCAGCGAGGACTCTCCCGAGTGGAACCCTGATAGCGGGAGAGCAAAACCTTGATAGCAGGAGTCGGGTAGGAGGAGACCAGGGGTGGGGAGGCTCTGCACAGTCAGCAGCTGGGTAAGGGGTAGGGAGAGAGCCAGGGAAGTCTCCGTTGCATGCAATAAGATATTAATCATAAACCCCAGGGTAACCACTAGGGAAAAAATTGAAAATGTACAGAAGAATAAATGAAAAAGGAATCAAAACAATACACTGGGGGGACTATACTACAGATGGGGGAAGGGGGTCTCAAGAAGGGGCACTTGACCCAGTTGCAAGGCCAGCTGGTGCTTGTGAGAACCCAGAGGTCTGTGATCCCTGTGACTCAGGAAGGTGGTGAGCGGCAATAGACACGACTTCCAGCTCTATGATGGGGGCCGCGTGGGACTGGATGTGCTTCATGTAGACTCATGGATGAAGGACATTTGAAGATAAATTGTAACTGTTGATAACAATTGTACTGACCATTGTATTAAAATATAATGTCCTTCTGTGTTTCTTCGAACAAATTTTGATTTTGTTTTATAATCCATTTTGTCTGATATTAGTATAGCTGCCCCAGCTCTTTTTTTTTTCAGTCTCAGATTTTAATATAAAATTTTTTAAAATTTATATATATTTGACATCAGTTGTAATCCCCATGTATTCCCCATCACCGTAACACCAGTGCACCATCAACTCAGTCCCCCGTGCTCCCATCTGTCCTCCACCCTTTCCCTCTTCCCTTCCCACCAAGTGTCCCCAGTTTGTCCTTTTCTTTTCATTTTTGGTTTTTGTTTCTTGTTGTTATTATTATTTTTATTGTTCTTATTCCTTTCCTTGATCCTTATTTGGTTCCCTTATATTCCTCCTAGGGGAGGAACCATCTGGTATTTTTCTTTTGCCTTTCAACATACTTCGCTAAACATAATCCCTTCCAGTTCCATCCATGTTCCTATGAATGCATCTAGTTTTTCATTTTTGACTGCTGAGTAGTATTCCATCGTGTATATGTACCACAGCTTCCCGATCCACTCATCTGTTTTTGTGCCCCAGCTCTTTTTTGGTTATTTGCATGCAGTATATTTTTCTTTCCTTTACTTTCAACCTATTTGTATCTTTGGAGCATTTTAAAAAAAGATTTATTTATTTATGCATACAAGAACTGGGGGGCATAGGCCAGAGGAGTGGGGTAAGATGGTTCACCAGAGACAGAGTGGACAGCAGAACAGGCAGATCTACTGAAACACACTGCTGAGGGGAGCAGCGGGGGAGGCAGGAGAGGTCTGCTCCACCATGTGGGTCAGCTCCCTGGCTGGGGATCGAACTCGTGCTGCAGTGGCTGTAGATGCTTCAAGGTGCCGCTGCAGCTTAACCCCTTGCACCACCAGGGAGGCCCCTCTTTCATCACTTTAAATAAATCTTCCCACTGCCTTCTGCCCTCCATGATTTCCAATGAGACATCAGCTATTAATCACGTTGCATATACTTTGGATGCAACAAGTCACTTCCTTCTCGCTGCTTTTAAGGTTCTTCCTCTGCCTTTTGACAGTTGACTCTAATGTGTCTCAGTGTGGACACATTATTCCTTCTCCCCCTTTCTCTCTTTGGGGATCCCCATTATACTTATATCAGTCTATTCAATTGTGTTCCATGGGTTCTTAGGTTCTGCTCATTTTTCTTAATTCTTTTTTTTTTTTTTTCCTTTCTGCTGAACCCATCTAGGGAATTATTCTTATCATCTATTGTACTTTTCAACTCCAGAATTTCTCTGTGCTTCCTTTTTATACCATCTCTTTATTGATATTTTCTGTTTGGTTAGATATTGCTCTGGTTTCCTTCTATTCTTTGAGCATATTTATGACAGCTGATTTAAAGTGTTCTTCTATTAAGTCTAGCATCTGGACTTTCTCAGGGAAAGTTTCTATTGATTTCTTTTTTCCTGTGAAGTATATCTCCTACTTTTTTTGTTGAAAATGGGACACTTTGAATACTATAACGTGATTAACTCTGGAAGTCAGACTCTCCCACCTCATCAGGGTTTGTTGTTTCTGATTGATATGAGTTGTAGTTTTAGTAACTTTTCTGAACTATTCTTGTGCAGACTGTATTCTTTTTAAAAAAACATTATTTATTTATGCATACAAGAGCTGGGGTACAGGCCAGAGGTGTGGGGGGAGTTGGGTTAGAGGATTCACCAGAGACAGAGTGGGGAGCAGAACAGGCAGATTGACTGAAATACACTGCTGAAGGGAGTAGCTGGCAAGGCAGGAGAGGTCTGCTGTACCATGTGGGTCCCCTCCATGGCCAAGGATCAAACTCAGTGCTGCAAGGGCAGCAGATAGCTTCATAGTGCTGCGACTTAACCCTTTGTGCCACCAGGGAGACCCTCCCACCCCAGGCTGCATTCTTTGTTACATATAGGCACTAAAGTCTCTGAAACACCTATAGCAATCTGCCCCCCCCCGCCTTTTTTAAATCTTTGTAGCTGGGCTCTGTGAGTGTGTGTGTGTACACTCATGTGCGTGTGTATAGGTTAAAACACAGCAAAGCCCTCCTATTGGTCTTCAATCACTTTTTTCTGCATTCAGTGTTTAGTTGTAATTGTAAGCCTTCAACTATTTTCTAGAGTTCCAGTAAAGTTGATCCTGAGAGACTGGGGCATGTTTCTGTGTTTTGTGAAGGGGTGGGTTCTTGGGCCTCCCTACCCTACCATCTTTGTTGATATCACTTGCTAATGCCAGTTGGTACATTTATTTCCTGAAAACTTCTTTTTTTTTTTTTTTAAAGATTTATTTATTTATGCATACAAGCACTGGGGTACAGGCCAGA
>JAGFMF010011429.1:6429683-6446553 GCA_019455555.1 Galemys pyrenaicus
CCTGGCCGGCAGCAGGGATCGAACTCGTGCTGCAGTGGCTGCGATTTGCTTCGTAGTGCGTTGCTTAACCCACTGCGCCACCAGGGGAGGCCCTATTTCCTGAAAACTTCTTGCCCCAACTTGCTATATATCCTTATGGAAGTCCCTTCATCCTCTCTGAGCCTCAGTCTCTCCATCTTTAAAATGGGTAGGCAGAGTGGACTGGATGGTACCCATCCAGTGCTGAGTAAAAGCAGCACCATGGTCTGCGTGAGGCACCAGGGAATACAGAGAAGAAGGTGGTGGGGAAAGACTTATGGGAAATAGCATGCACATGACTCAGTTTCTCCTCCCTCATCAGCTCCACCTTTCCTTAGGGTGGGACAGAGAACTTGGAACCTCCCCTTTCCCTGGGGACCACCCTGCTACATCCCAGGGATTCTCTCTCTGCCCAACATACCTGTCTTACTGTCTCTTCCTTCTTACATGTTTGTCTGTGCTCTGCTGTACTCTCTTCTGGAATGCCCCCCTACTCCTGTCTGCCTAAAAAACCACAACACCCAGGTGTCACCTTTAACATGACTTTTCTTAGTTAATAATAACTAACACTCAAACAGCATTTACTCTAACAGTCACTGTTTAATTATCACATGCACCTCACTGTTCTGCTATCACCTGACAGATAAGGCATACAGAGGTTGAGGTCTTACCACTGGTCACATAGCTTATGGTCACCTCAGTGAGACTGAGCCTAAACATCAGGTTCCAGAGTCCAACCTCTTCGTGGCCATCCTCCTGCCTCTCTAAGGCAACCCAGCCTTCATCTGGCTATACCATCCTATACCATGTCTGGGTCTGCCCCTCCCACCCTCTCCCCCTACTCCAGGAGTTCTGAGGACAGTGCTTTAGTCTGAGCCCGTGATTAGTAAAGTGGCCAGATGAATGGGAGTTTGTCACCCGCATGTCCCTGGTTCCTGTCCCAGTGGGGTCCCATGTGTCGGCAGGCAGGGAGAGGGTTCTGGTTCTGGTTTGACCCCTCCTGAAGGCAGGGTCCTTGAGAGGGCACCGTTGTGGGTGAGAAGCACAGCCGTTAGCTTTATGCTGGGCCCCCACGGAGTGGGGTGAGGTAAACAGAAGTCAGGGCCCAGGGCAGGTCCGAGTTCTGAGTCAGGTGTCACAGTCTCCTTGCCATCCTCCCTGCTTCTGGCTTATGTGTTGGTGAGGGCACTTCCAGGATTCCAGACAATGCTGAGGGCCAAAAATAGAAACAAGAGGCTTCAAGAGAAAGAAGGAGGAGTGGGAGAAGGGAGAAGACAGAGTGGGTAGTGGAAGATGTCTTGGTAGCCACAGTGGCTGGTGGCCCAGCATAAACCCAAGCCAGCTCCCCATCCAGAACATGCCAGGCCAGCTTGGCACCTGCGCTGGTGAGCTCAGCCACCAGGGGTGGGCTGGCTGCCCCTGGGGGTCCTGGGGATTATGACCCGGTGGGCATCAGCAGCGGGATGAGAACCGCCAAGACAGGCTCTTGAGGGACGCTCCCCACAAAGTACCCTCCGCCAAGATTTCTCTCTCTCACTTTCCAGAGGCCGCCATTGAGCTAGAAAGATCTTTGGCGCACCTTCCTTTCAGTCTTAAAAATTCACAGTCTTAAAAATTCACTATCCCCTAACATCTCTGCGTTTCTTCCCATAGAAAACATACTGATTTCTCCCAAACTGTAGTCAGGTGATGGTCCAAGCGCCACTCTGTCCTGAGGTGCGCGGCTCCCGAACAGCCTCATGCGGGGGCTCAGTGAAGTCGATCGAGAACCCCAGATCAACCTAAGGTATTGGGGGTCCCATGAGGATGGGAGGAGGCCGTGCCGGCGCCGGCGCCCCTCCCTGTTCCCGCCGGCGGGCGTCACTTAAGCCGCGGTTGCTACGAGCCCGCAGCAGATGGTCGGGTTTAGGGTTCCCAGCGGGCAGCACGCACAGGATTAGGTGAATTAGGAAGCCGGAGCTGTCGCCACTTGAACAGCGTCAGCCCCTCGGTACCATGGAGTCCCCGGCCCACCCCGCGGATCCCGCCGGCCCGGCGGACCCCGCAGAACCCGAAGAGCAGGCGCGCTCCAAGCAGCAGGGCAAGTGGGCGCGGGTGCGCGACCTGAACCAGGCCTTGAAGACTTATGCGGTCCTGCCGGTGAGGCCCGGGCCTGGAGGTGGGAGGGTGCGTCCCAGATCCTGCCAGGGTCCTCAGGGTCCCAGCTTGTGGGAAACCTTGAGGATCCCACAGAGCTGGCAGAACAGGGGACCTCGGTTTCGTGTGTGGGTAATTCTTGCACTCACCAAGATGAGTGGGCCAGTGCAGGCAGGGGCTGCCCTGTCCTGTTCAGACCGAGCGCAGGGAGTGCCGAGGTGCACCGGGGACCTGTAGACTGCTGCTGAGTAGCTGAACTACTGGCCGAGGAGAGCAAGAGTCCGCCTGCCCCTCCACCACCGAGGTGTAGCAACAGGACACTTCCCTGCTCAGGGGCACCCTAGGCAACCCGGTTGGCTGAACTTTCCCACCCTGGAAGAGGGGGTTAATAAAACCAGTGTGTGGGGGAGGGCCGGGGGAAAGATCAGGGAGAGATGTCCAGAAGCAGAGTTCTTTGCATTCCACAAACAGGGTGGAAACTCCAGGGTCTGGCCCATGAAGTGCTAAAGCCCCCTGGGGAGTAAATACTGACCCCACACTGGGCACCTGGCCTGTGCTGGAGGCCAGCAGACTTCAAGGCTCACCTTCTCAGGTGAGGACAGGTGGATACTGAAAGTCTTGTCCAAAGCCACATGGTATTAGTGGTAAAGCTGGGGCCTGAACCCAGATCTCTTAACTGTGCGCGTTCACTGTGGATGCATGCTGGCTCCCTTGGGGAGTTTTGGGGTACCGTTATAAATACTTAGAGCAGTGCATCTTAGGACTCTCTGGCTTGGGCCTGCATGTGATGCCCCAAGGACTTTTCCTGAGACAATGGAAACTTTCCCCCTCAGAGGTTCTCAGGATCCTCCTTGAAGCCCTGTATAGAAGCCATTTTAGTTTTTTCTCAAGTTCTGACTTAGCACAGAGACAACTAAGTCACCACCCCCAGGCAACAGTCCCAGGTTAGGAGATTCCTAGTCACTTTTCCTTGCTGTGTGTCTCTGACTCCTCACTTGACCTCTCTGAGCCTCCATTTTCTGCCACCTGAGTTCTTTCATTTTGGTTATTTTCTGTTCCCTGAGTGGGAAGTATTTTCTGTGGGTCAAGCCCTGTCCTGGATCAGGTGACTCAGAGAGACCTCTGATCTTTAGCCGAAACTTCCAGCTTGCCTTTTGGGCCAGGGTGCCCTTTAATACGTCCTGTGTTGCTCTCAGGCTTCCCTGGGTATGTTGAGAAAGAACACTGGATTTGGAGCTTGGGCTCCTTCCCGGCTCTACCACAGAACAGCCGTGTGACCTCGCTGAGGAGATGAGGTGGAAATAGAATCTTCCAGCTAAGGGATGTCATGAGCTCAGTTCAGTGAGATAGTTACAGGGAAGCAGCTAACTTACTACCTGGTCCATTGTGGGGGTACTGAGGATAGAATAATGTACTGGTGTCTGTCTGTCTTTATGTCATGCAAACACACACACACACACACATCCATGCTGTCTCTCTTACGCTGTCATTCCCTCACAGACACACTCTTTCATGGAGAGAAGCTGTTTATGTTTGACTCTGTGTTTGGCTCCAGAACGAAAGCTGGACTCAGCCTGTCCCTCAGGGGAGCAAATGGCAGTGGTGGCCTCAGCGACAGCCTAGCACAGGCTGGCTGGAAGGAGCAAGTCCAGGGGCTTTGGAGCCTGAAGGGACATCCCCATTCCATACAGCAGCCAGAGTGAAATTTTGAAAATGAGAAAAAAAAACCCAGAACTCTGTTCTCTTGCCTCCATCTTCCAGTCACCTCTCAACACACTTAACATCCAACTCCTGCCCTTGGCTTACAGAGAGCCCTGTGTGACCTGCTGTCTGCTCAAGTTTCCTCTCCCCTTCCCCCTCCCCATCCAAATCCTCTACCACCCATGGGTCCAGCCAGGGCCTGTCCCCTCTACTGGACAGGACTGGTCCACAGTGTGTGCTCCAAGGACACGTGCTGACTGAGTGACTAAACAGACCAGGGGCTGGGGAGGAGCGGAGGGTCAGGGAAGCGTTGTTATTTGTTCTGGGTCTGGACAGACCTGTGGGTATCCACTTGGTGGAGGGGGGAGGGCAGTGGAGAAGAACAACAGCATGAGCAGGGAGCAGCAGGTGGCCCATGGCCCGCAGGTAGGGTGGGTGAGGAGTGGCAGGAGTCATCGTGACCAACACAGACGCGCAAGCCCTCCTCTCCTCCTTGGGTTTGAGCAACCTGGACTGACACGTGGAGTGAAGGCTCACCAGACAGCTGTGGCTGAACATAGTTGGTTCCTGTGGGAACAGGCTGAAGCAGTGGTGAGTTGACCTTGGGACTCAATGAGCCCACCCCTCACTGAGACTTACAGAAACAGGTTCAAGTTGGTCAGTGACTTGTCCAAGGTCCAGCAGGTCCTGGAACCTAACTTCCCGACTCGGCGCACAGAGCCGCTGCCGCATGCCATCCTGATAGGCTGATTTCACTGTGAATCCGTTTTATCAGCTGCTCTGTTTCTAACTGCTGCTTGATATTATATTTTTCTTAAGATGTCTATGTTCACTCATCCTCCTTGGGAATTTGGGAACCGTTCACAAAGAGTGCTCTCAATAGCATTAGAAATAAATCCATACTTTTACTTCCAGGTCAACAAAAGTCTTTTCATCCTGGATCTTGCACACATCTATGACTTCCCTCCCTTTACCCAGGCCCTGCCAACATGGCCTCCTTACCATTCCTTCCTGCCCCAGGGCCTTTGCACTTGTCCTTCCTCTGCCCAGATTCCTATCCTTGCTCTCTCCATATCTTGCCTGCTTCTTGACCATCAGTTATCAGCTCAAGATTTCCTCCACAAGTACCGTCCCTGGGGACTGAGTCTACAGTGGACGACTCGATCCTTGTCCTTTCCCTCCCAGGACTCATCACTATCAGAATCAGTCATGTGAATGTCTTTGCTCCGTTATTTTTGATGTCCTCCCAACGTGAATGTAGACTCCATGGCCACTGATCATTCCATAACATTTAAATCAGTCAGTTCTGGGCCTCCCTGGTGGTGCAGTGGGTTAAGCAATGCACTGTGAAGCAAACCTCAGCCACTGCAGCACGAGTTCGACCCCTGCCGCTGGCCACGGAGGGGACCCACATGGTGCGACCGACCTCTCCTTCCTTGCTCACTGCTCCCCTCAGCAGTGTGTTTCAGTCAATCTGCCTGTTCTGTTCCCCACTCTGTCTCTGTTGGATCCTCTTACCGCCTCCCACACCTCTGGCCTGTACCCCAGTTCTTGTGTGCATAAATAAACCTTTAAAAAATAAATAAGTCAGTGCCTTATACTCAGCAGATGTTCCAAGTTCACTTCTCTGACTCTTTTTTTAAGATTTATTTATTAATGCATACAAGAACTGGGGTACAGGCCAGAGGTGCAGGGGTAAGAGAAGTCACCAGAGACAGAGCAGAGCAGGCAGATCTACTGAAATACACTGCTGAGGGGAGCAGCAGGCAAGACAGGAGAGGTCTGCTGCGCCATGTCTTTATGTCATGCAAACACACTCCCTGGCCTGGGATCGAACTCATGCTGCAGTGGCTACAGGATAGCTTCATAGTGCTGTGCCTTAACCCCTTGCACCACCAGGGAGGCCCCTGACTCTGGGTTTTAAACTTGACTTCCATTACTTCCTTACTGAGTGTGCAGTGCGAGCTAGGCCCAGTGCCAGAGGCTGCAGGCGACACAAAGGTAGCGCCTCTCCCTGTCTAGGTCAGGTTCTCCCCACAAGCCTGGAGGCAGTGTGGCTAGGTGGTATCACTGCCAGGAGACCATAACTCTGGCTCTGAGCATCAACCCCTGGGGTGACGAAGGCTATTTGGGTGTTGAATGGAGACACCCCTTTAGGACAGAGGGAAAATGGCTTGACTTCTTTTCCTGTGAGCCTGTAATGAGACTGTTGCACACATACTGGGGGTAGAGACTTGGGGGCAGCAGGGCTTTGACTGGCCTGGATTTGAAGCTGCCCAGCCATGTGGTCTCGACTCTTCTCTCTAAGCTTGTGCTTACTCTGCTGTAACATGGAGACAATAAGAGCTACTACCGAGGAGGGCATGATGACAGTGAGTAAGTGTCCAGCCCAAGGCCAGCCACCAGACACCTCCCAACAAGTGCAATTCCTTCTTCCTCCCTCTTCTGTGCTTATACAAGAGTCTCTGGTGCTGGTAGGGATGGGACATAGAATTGTATGAGAGGGGTACCCATCCCCCTCCATACTCACCTAGCTTGAGGTTCTCTCCCATCCCCAGGGGGATTATGTCTGGATGGACCTTAGATCTGGACAAGAATTCGATGTGCCCATCGGGGCTGTGGTGAAGCTCTGTGACTCCGGGCAGATCCAGGTGGTGGACGATGAAGGCCATGTGAGTAGCTCCAACACCCCAACCCCACACCTGGGACAACACAGGCTGACAGGTGGCGGGAGGCACAGGCTAGGCAGTGGCCTGTCTCAGGGGGTGGAAGTCATACTCGAGTCCCCACGTTCACCTCTTAGACATGCCCTCCTCCATGGAACTTCCCTCACTACCCTGGTGAGATTGAACCTTCCCTTCTGCTCTAAATCAGTGCAATTTCCACAAGCACTTCAGCCCTTTGCCTACTGTGGACAGGTGTGTCTGAGTGTGCTTGTGTGTGTGTGCGGTGGGAATGGGGTGGAAAGAGGAGAGGAGCTCCTCAGCACAGGTCTGCATTCACATCCCACTTATTATTTGCTGTGCAACCTTGGCCAAGTCTCTTGTCCTGAGCCTCAGTTTGCTCTTCTGTTAAATGGGACTAATAAGCCCTATCTCTTCCCTAAAATGGGTCTCTCATGGGTCATATGCCAAGAACACCTGTGCAAGGTGAGAGTTAGTCTGAACATGCCCAGACTGGCTCATGTGACCGTGTGAACTCATCGTCCACCTTGGTGCTGCCCTGAGATCATTCCGATTCACCATTTGTCTCTTGTCCTCCTGAAGGAAAGGGATGCAGGAACTACAAGTTTGGTCGGTAGTGAGTGTGGGCTTTGGGGGGGAAGCAACAGTCTGAAATTGGGGTCCTGCCTGGAGCAGACGGGTGTCCAGGGAGAACCCCAACATGCGTGCGGTATATTGCACCCACGCACGTGGTATGTGGATGTGCCAGCGTGGTCTGGGGAGCAGTGCTGCAGCCGAGCAGGGACGAGAGGCGCCACGATTTGAGTTGTGCCCAGGGTTGTGCCCACTGCGGACAGACATGAGATTGCGCCGGGCCTGGGTTGAGCCTCCCTCCTAGTGTGGTGGGAGAGGGTGCAGTGACTTGCAGCAGAAGTCTCTGCTGGGGATGAGGGGAGGGTCCAGGACCATGGCTCAGGACTGGACGTGGAGGGGTCAGGAGGATCGCTGTTATTCCTGTAGTCCTCGGGGATGTCAGGGTGTGACGCCCTGACTTATCTGTCTTTGGATACTCACAGCATCTGTGAAAGGCAGGGAGGGCAGCAAGCAGTGAAGCGCGTAAGGGGCAACAGTCGCACAGAGAAGGGCCACTAGGACTAGTCACACAGCTGGGCAGTGATGGCGCTGGGATCGGAGCCCAGGCCTCAGACCTCTGGCCATGTGCTTCCCTTCCCAACCTATCAGTGACATCTTGGGGCTCAGGTTCTGTTTAGCCATGCCTTTGGCCCTGGGCTTTAAAACCGGAGCACTTGCAATGTCATCCTGAGGCTCCAGTCAGTGGCGCTATAGGAAGCCAGTGTGATGCTATAGTCACCAAGGGGGCACAGCTCAGCTGGCAGTGCAAACTGGTCCACGCACCAGCATGTAGCCCCCACGGTGCAGCCCAGGGGTGCTGGCTGCAGGCTTGAGTTTCACCTGGATCATGTTGCATGTCAGATGGTGTCCTGTAACTGTGTCACCGGATCCCAGAGTTCCCTCCCACCCACCCCCACCAAGGCCCTCAATGTGGGGGCTTTGGGGGGGTGACTGGTTGGCCAGGGGCAGGTTGGGATGGCTGGGTTTGCTTCAGAGGCATTAGGCCCCAGGGGTTCTGGCCTCTTCTTCCAGGAGCGTCCCCTACTCCCAGTCCCTCCCTGCATGCAAGGCCATCTCCTTGCACCCCTCTATTCTCCAGCAAACTCCTCCCACCTGAGGACAAGCACCAGAGAATCACATCTGGTTCACTGAAGCTCAACAAAGGTTTGGCCCAGAGAAGGTTCTCTGTAAAGACTTGAATGAGTGACGGGAAGTGGCAGCCCCAGTCCTCACAGACTTTTTTTTTTAAAGATTTATTTATTTCTGCACACAAGAGCTGGGTACAGGCCAGAGTCACAGGAGGTGAGAGGATCCACCAGACAGAGTGGGGAGCAGAGCAGGCAGACTGACTGAACACACTGTCGAGGGGAGCAGCGGGCGCAGCAGGAGAGGTCTGCCAAGCCATGTGGGTCCCCTCCCGGCCGGCCGGCAACAGGGTCGAACTCGTGCTGCAGTGGCTGCGGTGTGCTCCATAGCGCGCTGCTCAACCCGCTGCGCCCCAGGGAGCCCTCACAGACTTTTAGCCTCACACTTGCCCAAGCAGCCCCCACTGCCGTGTGACCCTCACTTCCCTTCTGTTGCAGAAGAGGAAGCCCTGGCCTCTGACAGCTTGAGTCACGCTGGCTCCTTCCAAGTGTGACCCCGGACCTTAAGATTGGCTGCTCTCTCTCTTCTGGTCTCTCCTCAGGGTCAGGCCTCCTTTGCCTGCTCTGGTTATACTTTTTAATTCCTGCCATCTGTGATCACTGTCCTGAGGTGCTGACCTCAGTTTGGGAACCCTTTGATGCAGGAATGAGGTGGGGAGAGGCTCAGGTCTGTCATTTAGCTGTCCATGTTTCTTTATCCCTTGATTCCTTAAACCTGGAGGCTGGGACCTCCCTGGTGGTGCAATGGGTTAAGCAACGCACTGCGAAGCAAACAGAAACCACTGCTCATGATTTCGATCACTGCCACCACCGGGGAGGTGATCCATTGTGCAGCAGACCTCTGCTGCCTCTCCCTCAGCAGTGTGTTTCAGTCTGCCTGTTCTGCTCCCCACTCTGTCTCTGGAGGATGCTCTTACCCCCCACATCTCTGGCCTGTACCCCAGTTCTTGTGTGCACAAATAAATAAATCTTTAAAAAAAAAAGAAAAATAAATAAAACTGGAGGCCAGTACTTCTGTTACAGGATGTTATGAGGGACAAAGAAGAGCATACATCTCCTTTGTAATACTAGACAACATTTGGGTTGATACCTGGCACTTACCAGGCAAGTAAGGTCAATTCTTAGACCTGGCAAGAATGAAACAAAGGCTTGCCTTTACTGTGTCAATTAATCCTCCCAACCTCCCCAAGGAGACTGTTACTGGAATTCCCACGTCATAGATGAGGTCCTGGAGACTCTGTGAAGCAAAGGGATGTGCACAGAGGTGCAGGTGCACACAGAGGTCGGGATTATGATGAGGTTAGGTTTACAGAGAACAGCAGAGAGGCTGCCCAGGAGTCCTCCTCTCTAGCCTGTGCTGGGGCCTAGGACTGAGTCAGGGAACGGACGGGCACCAGGCAGAGAAATTTTCCAACTGGATCAGCTTATATCAAGAAACAGGGTATCTGGAGGAAAGGAATGTTCCACAAAGGACTGGAAAGTCCAGGGATTGTTCTTTGACCTCAGCACCCAGATGGCTCATGCCTTGAGGAGGCTGTGTGATGGCCTGACCTGGATGGAAAAGCTCCTGGCCCAGGAGGTGCTGGTGAAATACCAAGGAAATGGGTGTCACGAGCAATGGCTGTCCCTAGTCCCTCTGAGGGCCTAGACAGGCCACCTAGCCTGATCCTATCTTCTCACCCTTATGGGACTAGGAGGATTCTGCGGTCTCTCCATAGACTAGTCCGCAGGGCCTGTCTCCCATCTGTTCCATCAGAGGTCCTTTGTCTCATCATTTGTGCCTGATCCTTGAGGACCAAGGAAGCAGCAGACAAGCAGTGTGACCTGCATCCCTGGAGCAAATCGGGAAGTCAGGGACACAGCTGCACTCAGTCAATGGCACCTGCCTTGCAGCGGGAGGCCTGGCCCACAAGGGAGCTCAGAGGAGGCCTCTGACTCCACATGGGGAACCAGGTTCCTGCCTGGTCCTGAGGCTCCCAGGGTTCTGGCATTTGGGAATGGGGAAGGAACCCCAGAGAGTTGAAGGGCAACACCCAAAGCATAGCCCACACAGCCTCTCACTTCCTTGAGAGGCTGGGGTCGGAGGAGCAGGTGTTGGAGACCAGCAGGAGGAAAGGCGCTTGCTGCACACTGAGGACCCCAGGGCACTGTAAGCCTTGTCCCGTCTGTTGAGTACCCGTGCAAGAGCGTCCATCTTGTGGCAGCAGGACTACTGCGGGGGGCTGGGGGTGGGGGCAGAAGCCAGGGATAGCCACCTCAGCCCTCAGCTCTGCTTGAGCTCACAAGCTCTCAAAGCTTCCCTCTGCAATTTATCTGAAAAAGGTCTGCCTCTTCTGTCTCACTGCTGCTGCCATGCTTTCTGGCTTTCCTTGACCGCCATACCAACCTTCACCAGCCTCAGAGATTTTGCTTTTGTCATTTCCTGGGCCTGGGATTCCCTTCCTTTTCCCCACCTCTTTTTTTTTTTAAGATTTAGTTATTTATGCATACAAGAGCTGGGGTACAGGCCAGAGCTGCGGGGAATTTCAGTAGTCACCAGAGGCAGAGTGGGGAGCAGAACATATGGATCAACTGAAACACACTGCTGAGGGGAGCAGTGGGAGAGACAGGAGAGGTCTTTGCCATGTGGGTCAGCTCCCTGGCCTGGGATCGAATTCATGTAGCAGTGGCTTCGGATAGCTTCAAAGTGCTGAGACTTAACCCCTTGCACCACCAGGGAGGCCCCCTTCCCCCACCTCTTACTGGGACTCTTCCCATCATTCTGGATATTGTCTTGGAGTGTGGTGGTCCCTGACCACTCTGTCTAAAGTATCTCCCCCAGTCAGTCTGCATCCTATATGCTGGTTGGTTTATTCCTGGCACTCTCTGAAATTACATTTGTGAATTTATTTATCAGAACCTAGATTTGGAGGCAAATTTGTTTAACTCCAATGATTACACTTTCCATTCCATCCTGCAAAGTGAGGGGAGGAAGGGGTTGAGGAGGGTGAGAGTTGCCAGAGGGGTAGGGGAGGTGGGCGGTCCCATCTTCATACTGTTGAACCCGGAGAGGACAAAGTCTTTACCAGGATCTCACCAACCGTGGTCCCTTCCTCTCGGACCCATCTCTGCTTTTGCGCATCCTGGGCCTCTGTGGAGCCACCTGACTTCAACCACTGTGCCTCCCCACAGGAACACTGGATCTCCCCGCAAAATGCCACGCACATCAAACCCATGCACCCCACTTCGGTTCACGGAGTGGAGGACATGATCCGCCTGGGGGACCTCAATGAGGCTGGCATCCTGCGCAATCTGCTTATCCGCTACCGGGAACACCTCATCTACGTGAGTGCCCCGACTGTCTGCAGTCATGCCCCGCCCACTCAAAGCCTCGCCCACTTAAAAGCTCCACCCACTAGAAAGCCACACCCCACCCGTCCGCAGGGAGTCTAGCCTCCTGGGGTTGGGTGGGGTGCGACCTTGGAAGACTGAGTGGCCCTCTGCTGGCCACCAGGGCTGGGACTCGCGGGCCCTCAGCTTCTGGGTGTGTGGCTCGTGCTCTCTTTGGGGCTCTGGTTGGGCAGACGGCGGTTTATACCACAAGTGCTTGTGCTCCAAAGACCCTGAAGCCGCTGAGAGGTTCGAGCCGTGAGTGACTCAGAGATTTTCCCAGACACAGGGATGGGGACTGCTGCCTCCGCCTACTCCACTGCGGATTTGCTGTGGGGTCGATGCCAGCCATTAGGTCCTCAAAGTCCAAAGAGGATGTGGTTGAAGGGGAGAAGGCACTCCTTGGCTCCCTGTCCCCACTGCCGAACCTCAATCTTTTTTTTTTTTTTTTTAAGATTTATTTATTTATGCATACAAGCACTGGGGTACAGGCCAGAGGTGTGGGGGTGGTGGAGAGAGGATTCACCACAGAGAGCAGGGAGCAGAACAGGCAGATCAACGGAAGTACACTGCTGAGGGGAGCAGCGGGGAGGCAGGAGAGGTCTGCTGCACCATGTGGGTCCCCACCCTGGCCAGCAGCAGGGATCGAACTCTTGCTGCAGTGGTTGCGGTTTGCTTCATAGTGCGTTGCTTAACCCACTGCGCCACCACGGAGGCCCCACTGCAAGGGCTTTTATTAGGTTTTAGGAAGCAAATTGGAAAGGACTATATTATTTATTTATTTAAATTTTTTAAAAAAGATTTATTTATTTATGCACACAAGAGCTAGGGTACAGGCCAGAGTCACGGGAGGTGAGAGGATTCGCCAGAGACAGAGTGGGGAGCAGAACAGGCAGATGGACTGAAACACACTGCTGAGGGGAGCAGTGGGCATGACAGGAGAGGTCTGCTGCGCTATGTGCATCACCCCCCTGCTCAGGGGCAGGGATCGAACGTGTGCTGCAGTGACTGCAGTTTGCTTCATAGTGCATTTCTTAACCCACTGCGCCACCAGGGAGGCCCTATTTTTAAAATTTTTATAAATTAAATTGTTTTTCTTATATTGTTGTTGCCCCACCACCATATCATCCATGAAACATCAGCATATTCCCTTGTGTTCTTCCCTTCCCTATTTTGCAACTCCCCTCCCCTATCCCTTCCTCTCCTGTAGGCTCAGTTTTGTGGTCAGCTTGCTAATTTTGATGTTTTCTGGATCTTTCATTTGGTTTCTCTGTATTCCACATATAAGTGAGTCCATCTGGTATTTATCGTTTTCCTTCTGATTAATTTTGGTTAGCATAATAGGAAAGGGCTATTTCTTTATAATTGTTTTTTCATCATATGTCTTTTATATCACTATGTATTCCCCGTAAAATTCCCACCACAAGTTTACCCATGAACCATTACCATAATCCCTTCTGCTCTTCTCTCCCGTTTTGTTTCCTTTTCCTCCCCTTCCCTCACAGAATGTCTCTTATTTGTGGTTACTTGCTAGCTTTATTATTGTTGTTGTTATTGTTTTCTTTTCCTGACCACTTATTTGGTTCCCCTATGTTTCTTTATAGTGAAACCATTTGATATTTTCTTTTTTTTTTTTAAAGATTTATTTATTTATGCATACAAGAGCTGGGGTACAGGCCAGAGTTGAGGGAGGTGAGAGGATTCACCAGAGACAGAGTGGGGAGCAGAGCAGGCAGACTGACTGAAACACACTGCTGAGGGCAGCAGTGGGCGAGGCAGGAGAGGTCTGCTGCGCCATGTGGGTCCCCTCCCTGGCCGGCGGCAGGGATCGAACTCGTGCTGCAGTGGCTGCGGTTTGCGTCACAGTGCATTGCTCAACCCACTGCGGCACCAGGGAGGCCCATTTGATATTTTCTTTTTCCTTTTAGCTTATTTCACCGAGCATGATTCCTTCTAGCTCTATCCATGTTGCTGTGAATGGCATAAGTTTATCTTTTTTGATTGCTGAATAAAATTCCATTGTATATATACACTACATCTTCTTGATCCAATCATCTATTTTTGGGCCTTTGGGTTGTTTCCAGGTCTTACCTATTGTGAATAGTGCTGCCGTAAGCATAGGGCTGCAGGTAGCCTTTTGAATTAATGTGTTTGTGTCCTTTGTGTCCTAGGAGTGGAATTGCTGGGTCATATGGTATCTCTATTTTCAGTAGTTTGAGGAACCTCTGCACAGCTTTCCACAGTGGTTGGACCAGTTTGCATTCCTACCAACATTGTAGGAGAGTTCCTTTTTCTTCACACCCTTGCCAACATTTGTTGTTGCCTGCTTTTTTAATGTGTGCAATTCTCACTAGTGTAAGGTGGTATCTCATTGTGGTTTTGATTTGCATTTCCCTGATTATAAGTGATGTTGAACATTTTTTCATATATCTGCTGGCCATTTACATTTCCTCTTTGGAGAAGTGTCTCTTTAGCTCGTCTGCCCATTTTTTGACTGGGTTGTTTATTAGGTTTTTGTTGAGTCGTGGGAGCTCTTTGTAGGTCTTTGTCATCAGTCCCTTATCAGTTGTATGCAGTACAAAAATTTTCTCTCAGTCAGATGTCTCTGTTTTGGTTAGTGTCTGTTTTGCTGTAAGAAGCTTTTTGGCTTGATGTAATTCCAATTGTTTATCTTTTTCTTCAGTTTCTTTGCTTTGGGGGATGTGTCTTTAAAGGTGTTACTGAGGGCCTCCCTGGTGGCTCAGCGGTTGAGCGCTGCACTGTGAAGCGTCTGTGGCACAGCAGCGCAAGTGGCCAGGGAGGGGACCCACATGGCACAACAGACCTCTCCTGCCTCTCCTGCTGCTCCCCTCAGCCGTGTGTTTTGTTCGATCTACCTGTTCTGGTCCCCACTCTGTCTCTGGTGAATCCTCTCACCTCCCATGACTCTGGCCTGTACCCCGGCTCTTTATGCATGAATTTATGCATGAATAAATAATCTTTAATAAATAAGTAAGGCTGTTACATGACTATAGGTCATGTAGTGTTTTGCCTATATTTTCTTCTATAGGTTGTATTATGGTCTCAGGTCTTACATTCAGGTCTTTTATCCATTTTGAGTTGGTTTTTGTGCATTGTGTGAGGTAGTGGTCTAATTTCATTCTTTTGTATGTAACAGTACAGTTTCCCCAGCACTGTTTATTGAACAAGCTGTCAATAAAGGGCTCTTTTGAGTTAAAGTTCACTGAGAACTCTGGGCCCTCGGGTTTCTCACCAGCTCTAAGCACTGAGCTGGTTGTTGAACAGTGAGGTTGCATGAGGTCATTACCTCTAGAGCATTCTGACTCTGTTTTGATTCAGGTTTCCTTTATTCACCGTCAGACTCCTTGCTCCTCTCCCTGGATGGCAAGTGAATGCAGGAGGGTCTCTGGGAGGTCTCTGCTGCTATTGAGCTTGGGATCCAGTCTCGTCAGGAGTAGGCCAAGGGCCTGGTCATAGGGAGGAGCTGGGTAAGATGACATTGTCCTCACTGAGAAGTCTGCAGACATTGCCCAAGGCTAACTCAGAGGCAGGTTGTTGCTTATCTTGCAGGAAGTTTAGTGATTTTGCAGGCAAACTGGTTCCTCACAAGGGCCAGGTAGAATGAATCAGGGAACTAATGCAAAACTAGGATCCATAGGGAGCAGAAGGAAAAACAGTGATTGTAAATTTTGGGCAGCTAATCTGAGTAGCTGGCAGCTAGCAGAAAAACCAGCCTAGATGTGTGTTCTTGAGTGGGTGGCTAGGCCATCAAAGAAAATCATTCCATAGGTTTAGGAGTTCTCCAGAACCCCAAGATTTGCACCACTTGTCTCATCAGAAGTTGAAGGCAGGGACAAGGCGCCTTTCCCTGTGGAGGGATGAGGATGAGGTGTCTTAACTGCCTACCTGTTTGGGACTCACAGTGAAGAATCATAGCCTGGCACCTGGAAGGCCCCAGTTCAGATGGCCCCAGGCCCATCTTTCTGCGTGTCCGTTGGTCTTGGGCTAGAGAGCCATGCTCAAAATTGCAGGGTCCAACGTGGTTTCCCGACTTGCTGACTCCATGGTTATGTTTCTGATAGATCAGGCAGGATTAGAGCAGGGTTTTGAAGATGCAACTGGGCCATTATCCCACCAGAAACTGTACCTGTCCCCAACCATGGCAACCCCTGGTCACTTCATGACTTGGGCACAGCCCCACATGCCCAGCATTTCCTCAGATTACCACATTGCCTACAGGCTTGGGCTGGGCAGGTGCTCGTCCCTGACTGTGCCCTGGGCTCGTGCTTGCAGCTGGCCTATTCCCAGGAGACTGAGAGACAGCACACCAGGGGCACAAATAAACCCTTAATGAAGGAGGGCTCTGGAAGGATGCCTAGCAGCTCCCTTCCCTGCCCATCCCAGCCCCCCAGCCTGCACTCTTGTGCATGATGGGTTAGGCCAGCTGCTTGGTGGGGGTGCTTGGAGGTTGAGTCTGGATGGCAGAGGAGATTCTGGTGGGGGTCCTGGCCCAGGGAATGCAGGTCAAGAGTGGGGCCCAGGTCTGGGCTTGGAACCCAGGCCCATGTCGTGCAGCTACCTGAGCTGGGGGTGGGCACTTCCCCTGGGCGGTGGTGCCTGCAGCAGCACTTTCCCCACAGGGTTCCCTGGGGCTGAGGCTACTGGGCATGGTTATCGCTTGATGAGGTATGCTGGGCAGCAGGGGACAGGCGGGGTTGTCACCTTTCTTATATGGTCACATCTTTCTTTGGCCGCTGCAGGCCCAGATGGCAATACATCCATCACCAGTGATGGGCTGGGCTTGACCTTTTCCACTTGGGCTTGGTATGGAAGCAGTGGAGGTGGGAGGAGTAGCCTGAGTACTCTCTCTGGCCTGGCAGCAGGAGCACCGGGCTGTGCTGCCCCCTGGAGGCAAGGCTCCAGGCCCACAGCAGGGGTTCTTGTGCCCAGGCAGCCAGTCTTGGCACCAGGGGAGCCAAGGAGAGGCGGTCTCCCCTGGAAGGCTCTCTGGTGCATCTGACCCTTATGCCAACACTCCCCAGGATGACTGGAGGTGCTGGCCCAGCGCAGGGTCCCAGCGCAGAGACTGGGCCTGCCCAACCCCCAAACCACACACTCCAGCTCCTTCATTGTAACTGGTTCTGCTCCCTTCTTACCAGCTCAGCTTCCACTCTTTTTTTTTTTTTTTTAAAGATTTATTTATTT
>JAGFMF010011429.1:6446741-6461211 GCA_019455555.1 Galemys pyrenaicus
CCCTGGCCGGCAGCAGGGATCGAACTCGTGCTGCAGTGGCTGCGATTTGCTTCGTAGTGCGTTGCTTAACCCACTGCGCCACCAGGGGAGGCCCAGCTTCCACTCTTGAATGGCCCAGTTTATGATGTCACTCAGATGTTGGGGATGAGGGCCTGGGGCAAAGGTGGGAGCCCGCATTTGAGGAGTACCTACAACAAACTATGAAATTTCAAGTGCAACATCTTTAATTTTCTTAAACAGGATGCTATGCCCATTTTACAGATAAAGGTAAGGAAACAAGCCTTGGAGTCCCTACTTCCTTCTCTCCCCACTTCCTTCCCTCCCCATCAAACACTGCAGAACAAAAACTCAGAGCCACACCACAAGCTGGTCTGAAGGTCCCCTACAAAGGCAGATGTCTGATCCCAAGACCAGTGATTCCAATGCAAGTGTCCCCCTTTTAGAGGGATGCAGAAGGGCAGAGCCTGAGCACTGTCTAACACAGTCTCCCACAGGGAAGTGGTGAGCCCCGTGTCCCTTGTTGCCCGCAGACATACACAGGCTCCATCCTGGTGGCCGTGAACCCCTACCAGCTGCTCTCCATCTACTCACCAGAGCACATCCGCCAGTACACCAACAAGAAGATTGGGGAGATGCCCCCCCACATCTTTGCCATCGCCGACAATTGTTACTTCAACATGAAACGCAACAGCCGTGACCAGTGCTGCATCATCAGGTGGGTGGCCCAGCAACGCTGTGGAGCTCTGAACTCATCACCTGGAGCTCCAGCTCTATGCTCCTGCTAGCACCTCATAATGTATGGAGTCACCTCCCCTGACCCAGGCTTCATGCTCCATTCACACTGGCTTTTGAGGCCACCCCTCTTTATTGTTGTCTCCTGTTAAGTTCTGATCAGTTGGACCTCAGGGTCCTGTCCTCTCTTGGCCAGGGAGCAGAGGGACAAAGCATTAATGGAGCACTCTGTGTGTCTCATGCTATAGCAAGTGTGGATGGAGACGTGTGTGTTTGATGGCAAAGGAAAGTAAGCCCCAGATGTGCCAGAGCCCTGAGCTCCTTTGGCTGTCCCCCAGCTCTGAGTGGTCCATATAATCAGATGGTGGGGGACCCTGAAGCCCCAGGGGGTGAGGCCATTCAGCAGGGGCTGTGATGGGTCCTGCCTCTGCCCGGCCCCCTCTGCAGTGGGGAGTCTGGGGCCGGGAAGACAGAGAGCACCAAGCTGATCCTGCAGTTCCTGGCGGCCATCAGTGGGCAGCACTCCTGGATTGAACAGCAGGTGCTGGAGGCCACCCCCATCCTGGAAGGTAGGGCCAGGCCCTGGGGGTAGGGCTGGGTGGCTCAGTGGTATTTGGCCTTGACAGTGACCCCCTCCTGTTGCAGCATTCGGGAATGCCAAGACCATCCGCAATGACAACTCCAGCCGCTTCGGGAAGTACATCGACATCCACTTCAACAAGCGAGGTGCCATCGAGGGCGCCAAGATCGAGCAGTACCTGCTGGAAAAGTCACGTGTCTGTCGCCAGGTGGGCCTGAGACTGGGGCAGAGTCTCAAGGGTTGGTGGGGTCACACAGACTGACTAGCCCCTGCCCCAACACCCCCACCTCACCTGCTTGCTCCATGTCTAGAATCCCACCGTGAAAACTACCAAGGGGGCTTTTTCACAAAAGACATGTGTTTAAACAGTAAACCATGTCAACAGCCTTCTTGATTGTCTGCTTCTGATGACCTTCTCCTGCCCTCCTATCTCTGTCCTCCAATGCTGTGTGCTCACATTTTCAGGCCCCTGATGAAAGGAATTACCATGTGTTCTACTGTATGCTGGAGGGCATGAGCAAGGAACAGAAGAAGAAGCTGGGTCTGAGCCAGGCCACCGACTACAATTACCTGGCCATGGTGAGGCTCCAGGGGGGCAACATGGAGAGGGACACCCCTCCTGGCAAGGTCAGGGTCGCTCCAGGCCTGGTGAGTGGGGAAGTCTGTGGGTGTTTCCTCCTGTCCTCCTGCCCCAGCACACCTTGAACTTGCATTTGCCCTAAAGCCTGCCCCCTACTTGGGCACATGCCCCCTTGCACACACATCTAGGTGAGTTCTCTCCATTCCCAAATGTGTGACATCTCACATGTGTGTGCCGTAGTAGATGTGACATCCTGTATCTGGCTGGCGCCCTTGGACCCACACACACACATGCTCGTACACACATGGCTCATAGGCACACATGATGGCAGTTTCTGTCAATGCCAGTCTCTGTGGTTATCCCTCCTTCGCCATACCAAGCTGCACTGCCGAGGAGTTCAAGTTTCTGAGGGTGTGTGCCAAGGAGGTGGGGGGAACGGTAGGGTATTGGTGCCATCAGGGTGACTGCCAGACAGAGTGACTCGGGAAAAAGAAGCAGCCAGGTCCCCAGATGTAGAAAGCGTATTCTTGAAAAACCCAGCCATGAATTTCTAGACATTCTATGGAGCTCTCAAGGTAAGGTCTTTTCCCAAAGCCCATGCACCCCATGATGCACCCCATTCTCCCCCGCCCCGCCCCACACAGGGCAATTGCATAACCTGTGAGGGCCGGGAGGACAGCCAGGAATACGCCAACATCTGCTCCGCCATGAAGGTGCTCATGTTCACCGACACTGAGAACTGGGAGATCTCCAAGCTCTTGGCTGCCATCCTGCACCTGGGCAACCTGCAGTACGAGGGTGAGGAGGCAGCTACTCTCAGAAAGGGGGGAGGGAGTGACCCCTGGGCAGCTCTGAGGCAGGCACCAGGTCCCCCTCCGCTCTTGCCCCTGGTACCCAGCATGGACCAAGTAGGAGCTCTGGGAAGCTTGCTCAGTGGATTAGTGAATGACCCCAGCTCTGAGAGTTCAGGTTTAGAGAGTCTTGGAAGACGAACAGATATGAAGGCTGGATTAGGCAACAGGAAGCACTTGTGCCAAGGTCTCCACACCTGAGAAGGCGGGCCGCTTGGGGCAGCGCAGATGGTGTCAGGTGCTCAGTGATACAACCTGTCACAAAGCCTGAGCACCAGGCACTCTGGGAGTCTGGAGTGGTGGTGGGAGGAGCCGACTGCTGTGTCTGCTGTGGGGATCCAGTGCCGGGCCTGCTCCGGGCCTGCCCTTAGGGTGCCCGTAGTGCACGGGGTGGGCATCCTCCATCATATTGACCGAGAGAAGCATTTCATTGTGCTGCTGCTGCTCTCTGTGAGCAGGGCAGGCCCCATGCTCTGGGCGCCCCCAGACCTACCCCCTACCTGATGCCTGCCTTCTTGCTGCCACCAGCCCGCACCTTTGAAAACCTGGATGCCTGTGAGGTCCTATTCTCCCCGTCCCTGGCCACAGCGGCGTCCCTGCTTGAGGTCAGTGCCCAGCCTTCTGTCCCCACGGCTGCTCTCTTTCTCTTGGGGAGACAGTTTTGACTTCAGGATCAGAAGGCTGAGTGTGTGGGGACCAGGGAGCTGGACCTTCTAGGAGCATTCTAGAAATTCAATGTGGAGAGCTTACTGAGTACGGGATCTGGACTGGCACAGACCCCAGTCCTGCCTGTGCCTGGGGATGGTGCTTCTGGGGATGCTGGGGGTTTGTGGGATCCTGGGCTAGGGGCTCTAGGTGAGTCAGTCTGCCAGTCTTTTAGCAAGCACTAGACTCCCTCCTGGATGAAATGCTTGGATGAATGAAAGCCAGAGCCAGAGCCAGAGCTGGGAGGACAGGGGACGTGCTGTGGGGAAAGGGTCACAAGGAAAGAACACTCCCTTCCAGGTGGCTTTTGGGGCTGGGTGTTGATGCTTGGGGAGTTTGACTGTGGAATCATGGGGAAGGACATTCTTAGTGGAGGCCACCGTCTGAGCAAGGCTTGGTTGAAAAGGCAGGTAAAGGAGTGACTTAGGTGTGTGTGTGGGTGGGCAGGTTGCTTGAGTAAGGACCTGGCTGTTGCCCCACCAGGTGAACCCCCCAGACCTGATGAACTGCCTAACTAGCCGCACCCTCATCACACGAGGGGAGACCGTGTCCACTCCGCTCAGCAGGGAGCAGGCGCTGGATGTACGGGATGCCTTTGTAAAGGTGGGTAGTTTGTGGAGTGGACCTTGGGTGCTGGGCTGTTGGTGGGCAGAACCAACAGCCAGGGGTCCACAGAGCCAGTGGACCTCTGGCCTGTACCCAGGACTCCAGTCTCTGCTCTCTCTGGGGTTGGACAAGAGTCTGAGCCCCTTTCACCCCACAGGAAGCTGGGTGTTGTGCCCCCAGGGCCCTGCCAGCTCTGCCCCTCTCAGGTCTTCCCTCTGGCCTGCTTTGATCTCCTGAACCTCAGGCTGGAGCCACCCCACCCCTTGAGTCCCTATACTGCAGCAGGCCCTGTGTCAGGCTCTGGGACCTTGAGACATTCGGAGCTGAAGGGGGCAACAGAAATAGATGGGGAGATGGGAGCCCAAAGGAGTGCCCTTTCCCCAACTTCAAGATCAGAGGATGTTGGTGGAGCTCATCTTTCCACCAAGCTTTGAAAAGTAGCAGCTCAGCAGGAATGAGTGCTGCAGGCAGAGGGACACAGAGGAAATGTCTGGGGGCTCCATCAGCACAGATGGGATCGGAGGGGCCCCTGGGGCCTGGCAGCCTGGCCAATGTCCCCAGGAGGGTGTGGCTGGGCACAGTAGCTGACCGCGCCTCTCAGGGCATCTACGGCCGGCTCTTCGTGTGGATTGTTGACAAGATCAACGCTGCGATTTACAAGCCGCCGTCCCAGGAAGTGAAGAGCTCCCGCCGGTCAATCGGCCTCCTGGACATCTTTGGCTTTGAGAACTTCGCTGTGAACAGGTACCACGTGGGTTTCTCCGCTGTGGGGATTTCCTCCCGCAATGTGGGCATAGGAAGCGCCGTAGCTCTCCCTTTAAACTACATTTAGTTGGTTTTCAGCACACTCTGCTGGCATTGCACAATTGCACTTTATCATCCTGGTGGGTTCTCTCACCTTCCTTCCCACCCCTTCCAGTCCCCAGGGGCAGCTGAAGCTGGGGTGGCAGGGGGTGTTCTTATACCATCTCAGACCCTCTGGGCCCCAGCGCCCAGGCTGGAGAGAGAGCAGGAGGATCCTGGGGCTGGAAGCAGCCAGCCCTGCCCTCCTTCCTGGTTGTGGGCCCCCAGCGACTCACTTCGATTCTCATAATGTTTGGATGTCTCAGAGCCTTCACACGCCAATGAAACACCCACACTGAACACAGTGTCCCCTGTGGAGCCCAGAGTTGGTGGCTCAGAGATATCAGCCGTTAATGTTCTGCTTGAAAAATCCTGCCAGCCTCCTCCCCATGTCCTTTGATCTTTCCTTATGACCCTCTTCCCAGGCACCCCAGGTGCTCAGCCAGGGGTTTGGCACCCACCCTTCAGTCCTCCCCACAGGCTTGGTCATGCAGGACAAAGGACTCTGAGCTGGGGGTCCTGAGCCCTGGGTTTAGCCTGATTCTCTGACCTTTGCCCTCACTTAGCTCTTCTGTAGATGAAAGTGGAAAGTCAGGGCCTGGAGATCCCACATTGGGAGCCTTCTGCGCTGCACGCAGAAGTAGCAGAGGGGAGCCTGGGTGGCCCCCCTACCCGTGCCCTGTACCCCTCCCTGCAGCTTCGAGCAACTGTGCATCAACTTCGCCAACGAGCACCTGCAGCAGTTCTTCGTGCGGCACGTGTTCAAGCTGGAGCAGGAGGAGTACGACCTGGAGAGCATTGACTGGCTGCACATCGAGTTCACCGACAACCAGGACGCCCTGGACATGATCGCCAACAAGCCCATGAACATCATCTCCCTCATTGACGAGGAGAGCAAGTTCCCCAGGGTGCGGTGCACTGAGCCTCAGTGGTCCTCATTGGCCGAGTGGGATGAAAGATACCAGCTTCTCAGGGGGCTCTGGGCCTTTCAAAGGCTTTTGTCTGGCCTTCGGGGTCACCTGTAGTCCACTGGCCCTGGGCCGGATGATGATGATCTAGGCACACAGCTGGCACGGGATAGGTGTTCCAGACACAAACTATGGCTTGCGCAAGGAAGACTTCGCTCCCATGATCTTAATAGACTTTCTAGATTGAAATGTATTTTCAAAGCAGTGTACCTTCATTCACTTTAACAGTGGGAACTGGAGGTCCAGAGAGGCTCAGTATGAGGTGTCAATAAAAGGAGCAGATCCTCTCTTGGGAAAGACAAAAGAGGAGAGGCAAAGACATGGGGCAGGGAAGGCAGGAGGGCCTGTGGAGAGTGGGGCACGAGTGGGGGGGCAGACTTGACAGCCACTCCTTGGTCTCCACAGGGCACAGATACCACCATGTTGCATAAATTGAACTCCCAGCACAAGCTCAACTCAAACTACATTCCTCCCAAGAACAATCATGACAGCCAGTTTGGAATCAACCACTTTGCGGGCGTTGTCTACTATGAGAGTCAAGGTACAGTCTCGCTTTACCAGGCAGAGAAAGATGTCTCTCCTTCTCCAGGACAGAAAGAGGTGCCAGGGTTCTGGAATAGTGAGAGGGAGGGGTTTTAGGAAGCTCTGGGCGTAGCCTTCTTTTCTTTTCTTTTTTTTTTTTTAGATTTAAAAAAAATTATAAAAGATATATCGTACAAAATTAGGCAAAGAAATTGCTAAGCAATTTTTAAGTCTACAATTCAGTAGCATTAAGAACATGCCCAATGTCATGCAGCCATCACCACATCCATTTCCATAGCCATTTGTCACCCTGCGTGAAACGTTGTACCCATAAACAGCAACTCCCCAGCCTCCTGCCACTCTCCACCCTGGGAACCCTTACTCTACTTTCTGTTTCTTCATATTTGTCTATTGTAAGCTCCTCCTATAAGTGGAGTCATACATATTTGTCCTTTTGTATCTTGACTTTTTCACTTAATATAATGTTCTCAAGCTTTATCTGTGTTGTAGAACTTGTCGGCTTTTCTCTCCTCCTTATGACTAAATATCATTGCTTTATGTGTGCATGTACGTGTGTGTGTTATGTTTTATCTATCCAGCCATCTGTCAATGGACATGTTGATGGTTTCCATCTCCTGACTATTGTGAATGAAGTTCCATGAAGCTGGCATGCAAGTATCAGGTTGAGTCCCTGCTTTCAGTTCTTTTGAGTAGGTTCAATACACTTTTGTACATATGGGGAAACTGAGGCTTCCATGACATGATACAACTTATTGGTTACAAAGTCTTGGCTTCCTGAACCTCCCTGGTGGAGGGTTAAGTCCCCTCCCTAGGGGTTAAGTCTCAGCGATATCACTTCTATGGCCTGAGTTCGATTCCCAGCCAGGGAGCTAACCCCCATGGAGCAGCAGACCTCTCCCATCTTGCCCGTTGCTCCCCTTAACACTGTATTTCTGCACTTGATCTTAGCCAAAAGGCCGAGAAGCGATAACACTGTATTTCTGTATCTTCCTGTTCTGCTCCCCACTCTGTCTCTGGTGAATCCTCCCACCCTCGTCACCTCTGGTATACACCCCAGTTCTTTTTTTAAAGATTTATTTATTTATGCATACAAGAGCTGGGGTACAGGCCAGAGTTCCAGGAGATGAGAGGATTCACCAGAGACAGAGTGGGCAGCAGAACAGGCAGATCAACTGAAGTACACTGCTGAGGGGAGCAGCAGGCAAGGAAGGAGAGGTCTGCTACGCCATGTGGGTCCTTCCTTGGCTGGGGATCGAACTCACGTTGCTGTGCTGAGACTGCTTCACAGTGCAGTGCTCAACCAGCTGCACCATCAGGGAGGTCCCCTTACCCCCCAATTCTTACACATGCACACATATGCACGCACATAAGTAGAACCACCTCCATCACCCAACAAGACTCAGTAACAAAACCAAGGGTGAGCTTTGAAGGGGATGTTGATCTTTTTTCTCTCCTGGGATATGCAGTTGAGTTCACTTTAAAGTAAGAGGTGACAAAGAGGGCTCAGAGCAGTTAAGTCCAGCCACAGTCAAAGGCCTGGTTTTATCCTTCTTGGTGAAGCGGGTCCAGGAGGCAGGAGAGTGGCCAGTGAGTCAGGCTGCAGTGATGGTCCAACCCCACTGGTCAGAAGGAGCCAACATTCAGTCTGAGCGTGTTGGACAAACACATGGGTCTGTTGCTTGGAGTCATAGATGACTATTTTTCGATTCAGTTCAACCAGCCTTCACTGAGCATCTGTTATGTACCAGGCTCCATGCTGTTTCTGAGGATACAAATGAAAATTGAGTGAACTCTATGCTGACTTATAAAAGTGTAGAATGTTAGATCTGGAGGAAACATAAATGTCATCTACTTTTATGGATTTGGAAACTGATACCCAAGAGGGACATGACCTGCCTACGGTCGTGAACTGGGCCTGAGCTACTTTAAACAGTTTCTCCCAAAGTATACTTTTCAGTGGCATTTCATTGGTGAAATGGGTGGTGATAGGTGAGCTGAAGAGAAGCAAGAGGTTTTATGATCATCAGGGATTATCTTTCTCTTTCAAATGATGAGGAAACTGAGACCCAGAAGGGGACTTCTTAGGGTCCCATGGTGAGCCCTCCAATTCCATCCCAGCTGCAGAACCCACCCTGCCCCTGCTAGTGCCTGCTGTAGCTCACTGTCCCCAGGTGCTGGGGACCCCACACCTTCCACCAGCAAGGCAGCCTGAGTGCTGTGGGCAAAGTGTGCTGCCTCTCTGCGGTGCTCCTCTCTGAAGGCACCCCATCTCCCTGCCTCTCCATAACAAGGCCCCCCCACTACCAATTCCAGTTTCAGCCCCTGGACTGGCAGCCTTCTCTGGGGACCCACATAGGATGGGGGCCTCCCTGGACTGGGCTCAGCCTTGACCCTTTGTGGAGTGCTAGCTGACTTAGCCTCTCTGAGCACTGCTTTACTCCCTTGCGGGAGGGGAAAGCTGCCCACCTGAGCAGGGGAGCTGTGAGCCACAGTGCTGTGGGGCACTTTGGCCAACACAATGTGCCATCTAGTGCCAGGCCTTTGTAGCTAAGTCCTTGGCTGCTGCCAGTCCCAGGCCCACGTGTATTCTCTCCCAGGTGATGCGCTTACTTAACACAGATTAGTGATGCCTTTATTCAAACGATTGAGGATGGCATTTTAGGCATTGGCAGGGGTCAGTCAAGAATGTAGCCCTGACTCTCTCCCCAGGACTGAGACCTCCCGTCCTTTTCCTTGAACAGATCTGGAAGTGGGCGGGTCTGTGGTTGGGGAAACATTCCATTTGGAGCTCTGGCCTTCATTTTTCCTGTGATCTTGGGCAGCTGCCTTTCTCTCCAGGCCTCAGTGTCCCCACTGTAGAATGGAGGTCGCTAAACTAGGGGGATTTTGAGGGTCCTTCTGGCTTGGACGTTGTGGATTTGGGGCGGCATTGAGTCTTGTCAGGTGAGAGCATGGAGCTGGCTAGGTGTGATGGTTCTTTGCCACTCTCCAGGCTTCCTGGAGAAGAACCGAGACACCCTGCATGGGGACATCATCCAGCTGGTTCATTCCTCCAGGAACAAGTTCATCAAGCAGATCTTCCAGGCTGACGTCGCCATGGTAAGGTGAAGGCAAGACTTCATGGAGTGGGCAGGCCCTTCTCCCAGCTTGGCCTGGAACTTCAGTGAGGACAGTGGGAGGCCATATCACCTCAATGGCCTGAGTTTGATTCCCAGCCAGGGAGCTGACCCCCATGGAGCAGCTGGCCAGTGGGGACAGTGAGAGGGAGCAGAGGGGGTTGTTCAAGACCCTCCCATCTGGTCCTCTTGTGGTACTGATTTGGGGGGTGTAGGTGGGGCACAAGCCTAGAAAAGGGTCATGTGGAAAGTCGCAGAGCAGATCAGGACTTGGTTTACCCGCACCCTCACTCCTGAGTTAACTGGGAGCACGGCGAAGGGACACGTCCAGCCTTGAGCACGAGGGTGGGTGTGTGGATTCCAGGAAATTGGCACAAATGGCAGATTTGCAGCTGTGCACACCACACACGGTGGGGAGAATTCCCCACCCGCTGCATTTCCTCTTTTCCTAGGGTGGTAGTCTGGTGGCCTTTTTTCCTGCAGGATTACGTGCCTTTTTATTTCACATTTTCCTCTGTCCCCATGACTTCTGGAAGGAACCTGGAAGGGCTCATGGAGAGGGCAGTCCCTGCCCCCTAGATGCCTGTACTCAAGTTCCCCAGCACAGCCCTGTCCACTCTCCTGGGGGTTTGCTTGTTTTGTGACCCACGCCTTCTCCTTGCTTCCTTCTCCCCTCTGCCCTGCACTGTGGTTCCTGCTGTAGTTTCTCTGTGGTTACTCATCGGGCTCTCTCCACCAGTTCACGGCTTCTACGAAGGTAAAGGGCCCTGCCTGGCCAGAGGTCAGTGGCAGCCTTGGGCCTGAGCTGTATTTTTGGTCCTCCACGGTACTGAGGCTTGGGAGAGGGCCAGCTTTTCCTTCTTTAATTTTTTGTGGAGTGTGTCTTTTCTTTTTGTGGAGTGGTTTTGATTTTTGTTCCCTGAGTTGTGTGTATTGTAGATGACTACGTTTCTAAAAGAAGGAACTGAGTCCTAGAAAATGGAGCAAGATTTGCAAAGAGTTGTTCAAGAACCAGGGGCAGAGTTGGGACTCGAACCTGTGTCTCCCACTCTGCCCCTGTTGAGTTTCTTTGAGACATCAGACATTCATTCATTCATTCATTCTCACTCATTCATTCTCAAGTATCAATTGCGTGCCCCCCATATGCAGACATTGAACCAGGCCCTAAGGACACAGTAGTGAACAAAGCAGAGGACCACTCTATGCTCATGGAACTCCCCTTCTAGGCAGGGAAGCAGGTAATAGGCAAATTAATACCTAAGGTGTGTAACATGTCAGGTGACGACGTATGGTATGGAGAAAAGTGAAGGAGGATGAATGCAGTGGTGGTGCTTTGCAATTTGAAGAGAGGGTGAGGCAAGGTCTCAGTGGGAGGCTGGTAAGTAGGTGAAGAAGCCAGCTGCATGCATTCTGGAGGAAAGGCATTGTGGGAAGAGGGATCCTCAGTGCAAAAGCCCCGATGAACTTTCTAAGCCTGTGGGAAGTGTCTCAGGAAGAACAAGGAGGCCAGGAAGAGCTGAGCAAGGTGGAGAGGAGATGAGACCTACTGGGGTCGGAGCCGGGTGCCGGTGGGACATGTCAGTCCTCATAAGGACCTTACTTCCTGCTGAGTGAAAGAACAAAGTGCTTATGCTGAGTGAACTGGGGAGCCACAGAAGACATGGGAACATGGAGAGAGACACGACTGAATTGTGTTATAACGTCCCCACTTAGGCTGTGCAGGTAGTGCAGCGGAGGGTGGTGTGGGGGACAGACAGAGTGCCCAGTGAATCCAGGCTGACAACGTGAACCAGGCCAACACCGGGTTCCCCTTGCTTGTTTGCTGCTCAGTTCCTCCGCTAGGACCCTGAGCTCACTTGACAGCATTCTTAAGAGGGGGATGGGGGCAGGGGGTACAGGGTGTCCCAGGGCTGCTCAGCAGGACCAGAAGGTTGTCAGATTCTGAATCTGTTCTGGAGGTAGAGCCGGGAATATTGTGAGGCATATTGGGTGCGAAAGGAATTGAGGACAGGTTCTGGGGTTTTGGCCTGAGCAACTGGACAGAGATCATTTTGTGCATGCTTGGAAGCTCAGAGCCAGTCCAACAGCGCGTCAGCTCAGCAAGTATTTGTGATTGTTACTGTAGCCAGGCCCTGGGCCTAATGCTGAGCAGGCAGACACAACTGTCCCTTTGGGGTCCATGGCCCAGCAGAGAGTTCCATCATGATGATAGAAACCTAGAGGAGTGTCTATTGTGTGTGCGTTATGTGTGCTATTGTTTTGTGTATGCTCTTTGTGTACGTTGGGATGGGTTGTGTGCTGTGTATGCTGTGTGTGTGTAGGTGTGTTCGTATGTGTGTGTGCTCTGTGTGTACATTTGTGTGTTGTATATAAGTTTATGTGTACATTTGTATATGTTGTGTCTGTGTGTGTGCTCTGCGTGCATTTGTGTGTGTTGTGTGCTGTGTGCAGTGTGTGTGCTCCAGCCCAACCTGGGCAGCTCCCTCTTCAGGTGGGGGCCACCCAAGTGCTGCTGCTGGATCAACTCAGGGACAGCTGCGCGGCTCCAAGCCCGACAGCCTCTGACCCCAGTGCCAACAATGCTCACAGCTTCCTTTGGCACAGCCTCA
The DNA here is from genome assembly GCA_019455555.1 of Galemys pyrenaicus. Classification (NCBI taxonomy): domain Eukaryota; kingdom Metazoa; phylum Chordata; class Mammalia; order Eulipotyphla; family Talpidae; genus Galemys; species Galemys pyrenaicus. Next base: position 6,458,875 of record JAGFMF010011429.1, read on the forward strand.
GAATAGATGCCAAATGCAAACTTCCAGTGGAAAACACTGCACATTTTAGAACAGCAAGTGTTTGCTGTTTCTTGGCAAGTTTTATTTCAATTTGGTGGCATATTGTCTCGCTTTTGTATGGGTAAAAGAAACACCTATATGAATATCCCAATTCACTAAGAAGAAATTTTCACCCCAATGAAATCACCAGAAAAGCAATAACGTAAAAGTGCCTTGGAACTGGATCTGGTTTCTCTGCCTAATATCTGGGTAGCTCTAAAACCGGGTTCCCCTTGCTTGTTTGCTGCTCAGTTCCTCCTGAGCTCACTTGACAGCATTCTTAAGAGGGGGATGGGGACAGGGGGTGCAGGGTGTCCCAGGGCTGCTCACCAGGTAGTGGCTGGTGGGCACTAGCCCTCAGGGCTCAGTGCCAATAGGCTGGTGTGGGCTTTCTTAGGGTGCTGAGCCAGCTGCCCAGCCAGCCCACTGCTGACTCTGAAGACTGATCCCACAGGGAGGGGATGGTCACAGGCTTCCCCACCCCCTGACCCCCCACCCCAGAAAGCTGAGGCATAGCCCTGTTTGTGACCTGGCCAAGATCACACAGCCAGGAGCTGGTGGGGCCAAGTTTGACTTGAGGTCTGTCAAATCAGGGTCTAGATCCAGCCCACTGTGATGACCAAGTGGGGACCAGGAGGACCCCACTGGAACCTCCCGTCTACTGGGAGGCAAGGATGGAGTCTCAGAGAAGGGCTGAACTTTGCTCTGAGTCACCCTGCGCTCAGGGCTCTCCACTTCCTCTGTAGGGATCCCTCTAGCCCAGGAGCCTGGCCTGGGAGGCTCCTGGCAGGTCCTCAGGGGGTGCATCTGGGATCCCAGCTCCAACCTAGACCCAGCGGGTCACAGGGAAGCCCCAAGTGCCTGACCAGCCATCTCCCTGGGTTTCCTTCTCCCCAGTCTCTGACCCTGTGGCCTCCCTTCCCTCCTCCAAGGACTGGAGGGAAGGTCAGCTCCTCCCACTGCTATGGTCCGCCCCCACCTCCCCTAGGGCGCTGAGACCCGGAAGCGCTCGCCCACACTCAGCAGCCAGTTCAAGCGGTCTCTGGAGCTGCTGATGCGCATGCTCGGTGCCTGCCAGCCCTTCTTCGTGCGCTGCGTCAAGCCCAACGAGTTCAAGAAGCCCATGGTGAGTCTAGTCTGGGCCAGTCTGGAGGGGAGGTGGAGGGTCCCGGCAGGCGGCCAGACAGCGCGGTTCTTGCCCTCTTTAGGGCACCTGCCGGGGCTTACAGAGCAGGGCTCAGGTTGCTGGAGGCAGCAGGTGCCCTGGACTCCGCAGTGGGTGGCCTGCGGGTTCAAATCCTAACGTGGTCACTGCAAGCTGGGTGACTGTGGACTAATGAGCATGTTGTGCTCCGGTTTCCTCACAGATTGAAATGGGCCCCCGGGTGGTATTCTATGCCTGAATGTGTGCCTGGCACATAAGTAGTGCTCACTAAAAGGAAGCCCTGCTTGTGGCTGAAGGAGGGCCTTTGAAAATCCCTTTTCCTTTGGTCCAGTTCAACTACCACCTCCTCTTTGAAGCCTTCCCAGATGTCTCTGGCTGACTGGGAACCTTCTTAGTTTTGACTCTTGAGAATAACATTAGTTGGACCCTTTCTGTGTGCCAGGCACTGGCTAGATTGTCTCTCCACAGCCACATCCAACCTTCCCAAGAGCCCAGGAGGGAGGGACAGTGTGGCCCCACATTATGATTGGGGCATGGAGACTTAGGGCTTGGGCTGCTGACAGGACAGAGCCTCACTGGGCTCTCTTTTCTTTCACTGTGTTGTTTACCATCAGGCTGGCCCCAGAGGCCGGAGGAAGCAGAGGAAGGCCAGGGCCTTTGGGTCTGGGGAGGGAAGGAAGGCGGGAGGCCAGTGCCGTGCTAGGAGAGTGCCTGGAGGGAGAGGAAACAGGTGCCGGAAACCTGGAGCAGCAGCTGACCCCGGCCATGACCCTGGCCTCTGCTTAGAAAACATTCCCCAGGATGGCCCAGGAGTCCCCTGGGGCTCAGCCCAAGTCTGCAGGTTGTGAGTCACTGAATGCCCCAGCAAGCTCCCCCTTTCAGGCAGGTCTTGGGTAACAAGAGCAGGGTCTGCCAGGACAGGTGGGTGTCATTTCTCCTGCTCAAGACGCCCTTCCATCCTGCTGATGTTCCCTTGCAGCTGTCACCACCTCTCACCCCGGTAATCAGCACTAATCAGCACGGGTTCTTGTCTCCTGAATCTGTTACAGGGCAGGGAGAGGAGCACCCAGAAGCCCCAAGCCTGCCCTCTCTGAATGGGTTCTGCCATCCGCCGCATTAAGACAAACATACAA
>JAGFMF010011429.1:6461618-6507093 GCA_019455555.1 Galemys pyrenaicus
TTCTCTGCAGAAATCTTTTTTCCTCTTCAGCTCCACCCACTTAGGGCGGAACCAGGATTTTTGGAACTTCCCCTTTTCCTGGGACCACCCTGTTACAAATCCTTAGAAAGGAATTCACAAACTTTTAAAATAAGTAAACAGAGAGAAGCAAACTTTGTCTTGAAAAGAAAAGTTTATTTAGGAAAAAGAGATAAAGACTCCCAGGTAGATGGTACTTGGGAGGGGCAGAGAGAGCCTAGGTGGGGTCAGGCCTTAGGGAATATAAGCCTTTTTTTCCTCATTCTAAAATTTTACTAGTCTTTTTGTGATTGGTATTCCTTGATGGTCCCACTCAACTTAGAATCTTTGGTACCTGGAATCTAGTCCATCTGGAATTTCAGGTGCCTGGAGTGTACTTTTGTTTGCAGCCATTAGCTCTTCTTTGTGTTTCAATGCCCAGGTCTTCTCTTTAGAAGTTTGCATTTCCCTATCTCCTGGCTCCTTCCTTCCCTTTGTTCCAAAGGGAACTATTCTAAGGTCTCAGCTACCTATTCTCCCTAAGAATGCCTAGTTATTTCTAACTTGCCCTAGGCCTCACTGCTGTCCCTGGAAACTGCCTCTGAGTCCTCCACAGTCCTCCCTAAGTCAGAGGCTGGCTGGCCAGGCCTGTCCGGCTGCCATCATGCAGTGACTGTGTCCGTTAGAGACATGTGCCTCTTAAGGCACTTCACTGCTGGGGTCGTTTTTTGGAGTCAGTGGGTTTGGAGAGTGGGGTCCTTGGGTTCACTCTGGGAAAGATCTCACCAGAGCTTCCAGTTCAGTAGCATGCGATGAGTTCCCAGGTGAGTTTCTCCATGAAGCAGAGAAGTTGGTTATTTTAAAGAGCAGGTTGATTAGGGAAAGGGGCAGAAAAATGAAGGACAGTTACATAGACTTAGGCGGGCAGGAGGAGCTCCCCAAAGGGACAGGTTTGCTGAGAGAGGCCTGCATGGCTACAGGTGGGCGGTCTCGAGGATAGCTGCCCTCACTGAGGGAGGTCAGTGCAGGAAAGCCCCAGCATGGTACAGCTCACGGGCAGGCAGGAGCTGGTGGGCTACAGAGAAGACAGCTGGTGAGGAGAAGCCCCTGCATAGGCACAGGGGGTCAAAGAAGGGCTGCCCCCTCTGTCTGTGCAGACTGCCCTGATTGGGTCTTCTCTTTGGGAGGGGCTCACTCCCTCCTGGAGTGGCTGTTTGTTGACTTTGAATAAACCCTGTAGAGTCTGAAAGGGACAGGAGATTCTACAATGGCTCAGTCTCCATATCTTTACCCTCAGGTCTGTGTTCAGACACCTGCTTGGATTTTTTGCTTTATGTGTGGGCATCAGTGCACCTAAGGATCTTGGTTTCCAAAGCTGAGTGATGGCTCTGCTAATCCTTTCTATCCTCTGCTCCTTGTGTGAGCCAGGATCTTGGTCTTAATGGTGCTGTTACAGGGCAGGGAGAGGAGCACTTAGAACTTTCAAGCCTGCCCTCTCTGAATGGGTTCTGCCATTTGCCGCATTAAAACAAACATATAAAACCTTTAATGGAAAGGAACTTTAATACAACTAGGGTATAATAAAGAATAAAGAATATAGTTATTAAGTTAAGCATTTAAAGTTACCCATCTCCTTGAGGGTAAAAGTCCAGCCAAATAAGATTGGCTTAAAGCAAGGCCCAAAAATTTGGCACACATTTAAAGGACCTTTTAGTAGAGACTTATAGAAAAGGGTTAGAAAGAGTTAGACAAATTTGGGAAGAAAAAAGCAAAGCAAAATTAAAATTAAAATAAAAGCTGCCATTGCTAACCTCCCCACGGGTCTCTCACCCACATTTGTTTCAACTAGTTTAAGACTAAAAAACAAGCACAGTTTTTTTACATGTTCCTTTGCTCTACGTGCCTCATTCAGGTTTCCTTGCTGCTCTCCATCTTCCTTTCTTCCTCCTCTCTTCTTTGCAGAAATCTTTTTTTTTTCCTCCTCAGCTCTACCCACTTAGGGCGGAACCAGAATTTTTGAAACTTCCTCTTTTCCTGGGACCACCCTGTTACAGTGCCTCCCTTCCAGACTCTCTGTTCTTATCCTCCATCACTGTCAGTGGCCAGAAAGTTGTCTGAATAACTACAACTCTTACAAGGCTGTTGTGTGAGGGTGCCTGGGATTATGCAAGGCACACACCACCTGTAGGACTGTAATCTTGGCTGGGATCAGCCTTCTTGGTCCCTCTGGGGTCCCCCAGCAAGCATGGGCTTTCAGGCTTGTGCACTGCACACGTCTGCCTGTGCTCATCCTGCCCTTCTGGCGCAACCTGTCCTGTTGGGGTTAGAGCAGAGATTCATGTAGCCCTTTGAGATATCCCAAGGGTGATTCATTAAACCATCTCTCCTCTGTGCCCCCAAAGCACAGCGCTCTCCGTGCAGGAGGGTCTCATCTAGTACCGCTGTGTGGGTATGAGCTGCAGATTTGGACCAGACCCACCTTTGCTTCTCATCTGCTATGTGGCCTTGACCTCTCTGGACCCTTGGGTCTGGGCACTGCAGAGCAGGGCTGGCCTTCTGCAGGAGCCTCAGGCGCTGACGACCTTGGCTCTGTGCCCGGCAGCTGTTCGACCGGCACCTGTGTGTGCGCCAGCTGCGGTACTCCGGGATGATGGAGACCATCCGAATCCGCCGAGCTGGCTACCCCATCCGCTACAGCTTCGTGGAGTTCGTGGAGCGGTACCGAGTGCTGCTGCCTGGCGTGAAGCCAGCCTACAAACAGGTGCAGGGCTGGGAGCATAGATGGCAGGCGGGAGGGTCCCGGCTCTGGACTTGGCAAGGACCCTGTTTTTTCTCATTGGGTCAGTGAGCCAGGCATGAATCCAGCTCAGCCCCTCAGCTATAGCTGGGGAAACTGGGGGGCAGGCAGTGGGGTGCATCCAAGGCTCCTGTCAGCTTATTTGGCTGTGTGAAGGTCACACACATGCTGTATGGATGACACCAGGGCTGCCAGACCAGGGCTAGATGTTAAACGTTGGAGCAGTTTTGCTAACACCTGGCTGAGCTAAGGAGAAATGTGCAATCAGGGAAGGCAGGGCCCGGTCAGGGTCACACAGCCATCAGGGGCAGAACTGGAGCAAGAGGTGACCTCCCAGTCTCAGGAGAGACCAGGAGGACTTCCCAATGGAGAGTGCCTGTTCTCTCGTGCACCCCCAGGATGACCTTCGGGGGACGTGTCAGCGCATGGCCGAGGCTGTGCTGGGTGCCCACGATGACTGGCAGATCGGCAAAACCAAGATCTTCCTGAAGGTGAGCCTGGCTGTGAGCTCCTGGCACGGGGATGCTATCCCAGGGGGCCGCTGTAGAGGGTCACGTCATCCGACGGGGCGGAGCTGGGTCCCCAAGATCTTGTCCTGCAGCTGTGCGCTCCTTGGTGGCTCCACGTGTGATCTGGCGCAGGGTCAGAGCACCGCAGGCCGGAGGCGGGTTCACCAGGGAGGCCTGGGTTCACGCGCCGACCCTGGGGCTGTCTGCTGGGCTTTGGGCATCACCGATCCTTTCCGAGTGTCATTTCCCATCTTTAAAGTGGACTGCAAGGGAGGGGAGGGGAAGGGGGGGGAGAGAGAGGAGGGGAGGGGCCCTAACAGGGGAGGGTCCAAACAGGACTCCACAAGGGACATGGTGATGGATCATGGGCGCTGCGGTGGTGGTGCGAGAACAACGGGGCTACACCTGGGGGGAGAAAGCAAATATTAGCCAAAAATTAACAATATAAGAAAATAAAACTATGAACTAGGATGCATCTGGCAGTCTGGGGTGGGACTTTTGAGTGCATTTTTGGGTTCTTTCCTGTGACTTCCTGCCTGGTTCATCCCAGGTTGGGGCTGACCCTGTGCCCACCTGCCTTGCTCTGTCAGTGTCCTAGGCCTGTTCCTATCCTCTTGGACCCCAGCTACAGCCTGGACAGGACCTCAGAAGCTGGGCAGTTGGGGCAGGCGGGCAGGGCTGGGAGCAGGAAGCTGGGCCGCTGGCTGCTGGCCTTGGAGCAGTGGCTGCTGGGGGATGGCAGTGGCGAGGCAGCTGCAGCAGGGACAGTGCCGGCTCTGCATCTCGGCTTCCCCATTTCCAGCTCTGCTGTCCTTGATTTCTGGCTGCCCTGGGTGCTGGGCCTGGATGCTTCCTGAGCGTGGGGCAGGGGTTGCCCAGTCCAGGACAGTGTGTGGAGGACAAAGAAGCCAGTCTTGAGCTGAAGGGATTCTGGGGTCAAGTCTAATTCCTCTCTGGCTGAGGGACCCTGACCAGTCCCTCATCTCCCTGAACCTGCATTCCCATTTTGAATCAGTGTCACTGTCGCCTCATAGCTGTATCTGGAAGGCCTGCAGTGTGACGACCTGGGCAGGGCCTTTTTAAAGACTTTATTTATGGAAGGCCTGCAGTGTGACGACCTGGGCAGGGCTTTTTTAAAGACTTTATTTATGGAAGGCCTGCAGTGTGACGACCTGGGCAGGGCTTTTTTAAAGACTTTATTTACGCACACAAGAGCTGGGGTTTAGGCCAAAGATGGGGGGCAAGAGGACTCACCAGAGACAGAGCAGGGAGCAGAACAGGCAGATTGACTGACATACACTGCTGAGGGGAGCAGCAGGCGAGGCAGGAGAGGTCTGCTGTGCCATGTGGTCCCCTCTCTGGCTACGGATTGAACCCACACTGCAGTGGCCACAGAAGCCCCACAGTGCACCGCTCAATCCCTTGCGCCACTGGGGAGGCCCGATTAGGGCTTTTTGTCCATAGTCTCCTTTTTGTCCGTGGGCTCCGAGTATCACCTTGAGCTGGGACTGTGGTGTCCTTTCTAGAGGCTCAGAGAGTGGGGAGTGAGTTGCTGGAGTGTGTGTGTGCCGCATGTGGCTCTTGGCTTCCAGCCTGGGGGTGGGGGGAGTCTGAAGCCAGTGAGCTCTGACAATGGTCATTGCCCCATCCCCACCTCACCTCACTGAGCTCCTCAGAAATGGGCTGCAGCTCCTCATTCATTCAGAAAACCTCAACTGAGGCCAGTCCTCTCTGCCCTGTCCCTACATGATGTGGTCTGTGATTATCTGATGGATGTGGCTCCCCGGTGAGGGCAGGGCTCACTGTCCAGCCCGCCACTGCCTAGCACGTGCTGGCCCACGGATATTCAGTTCATTCACATGGACTGAAGTTTTGACCAACCTGGGGATGAGGAAGAGAGAGGCCCAGTGAGGTCAGCAGGGCCTGATCATGGAGGACCTGAGTGCCAGGAGGAGGAGACCAGGCTTGATCCCAGGAACCAGGGGCTGTCAGTGTGAGGGCAACGTCAGGTTTGTGTTTCAGGAGGGTCCTTCTTGAGGGGGCTAGCGGGCAGTGATGGGTGTAGGAGACTGCTGCCGGGATCCTGGACAGAAGCCACGATGGCCGCCCGGCCAAGGTGAGGGCCGCTGTCACAGCGACGGCGAGGAGAGTCGGAGGCTGAGTAGGCAGGCCGTGGAGAGGGAGCCAGGGTGTGTGCACTTGGTGCCTCTGACCCGTCCAGTCAAATTAAGTTCCTCCGGTACCTGCTGGGCTTCAGGAATAGCCGCCAGCGCCCTCTACGCACGCACGGCTGTGTGAGGCTGCCCGTGGGGCCAGGGCAGGGCTGGGAGCCCAGTGCAGGAGGAGAGGGCCCACAGGTGCAGCCTCCCCCGGGGCTGAGGCCCTGGCCGGGAGCTCAGGAGCCCTGCTCTGCAGGACCACCATGACATGCTGCTGGAGGTAGAGAGGGACAAGGCCATCACCGACAGAGTCATCCTGCTCCAGAAGGTCATCCGGGGATTCAAAGACAGGTATGTGCCCAGCCCATGACTTTCACACCCCAGCCCACACATTGGTGCATTTTTGTGGGGTTTCTTGTCTGACCCCCCCCCCCACAGAACACTAGGCATAAAAACGCTCCTCCCTGTGCACTTGTGGAAGTGAGCACACACCAAGCATGTGCACACACTCATGCAAACTGGGATGGACAAGACACTGGCCCACACATCCCTGTCCATGCACACGTGCCCGCAGCACAGCACATGCATCTCTGCACACGCACGTACATGTGGATGCCTGAGACTCTGCACACGCACGTACACGTGGATGCCTGAGACTCTGCACACGGGTGCTCATGAGTCTTGGATGCCCGTTGAAATTTCCCAAAGAGGAACAAGTGTGTGCTTTCGGCCTTCTAGAAGCCCGAGACTGAGATTTAAAAATTACAAAGCTTGTCCCGTATTCCAAGTGAGGGACATGTAGACAGCTGTGATGATTCATAAATGGACAAAACTGACTCTAGGGTGTGATTCAGGCTCTACAAAATTCCTACAACCTGCCCTCTTTCTATTTCTCCATCCCTTCTTCTGTCCTCCTACCCTCCCTCCCTTTACCCCACTGTCCCTCCATCCTTTGGCTCACCTGCTTTTCCATCAGCTCTTTTGTCTGTTCATGATCTTTCTGTCCACCATTCATTCAGCCAGCCAGCCAGCATGCAGGCGACTGTTCACCTGTCTTCTGTCCATCTGTCTATCCTGTCAACAGTTGCTCACGTAACTGTGTGTGGCATCAAGGTGTTGGCTTGCCAGCTCACTCACACACAGACTCACCCACCTTCACTCCTTTATTTCTACATTAAGCAGACACCTCCTATTTGCTGTGGGCTCTGTCCTCTACAAGGTCATCATGTAGGTGCTATCTCATCTGTTCGGGGAATGGCACTGTGCTTACTTGGAGCTGGTCAGACGATGTGGCATCTCCTGGAGCCCCCACCTCAGGGAGTCAAATTCCTCATCTATAAACTGGAGAAGTTAAGACAATCAGTAATAAGTGATGTTCACAGTGTTCAAAGCTTTTACTCTGTTGTATTATTTTATCACTTGTTATTTATACATTTATTCATTTAATAAGCATCTTCTGAATGGTTACCTTCATGGGTCAGGGGCCAGGCCTATGAGGCAGGGCAAGTATGTTCTACCCACTTTGCAGATGAGAAAGCTAAGACAGAGAGGTGACATGCCTCAGCCACAGGTCATTGAGCCCAAGAGGCAGAGTGGGACCAGACTTCTCTCCTGTTCCAAGCCCCGCCTGTACCTTGGCTGCCTCTGGATGCTGTTTCTCTGAGGTGCTCCCATATCATGCTGCTCTTTCAGGTCCAACTTCTTGAAGCTGAAGAACGCAGCCACGCTGATCCAGAGGCACTGGCGGGGTCACAACTGCAGGAGGAACTACGGGCTGGTGAGCCTTCTGAGGGTGCTGCTCTGGCCCCACGAAACCTTTGAACCCAACCCTGTTGCCATAGCAGCAGGACTTGCCTGTGCTCTGGTCCTGCTGGCCTCCTGCCAGCCCCTACTGTTGTTCCAGCACAAAGTCCGAGTCTGGTTCTGTGTTTTTCCCATCTTCTCAGCAGTGTTTGTGGCTTTTTTTATGGAATATCTTGGTGGGTTGTGAGCATCTGGGTTATTGGAGATCTTGGAGAGGATGGGCTGGATGGGCCACATGGACCTCTGTGGAACAGGTTTGTGGAGTGTGATTTGTGACTGGGAGGCGATCAGGATGACAGGGGCTCTTAATCTGAGGATGGGGTGGGGGGCCCTTGAGGGAACACAGCTCCCCTAGAGGGGAGTCAAGCCCACACCCTGGGGGAGTTTCACCAGAGAGGAGATGGGAGACAGAGTGGGGCTCTGGGACATATGGTCTGAGGGTGGAGACAGTGGGGGACACTTCCCTGGCGGGGCCAGGCTGGACCAGGCAGGGCTGAGCAAATGGCTATGCTTACAGATGCGGCTGGGCTTCCTGAGGCTGCAGGCCCTGCAGCGCTCCCGCAAGTTGCACCAGCAGTACTGCCTTGCCCGTCGGCACATCATCGAGTTCCAGGCCCGCTGCCGTGCCTACTTGGTGCGCAAGGCCTTCCGCCACCGCCTCTGGGCCTTGCTCACCGTGCAGGCCTACGCCAGGGGCATGATCGCCCGCAGGCTGCACCAGCGCCTCAGGGCTGAGGTAAGGGGTCCACCCCACCCATAACCTCAGGCCCCACAGGGCTGAGTCGTCTGAGGGGGTTGCGCCAGGCAGAAAATCACCCCCGCTTGTTGGCTGAGGCCTATTGGGTACTCTACCCTCTCTGAAGACTACACAAATCGGAGGCCACACCCCTCATTTCCATGCTCTCAGCCCATGGCAGGGCCCAGTCTCTCATGAGTCCGTGGGAGGCTGAGGTAAACCTGGTTTGACTTATGGATCAACGGTGCCCTGTTCTCCTCCGTGACGGGAAGAATTGCTTGGATTCTGTCTGACAAATGATTGGCAGAGTCACTCCCAGCCCCAGAATTCAGTCAGGGTTGGGCAGGCAGAGCTGGTAGGAAGTGCCATGGCCTCTCCACGGCCTCTCCACGTGGTTCAGTGCCCACCACCCCTGACCCTCAGTACCTGCGGCGCCTGGAGGCTGAAAAAATGCGACTGGCAGAGGAGGAAAAACTGCGGAAGGAGATGAGTGCCAAGAAGGCCAAGGAGGAGGCAGAACGCAAGCATCAGGTGAGCTGGCAAGTCCCAGCACCTAGATGTGGTTCAGTGGTTCGGCCATCACTGGCTGCTCACCCCTGTGCCTGGGGGTCTGAGCCTGCTCCAGTCAAAGGACAGAAGGTCCATGCCCTTGGGAGAAATTTTTGGCTGGGAGATGGTGCCCAAATTAATAGCCTGAGCTGGCTGTGATCACCCAGTGTGGGAGGCCCCAAGCCTCGAGGCCGCTGAGCACTTGAAGTGACAAAGCACCACCAGTGTAAGGTACACACTGATCTGAAGACTTGGCACAGGAAAGAAATATAAAATATCTCAGTACTATTTTTAAAATAATGATTTTGTGCTGAGATGTTATTTTGGAAACACTGGGTTGAACAAAATTTATTTATTAATTAATTTATTAAATTATTATTAATAATTTATTTATTAAAATGTATTTATTTAAGCATACAAGAAAAGGGGTGAAGGCCAGAGGTGCAGGGACATGAGAGGATTCACCAGAGACACACTGGGGAGCAGAACAGGCAGACTGACCGAAGCACACTGCTGAGGGGAGCAGCGGGCGAGGCAGGAGAGGTCTGCTGCGCCCTGCGGGTCGCTCCCTGGACAGGGATCAGAATCGTGCCACAGAGACTGCTTAACCCCTGTGCCACCAGGCAGACCCCAGAATATTGGTATATTAAAACACACCCATTTCTTTTCACCATTTTAAAGTCATTCTATACGTGGCTCAGTTCAGTCATTCTATACGTGGCTCAGTTTGTATTTCTATATCACAGTCCTGTCTGCACAGAGCCTCAGCGCAGCAGCTGTGGAATTTTCCTGGCTGGTTTGGTTCCTCCAGCTAGGGAGGCGTGAGTGGGCTTCCTGGAGGAGGTAGTTCCCAGCTGTGCCTTGAAGGAGGTACCTCCTGGCTGTGGCACTGCTATCTCAGCTCGTCTCGCAGCTTCCCTGTGGTTCAGAGCTGGGCATCTGTCTGTACTGGACTGTGAGTGCTGAGCTGGGCAGGACCCAAGATGGAGAAGTTGGAGGGTCAGGACTTCCCAGCCGGCAGGAGGCCCCAGGGGTGACTAGGACTAAGGACTGGCCACTGCAGGCGCTCCTGACTTGCTCCCTGAGGAGTGGCACTGGGTGTAGACACCCATCTCCTTGTGTCACCCCAACCTCCCAGGAGCGCCTGGCTCAACTAGCTCGTGAGGCTGCAGAGCGGGAGCTGAAGGAGAAGGAGGAGGCTCGGCGGAAGAAGGAGCTGCTGGAGCAAATGGAGAGGGCCCGCCATGAGCCCATCAACCACTCGGATATGGTGGACAAGATGTTCGGCTTCCTGGGAACTTCTGGTGGCCTGCCAGGCCAGGAGGGCCAGGCACCTAGTGGCTTCGAGGTACCAGGCTGGGAACGGGGGCTTCAGAGATCCCTAATGAGATGACCCTTCATCCTCTTGTGCCTCTCTGCATTACAGTCCACCTGGTCCCCTCTGAGCAGAGGGCAGAAGTGATGACCTGGGTCAGGAGCCATAGGTCCCAGGCCCTGCCCAGTCATCTTGTGCTCCGTGACCTTGTTGTCCATCTCCAGGGCTACTCGTGAATTTTTACTCATGTATGGAGGAGACCTGCCGTGGCCAGGCTCTGCCTGGTGATGAACAGGACGAACACAGCCCTACCCTGATGGAGGAAGAACTGGCCCTGCAGGGACAGGTTGGGGGGACAAAGCCAAGTGCTGAGTCTGTTCCCATGGCAGGGAATACCTTGTCTCCTCAGGACCTGGAGTGTGGGCAAAGGGAGATGGTGGAGGAAGACCTGGATGTGGCCCTCCCTCTGCCCGATGAAGATGAGGACGACCTCTCCGAGTATAAATTCGCCAAGTTTGGTGCCACCTACTTCCAGGGTACAACCACGCACACCTACACCCGGAGGCCCCTCAAGCAGCCACTGCTGTACCACGATGACGAGGGGGACCAGCTGGTGAGTGCGGGGGCCATGCCTGCCAAGGGGGCAGCCGGGGATGGGGGCAGGCACCAAGGCTGGCCTCATTCTGCACCCCTGTGGCAAATCCTGAGGAATGCCCTTAACATGCTCAGCTCAGTGGGCTTCTGTGGGATTCTCCAGCTCCCCCCAAACCCCCAGATTATTTGATGACACTGTAGCATCCTGTGCTCTCTCTTGTGCTTGGGCATCTGACTGCTCTGTCTGCTCCCAGGCGGCCCTGGCCGTTTGGATCACCATCCTCCGGTTCATGGGGGACCTCCCTGAGCCCAAATACCACACAGCTATGAGTGATGGCAGTGAGAAGATCCCTGTGATGACCAAGATTTATGAGACTCTGGGCAAGAAGACGTACAAGAGGGAGCTGCAGGCCCTGCAGGGCGAGGGCGAGGTGCGGTCGGGGTGCCCTCTGGCTGATGCCTCCCCAGGCCAGTGGGCGGGTCTGCCTGGCTTCCCATACCTCAGGGTCCTCAGCAGAAGGGGCATCCTAAAATTTGTCTTTGCCTCACCTCCCTGGCTCCCCGCCCTCCTCTGTCTACTGGTGGGAAAGTAAATGTGCTGGCTGCTACTGAGTGGCTGCGGCACATCAGGCTGGCCCAGCCAGCAGTCAGCTCCACACGCTGACTCCGTGGGAGGCCTGGCAGGTTACGTTACTGTGCTTTTCTGGTTCTCTGGTTTCCCATTTTTCACTGCTCGTGGGAGAGATGGGGGAGCAGAGGTGAGGTTGGCAATGTGGGATACACCTGGCAAATATTGGTGTGGTGGGGAGATAGCCCCCCAGATAGTCCTGTGACCAGCTGTCTCACCACTGCTGTCAGCCTGTGGCTTGACCCTGATCGCATTGGTCCCTCAGGCCCAGCTCCCCGAGGGGCAGAAGAAGAGCAGCGTAAGACACAAGCTGGTGCACTTGACCCTGAAGAAGAAGTCCAAACTGACAGAGGAGGTGAGAGCCCCAGGTTCCAGAAATGAGAAACGCATCTGTAAGAATCCAGGTCTGGGACTGCTCACACAGGGCCCAGAGGTGTTGCCTCTGAGTGTGATGGTGACTGAGTAGGTGGAACCAGAGAATAGTCTTGAGTGTCAGAGTTCTGTGTATGGGCCACCCCAGAGAGACGGGTCCACTAGGAGTCAGGTCCCTGGGGTGGGGATGGGAATGTCAAAGAGGCTTAAATCTGGAAGGTGGTGGTATCAGGCCAGTGGTCCCAGCTCTCTGGGCCAGTTATTACTCCAGTGTCTGCTCTTCACAGAGCAGGAGTGTGACTGGGTTGGAGCCCCACTCTTCTGCCCCTCCCAGGATTCTACTCTGGGGGGAATGGTGGACCCCACCATCAGGCAGGCCCCTCCCTTCATCCTGCCCTGGTAAAGCCTGGGTCCCTCTATCTGGCCCAGGTAACCAAGAGACTGCATGATGGGGAGTCCACAGTGCAGGGCAACAGCATGCTGGAGGATCGGCCCACTTCCAACCTGGAGAAGCTGCACTTCATCATAGGCAATGGCATCCTGAGGCCAGCTCTGAGGTCAGCACCTGGGGGTGCAGGGCTAGTGCCTGGGGGCGGGGCCAATGCCAGATGGGGCTGCTTCCTGGAGAGGCTGTGAGTATTTCCCAGAGAGCAGTCGTGAAAGGCTTTGGGTGGCTGAGTTGGGACTTTGTCATCTTCACACTAGATTAAACTGCACAGGCATGCATCTAGCTCTGCTGCTAGCTAGCTGTGTGACCTGGGTACAGTTATTTATCTCTGTAAGCCTCAGCCTCATTGTCTGTAAAGGGGGACTAATAATACCCATCTCATAGGCTCTAGGCAGATAAAACTGTGGAACGTGTGTGACACAGGACCTGAGTGAACAGAAGCTACGGTTATCATCTTCTTACATGCATTTCCTGGTTCAGCCCCACCCTCCCAGCCCCTTCCGTGGAGCTGAGCCAGGCCTGTGGGCAGGGTTACTGTGCTCAGCATGGCTGAAAATCCTGCAGGAGCCTGCAAATCACTCAGGCCCAGGAGAGGCCCACTTCAGGTCCCTGGGGTGTCTGGAAGGAGACAGGATGGTTTAGGAGTTACCAGACGCAATGCAGGAATCAACCTAACTGGATGGTTGAGGTTAAACAGGACTTACCTGAGAGCTGTATCTGTACAGGACAGTCAGGGGAGCTGATTGTATGGATTTGTATTGGCGAGAGGACAAAAGGATGGGGTTCAGGATGAGTCCCATTTTCCAGTGGGAAAACTGAGGTCCCATTGAGAGGGCAAAGAGACTTGTTCAGGGGTCACTAGCCTCCCAGATGCCCTGCCTCCCACCCTTGCCTTCTTTAGTTGCTTCTTGAGGCCACATACTCCCCATCTCTACTGGGCCTTTGCCGCCCAAGTGGCAAAGTGCCCAAGGTGTGTTTAAAGGGCAACAGTTTGCTTCCCGCTTGTCTCACTACCAGACTCACTTCTAGAGAACAGTGTCAGGAGCCCTTCAAGATCAGAAGGTTGAGGGGCCAGTCCCTTGAGGAACCACAGCTAATCCCTTTCTTCTCTCAGCCTCCGTTCCCTGTCCATAAAGTAAGTCTGTCAGGGGCTCCCAGGGGCAGGTGAGTTTTCACTAGTCTGTGATAAGCTGGGAAGAATAAGGATGCTCCTAAGGCTAAATCTGACTTTATTTAAAGGATTGGTCTTTGTCCTAAGAGTTCTCCTTTCTGACTTTGAAGACATTAAAATCACCTTTGTTTTATGGAATGATTGTAGTATAGGTTGTGGACAGGCTTTGTGTGTGGCATGTATTTTAAGGGTCTTTATCACGATGAAAAGTGAGCCACCTTCATATTTTATTTAAGTTGCACTGGTTCATGAACTCTCAAAATTGGGGAGGTGCTGAATTAGATATTCCCCCTTCCTACCTGCTCTGCCATTGAGGGAAGAGCAGTGTCGTGCGCCCTAGTGGTTACGTCACCACAGTGCATCCCACCCTTGTGCCTTAAAAAGCAGTCTTAACTTTGCAGCGAGCATTTCTGCAGGGCTTACTGTGCCTGATAAGCTTTGGTTCATTTTTCTTCACAGAAACCCTGTAAGGAAGGGGCTATCATGGGGACTTTAAAATGAATTTTTAAAAAACTACCTTCATTGCCTTAATCTGATTTCAGCAGTAATACATGGCCACTTAAACATTACAGAAATGTGCATACAGAAAGCCAAAGTCCCTACTCGTCCCCTCCCCCAAAGAACTCTCCAGATGTTTCACTGTTTCTATTCTGCCACTTGCTATGACTATGCGCTGGGCTCAGAGAGGTGAACTCTTCTGCCGGCACCACCCAGCTGGTGGTGGGAACCCAGGTGGAGCCAGGGGGCTCATCAGTGTGGTCACCGGTGGCCGCTGTGCCCGCACACCCTGTGGAGTTAATTCTTCAATAGCAGACAGATTGCCTTCAAGACAAGTAACTAGGGTGAGCCAGAGGCAAGTCCACAAAGGGAAGGTCACTTTCATTAGACTTTAAGAGGAAATCAGAAAAGGGCCGTTTTGCATTAAGCTCATTGAGAGTTTGAGGCCGTGGTGGTTTCTCATTGGCTGTGAGGGGTGGGCATTGGCTGCTGGATGAGGGGTTTCCCGCCAGGAGTCAGGAGCTCAAGGAGCAGCAGGTTCCTGACAGCCTTTCCCTTGTAGCCTCCTGACTCTACTTTGGGTCAGGTTTCCTTCATTCAGCCTCGCTCCTCTGAGGCGTTCTCCCTCCTTATTGCCCCACCTGCCCAGGGATGAGATCTACTGCCAGATCAGCAAGCAGCTCACGCACAACCCCTCCAAGAGCAGCTATGCCCGGGGCTGGATCCTCGTGTCTCTCTGTGTGGGCTGCTTCGCCCCCTCGGAGAAGTTTGTTAAGGTAAGGAGACATCTGACCCCTAGAGCAGGAAGGGAAGCTGGGCCTGTGCCCAGCATTGAGGGGAGAGCAAGGGTCAGCAGCTCACAGTGGCTTGGTAATGCAGCCCCGCCTGGTTATCTCCTCAGTCCTCATATCCCACTGGGTCCATCTCCCTGGTCCCTCCTCTCAGCACTTTGCTCATTCTCCCTCAGCCCCTTTTTACTTCTGAGGCAGCTGAGTCTGACAGAGCATAAGCTGCCCCCTCTGAATGCTTCTCATAGAGTAGTCACTAGTTCATCTCAGGCCTTTTTCTTGACTGCCCCTCAGGGCCATGCCCTGGGCACTGGAGACACAGGCAGAGCAGGTGGCAAAGGACAGAACAAGTTGGTCGGCACTGTGAAGAGGGCAGGTTCATCCAGTTGGGAGAAGTTAGGAGGTGGGCCCTGAATGACAGAAGAGGAGCATTTAGCTAGGTGGAGAGGGGGTGCAGCTAAGACTAGATAGGGCTAGACTGTGGGGCCTTGCTGCCAAGCTGAGGCTATGGACTTGGACCTGAGGGTAGTGGGGAGCCGTGGAAAGCAGAGGAGGGGCGTGGGCCCATCTGAGGAGCAGGTCCTGCATGGGAGTGCTGGGACTGTGGCAGGAGACCTGGTGAGGCATGTGGGATGGAAATGGTGAGGGAGGATGAGAAAAGTCAGAATGATGGTCCCCTCACAGTACCTGAGGAACTCTCTCTACAGTACCTGAGGAACTTTATCCACGGGGGACCTCCTGGTTATGCCCCGTACTGTGAGGAGCGACTCAGAAGAACCTTCGTCAATGGAACGCGGACACAGCCACCTAGTTGGCTGGAGCTGCAGGTGCTCCACGTGTGTGTGTGTGTGTGTGTATCCAGTACCCCAGAAACATTTTCTGCTTTGGGCTCTTTAAGTACCTACCTACCCGCTGGTTCTGGAATCCCAGACCTGCTGAAACAGTAAGGCTTCCACTAGATTTTTGACCCCTGTATTCTGGCTTTTTGGCAAGAGTGACTTGGGCAGGGAGTTCCTCTGTCTCCATGGCTTCATCTGCAACGTGGTGACTGTGACACTTAGTTCACAAGTTCTTGTGATGGTTACATGAGGTGAGGACAGAAGCCATGCCTGACCTCTCAGCCCCAACTCTCAAGCTCATGGTTCCTGGAGGGCCTATGGGGGGGGGGGGTGGGGGAGCACAGCAGGGCTCCCTGGGCACCTGTGACAAGGGACAGGCAGTGTCCCAATGGGTGCTGGGGCCAGANGGGGGGGGGGGGAGCACAGCAGGGCTCCCTGGGCACCTGTGACAAGGGACAGGCAGTGTCCCAATGGGTGCTGGGGCCAGAGGGGGCAGCTCCAACTGCATAGGGAGCAGGGAGCCAGAAGCCAGAAGGAACTGAGCTAGTGGGTCAGAAGTGAAAGGATTCCCACAAGCCCAGTTTGGTCATTTTCAGGCCACCAAGTCCAAAAAACCCATCATGTTGCCAGTGACATTCATGGACGGGACCACCAAAACCCTGCTAACAGACTCGGCGACCACGGCCAAGGAACTGTGCAATGCGTTGGCTGACAAAATCTCACTCAAGGACCGCTTTGGGTTCTCCCTGTACATTGCCCTGTTTGATAAGGTATTTGGGCCCTGAAGCTCCCCTCTCATCCCCCATCAGCTCTAACCTGGTGCTGCCCTCTACTGGCTCTGGTGCCCTTGTGCAGTCCTTGCTTTCTAGGCCTTAGTTTCCTATCAGTAAGCCACTGGGGACCCTGGCTTGCTGATTCTGTAGGATTGCAGAGCGCTCTTACCTACCTAAGGAAACATCCAATACATCCAGTACAGTGTAGATTGAACCCCAGACCTCACTTCAGCCTTATGTGCCCAGGCTGAAGCTTTCCTCCCCTGGTGAAGCAGAACAAACGTGGCAGAGATTGGGACTTATGCCTGCACTTGACTCTGAAATTCAGTTTCTGATTTGCAAATGGGAATATAACCCCTGTTCTCTATATAACATATAGAATATATATTATTAGGTTAATATTAGAGTATTAATCTGAATATATAGATCAGGTTGCTGTGGTCATTTCTTCTTGAGTTTAGTGACCACCTGGCGTGTGCATCTCCTGGGCTCATGAGTCTAGAGCTTTCTCTGCTGAGCCAGGGAGGTGGTGGTGGTGGCGGGGTGGGGCGGTCATTGCTTCCATACCCAGCAACATCACAAACCCCAGCAAGCGCTGGGGACAGAACCTTGTCATCAGACACAGTTTCCCTGGATTTTTCTCACCTACAATTATCTCCTGTTTGCAGTGACCCTTGTCCATTAGGGTTTTGTAACTTTTTAAAAAAAATTTTATTTATTTATGCATATAAGAGCTGGGGTACAGGCCAAAGTCGCGGGAGGTGAGAGGATTCACCAGAGACAGAGCGGGAAGCAGAACAGGCATCAACTGAAATACACTGCTGAGGGGAGCAGTGGGCGAGGCAGGAGGGGTCTGCTGCACCATATGGGTCCCCTTCCTGGCTGGCGGCAGGGATTGAACTCGTGCTGCAGTAACTGCAGTTTGCTTCATAGTGCGTTGCTTAACCTGCGCCACCAGGAGGCCCAGAGTTTTGTAACTCTTAACACTAGAAATAGGAACTCCCATATGGCTGTGCCAGTTCAGGACCCAAAGCCGGGACTGAAGCTGCCTACCTCTCTCAGGGCCTTATTGTTTTTCTAAACCAGTAAGAACACATTGCTCAGTCAATGGCACTTTGCAGTCCTCCCCTACCTGCTCTCTCTCCCTCTGTGATGCTGGAGTCCAGCTCCAGCCAAGTCAGGGTTCCCACAGGATGAGACAGTGTTGGTGAGTGAGGGGTAAAATGAGGAGGTACTCACACTTGATCAGAGAGTCTCAGCAGGTCTTTATTTATTCATTACAAGCAAGCAGTACATCAGCATGTGTATAGAGCAGGAAGATAACAATCATTACATTTTTTTCAAGAACAGCTTGGGATCCTATGACCCCAGCCAGGATTTAGGACATATGTAATTTCCAAGTAAAGGCAACATATTTCTTTTAGTGTTTGAACTATTATGACTGATCAATCTATGTTAAGGCAGGCATATCAACTTTGCACAATCATAACTTAATGATTTTGTTTTTCCTTTAAGTATATGCTAGATTGCTAATCACAAGGTCTAAAATTAAAATAGTGTTAATGCTTAAAAACTACACACCCCTGATTAAAGGGAAATACTAAAATCAAAACCTAAATTATATCTAAATTCTATTTAATCTTTAAAGGGAACCCCTAACCTCAACATATCCTAAGCCTAAAACTTACAATCACAATTTAAGCAGAACAAAGGCAAAAAAGAGGGGAGGAGGGTAAGAAGTGTATATGTGACTCATTTATCACCTGGGAGATGCAGAGCCTTTCATAATGGGCCCAGTTACAGAGGTCATTCTTCAGTTCCCAAGGCTAGTTTCCATAATAGATGTTTAAGTCTGGGAAATTATTTAATAACTAACTTTTGAGTTATTATTATTGAACATCCATGTTCCGATTACGTTTTTAGCACTGGTGGTTTACAGTATCAGTTTTAGAGAATTTTTTTGTATTACAATATTTGCCAATGAGTAGTTTATCATCAAAATACATAGTAACCAATTTTTTTTTTTTTTAAGATTTATTTATGCACACAAGAGCTGGGTACAGGCCAGAGTCCAGGGAGGTGAGAGGATTCACCGGAGACAGAGTTGGGAGCAGAACAGGCAGACTGACTGAAACACACTGCTGAGGGGAGCAGCGGGCAAGGCAGGAGAGGTCTGCTGCGCATGTGGGTCCCCTCCCTGGCCGGCAGCAGGGATTGAACTTATGCTGCAGTGGCTGTAGTTTGCTTCATAGTGCATTGCTTAACCCACTGCGCCACCAGGGAGGCTCGTAACCAATTAGGTTGTTCAACAAAACAGTCAATTTTACAACCACCCCCACACCTTCCGTGGGTAATTTTCCAGTAAGCACATATCATGAAACTTACAAACCTACAATTATAAAATCAGCCAAAACAAAAAGGAATACGGCAGGGGCCAGCTTTGGAGACTGATTTTTCAGGAATGTCCCCTATGCTGGACTTTGGTCACACAGCATGAGTAGTGTGGCCCTCGCCACTATGACCTGTACCCTGTGCTGCAGGTGTCCTCTCTGGGCAGTGGCAGCGACCACGTCATGGATGCCATCTCCCAGTGTGAGCAATACGCCAAGGAGCAGGGCGCCCAGGAGCGCAATGCCCCCTGGAGGCTCTTCTTCCGCAAGGAAGTCTTCACGCCCTGGCACAACCCCTCTGAAGATAACGTGGCCACCAACCTCATCTACCAGCAGGTGGTGCGAGGCGTCAAGTTTGGGGAGTACAGGTGTGAGAAGGTAAGCTGAGCTGGCTGAGTTTGCACAGCTCACAGCTGCCTGTTCTGAGTCAGGGCTGAGGGTTGACTGTCCATGACCCACTGTCAGCCAGTGTGGATGGGGGCCTGATCGAGGCTGGTTGTGGCCAGGCTTCTCCTGGATCTAACACTACACTCGGGCAAGGACATTGAAGAACAGTCTGGATTCTGCCATGGGAGTCACCCTAACCATGAGTCCCGGTGCAGTGCACAAAGTGGGTATGTCAGAACTCAAGTGTGGTTCTGAGTTCACCTAAAAGACTGCTCTAAAGGAGGAGAGAGAGCCCTTCATTTGGACCAATTTTGCAAATGCACATCTGTTATCTCCTTGTGAGAACAGGAATGACAAGGTGGTTTTGTGTTTGCCGATGGTGATGATGGTGATGATGGTTCTCGTCACCCTTATGATTGTGCTGGTTAATTACGATGGAAGGATGAGGATGGATATGATGGAAATGAAGGGGATGGTTGACCATGGTGGTGGTGACGGAGGTAGTGATGGTGTAGGTGCTGCTGATGGTGGTGGTGACGGTGGTGGTGTTGGTGACCATGGTTTTAGTGAAGGTGGTGGTGACAGTGTTGGTGGTGATGGTATTTGAGTAGAACGCACTAGTGCAGCCATCTCAGTTGCTGAAATGGAAACACTTTGAACTCATTGGAAAATGTCTACTGCCTTCAAAGTGCCCAAGGACCTTTCTCTGTTGTCCCTGCTGCCAGGAGACCTCAGGGGCTACTGTGCATCCACTCTAGGCAGAGACCATCCGGGCCTCCGAAGTATAACCTATTGGTTGTTCAATGCTTTCACTATCCCTGGTCCATGTGGTGAGGGGACAGTCATGCACTGCCTTCCCTGACAGTCATCAGGGCAAGCCCTCCCCTTCTGTCCCTGTCTCTCTAGGCTGAGAACAGATTGGCTGACCCATTACCCACAGGCTGGCTGGTCTCCTGTGTCAGCTCATGTGTTCCTGGGCAGGACCAGCTCTGTGCTAGTACCAAGGGGACCTGGGGGGAGGCAAGGGTGTGGCCCTGAGTTTAGGGAGCTCAGGGTTCCACCAAGTACACGGGAGTTCCTGGTGAATCCATGAGAACACAGCTTTCTAAAAACCTAGTTATAGCAAGCAGGGCTTAGGGGCTTTGGTGTTCTGGAAGGCCCTCCTATACAGTGTGACTAAGATGGCCTTCCCCACCTAGGAGGATGACCTGGCCGAGCTGGCCTCCCAGCAGTACTTTGTGGATTACGGCTCCGAGATGATCCTGGAGCGCCTCCTGAACCTCGTGCCCACCTACATCCCGGACCGTGAGATCACACCCCTGAAGACCTTGGAGAAGTGGGCCCAGCTGGCCATTGCTGCCCACAAGAAGGTAGGAGTGTTGAGAGAAGGTTGGATGAAACTCTGATGGCTGGTGACATGGCTGAGTGGCAAGTACCCAGGCACTCAAAGGGGTCACAGCTGTCACCTGACATGTCTGTCCAAGAGAACAGGATGAATCTTAGACCCCCGCCTTCCACAGCTTTTCTCCATCATGGACCTCTAGATGTTCACTTGCCTTCTGCCATCTATACTGGGCTAGTGCCAGGGACACAGAGGTAGATCAAGTCCAGCCCTGCAGTCTCAAGAGGAAAGCCAAGAGTCCAGGGTGTTGGTGTTTACTGGTAGAGCTCAGGGACATCAGAAGAGCTTCTAGAAGTATAACCATTTTTATCCCTGAAAGAACCCTAGCCCAACTTCTTTTGTGGGCCATAAACCAACCATGAGCAGTTCCCTTTTAAACTAAAGGGTCTACCCGTGGGAGAAGAAAGACACAGGCTGTGGGAGGAGACCCCCAGCCTCTCACCTGCAGGCCTTGGTGTGTAAGAGCAAAACTGTGGGTTGCCAAGGCCTCCGCAAATATTTGGTGGCCTCTTCCTAATCAAGGGGCCCCATGTGCCACTCCAACTCAACTTTTCACCTTCTCTGGTGAGCTGTCCTTGATCCTCCATGCCCATCCCCATCACTTCCTCTGCATCTACACCTGGCTCACGGAGGCTCTTCCAGGCCCTCTCACCCCTCCAAGAAGAGCCATGACTTTCCTAAGTCTCAGATTTACCTGTCAGTTTCCACTGAAAATCAGCTGGGTGGTGTCCTCACACACATTTCCACTTGGCCGGACTCTTCTACCCTTTCCGTTTCCCCTGCCCAGTCTGATTTGGTCTGTACACCCGTTCAGCCACGTGCTGCTGTTCCTCAAGCGTCTCTTCCTGGTCCCTGCCTTTGAGTTGGGATTGTCTGCTTTTCTGTCATACTGCTTCACTGGGAACTCCTTGGGGGCAGGCCCCTGGTTTCTCTGTAAAGTGCTCACTGATGTCCCCTTTGATAGGGCAATGAGTGATGGGGTGGCCCTGGGCTGATGGGATGGGGTGAGGCCATGGAGTTCTGGGGCCACTACCATCATGGGCACAGAGATGTTGGATTTTCAGACAAAGCTTGTACAATGTCTTCTATCCCCCTCCAGGGGATCTACACCCAAAGGAGGACTGATGCCCAGAAGGTCAAAGAGGATGTGGTTAATTATGCCCGCTTCAAGTGGCCCTTGCTCTTCTCTAGGTTTTATGAAGCCTTCAAATTCTCAGGTACCCTTCAATCTCCCACCTCCACGCCCTTCTCCCACCCTCGTCACCTCATGGTAGTGTGAGGCCGGGCAGGCTTGAGCCAGGCTCCTTTTGGTGGGCTCCTGCCTGTGGTCTGACTTGGTCTTACCAGTTCAGTGTGATGAGTAGTCTGGCCTCATTGTAGTCCAGTAGGGCTCTGTGGCACACAGTAGGTGCTCAGCCCCACAAGGCTTTGCACAATTGCCTGTTGACAACAGCATCTACTGTGTATAGAAGACGGTAGCCCAGAGCATGGTTTGATTGTCTCTGTCAGGCTAACTCTGTGAGGCTGAGAGTGAATGGGGCCGTCACAATCCCACGCTGGCCACCTGCTCAGCCACCTCAGGCCATCGTTACTGGACATCCGCTCTGTGTCAGGCTATGCACTGGTGCTGGGTTTCCCAGGATCACCAAATATCAGGCCAGAGGGAACCTAGTTCAACCCTTCCCTGCACCCCACACCAGGGCAAGGTAGGGGCTTTTCCAAAGCTGCACAAAACCAGGGCAGGGATAGGAGTCCAAACAGTTCCCTAGCTCATCACTCTTCCCACTGAACCCTGGATTTGGGCTTCTCAGGAGGTTGTGTCCCCTGAGCCTCAGTTTCTCCCTCTGTAAAGTAGGCTGGTGGCTATAAGGCTTGGAGGGGCTGGGTGTGAAAGCAGGGAAGCCTGACTCCCAGTGCCTTGATCTCTTCCCCAGGTCCAAGCCTCCCCAAGAACGATGTGATTGTGGCCGTCAACTGGACAGGGGTCTATTTTGTGGATGAACAGGAACAGGTGCTTCTGGAGTTGTCCTTTCCCGAGATCATGGCCGTGTCTAGCAGCCGGTTAGTCCATGTCCTCCCAGCATCCCACTTTAGTGCAAGCTGGGGCTTGTCCAGTGCAGCATAAAGACCAGTGGCAGGGCTGGGGCTCAGGCTGTGCCCTGATTCAGTCTCTTTGGAGTGGGGAGGGGAAGATGGAGACACAGAGACAGAAGGGGGTTCCCAGGGCTTTGTGGGGAGTGTTTCTCTCACAGAGGATATCACCGAGGAATAGAGCTATGCAGCCGGAACACTTGTCTGCATGCACAGACCCCCAGCACCCGCCTCCAAAGTTTGTAAGGGAGGAGGTGGGGATGAAATTGTGTTGAGATGGGTATGGGTGGTTAGGATAGTCGGGGCTGTCAAATGTGTGCAAAATGAGCCTGGCCTGGAATTCAAGGCCTGAATGGGACCCACTTCTACATCCTCCTCCATAAAATAGAGGTTCTTATACTTTCCTTCCCTGGCTGTGGTCAGCAAAAAATGCAGTCACTCCTGGGAGAGCTCTCTCTGAGCTGATTAACACTGTGCGCAGGGAAGCGAGTGGGGGTCTTGGGACTGAAGGGCCTTCTCAGCAGTGCCTTTCCCCCCGGGGCATGTAGGAGTGTCTCTGGACTGGGTTGCCTCTGGGCCAGGGGTGGACGATGTCCAGCTCTGACCAGACACACAAGGAACAGTGGGGACGAGATAGTCCTGACCTCCTTGCAGCCTCAGAGAGGGCAGATGGACATGGAGCAGACATTTCAAACAGGGGCTAGTGTGATAAGGGCTGTCAGGTCAGGGAGGAGGTGGGATCTCACTAAAGATGGAGGAGGAATTAGTAAAAGGGACGAGCTGGACCACTGCAGGCCACCCTCAGACCATGTGTAACTTTGGTCGGGCCATGTCTGACTTAGGCTGAGATGTGTCTGGCCTGGTCTCACTCTGGCTGGGCTGGGCTCTTTCTAGCTGGGTCATGTTTGACTGAGGTGGCCTTGGTCTCCTTCAGGGAGTGCCGTGTCTTGCTTTCGCTGGGCTGCTCTGACGTGGGCTGGGCAGGACTGACCCCGGCTGGGCCCTGTTCTCCGTGTTGGTCCTGCAGGGGAGCGAAACTGGTAGCCCCCAGCTTCACGCTGGCCACCATCAAGGGGGACGAGTACACCTTCACCTCTAGCAACTCCGAGGACATCCGTGACTTGGTGGTCACCTTCTTGGAGGGTCTCCGGAGGAGGTCTAAGTATGTGGTGGCCCTGCAGGACAACCCCAATCCTGGTGAGTGGCTCCCAACACGCTACCAGGGCCTAGGGCTCAGAGGCATTCAGTAGAGCACATGCCTTGGCCTTCCAGTTGGACCAAAAATCTTCCGTGCCCTGTGGAGAGTCTTCCTCTCCCTGCCGCCCTCCCACCTCCCCGCATTCCTATCTACTGTCACTCTCTTCAGGTGAGATCAGGGGTTCTTCCTCCGTGTTCTCTAGATACTCACCATCTTCAAATGATGACAGCCAAGTAGACCCTTGTGCTCTTTATGACCAAGCATTGCCCTGGCCTCTGCTGGGTAGAGCATGGACTAAACAGATGGAACAGATCACAGTTCTCCCTCAGTGGAGGGAAACAGACAGTACAGTGATCTGGAAGCCCAGAGACTGTGGCCATCCAGAGGGGAGACCCCAAGCAGCCTGGGATCAGGGATGTGTGAACACCATGTTTGAGGCAGAGAGAGAACACGAGCAAGGCACAGAGTTGGAGAAAGCAGTGTGTCTGGGAAGTGTGGGTGGTTTGGTTTGGCTGGGATGGATGAGGTGAGAGGAAAAAGTAAGGAGTGTCAGCAAGGCCAGCTCCTAAGACATGTGGGCTTATAAGGGCAATAGGAAACCACTGAAGGCTGTTGAGCAAGGGAGTGGCCACTCTAACAACTTTGTCTGTGTAGAGAGTTATGATAAGAGCTGACAAGGTGAGCAGATGTAAGTGGGACAGGGCCTCAGTCTTTCAGCAGGGAGGATCAGCTTATAGGTTATCAACCCCAATAAAAGCACCAACCAGCCCCTCTCTCTGCCCCCTGTGGCCCTGCGCACCTCTGTCTGCCAGCGGGTGAGGAATCGGGCTTCCTCAGCTTTGCCAAAGGAGACCTCATCATCCTGGACCATGACACAGGCGAGCAGGTCATGAACTCTGGCTGGGCCAATGGCATCAACGAGAGGACAAAGCAGCGTGGGGATTTCCCCACAGACTGTGTGTATGTCATGCCCACTGTCACCATACCACCGAGGGAGATCGTGGTACGTGGCAGGTCTGGGTGGCAGATGGTAGGGAGGCTCCCCTGAACCCTTCATGTCTTCTTTCCATATCTGCGGACTGGAGTGAGGGATTTCAATAGATTCATGGTCTATAGCTCCCAAGATGATCTGGAGGCCTGTGGGCTGCAGACTTAAGTTGGGGCAGCTGTCAAGTTCTGTGCTGAGTGGAGAGAATGCTAGAAACCTCAGATGAAGAACTTCCCAGGGGCAGGATGGGGGGAGAGCAGCCTTAGGGTGGGTCGCTAGCTGCCATGAGAGCATAGGGAGGGCAGGCCTGAAGAAGCAGGTCTTTATTTATTTATTTATTTTAGTAGCACGCCGAAGGATTTTATTTATTTTTTCTCATTAGATTTATTTAATTGTATTTGACAACATTTGTAGTCCCCAGGGAGGTCCTACCACCATTTCACCTGTGTACCATCACCTCAGACCCTTGTGCTCTTTATGCCAGGAGGCAAGTCTTTAAAGGCAGCTCCTGAGCCAGCCTCTGTTGACTGGGCATTTCTTCCAGTGATTTGTTCCCCTGCCTGTCTCGGCTTTCTGACTGGCCCAAACTCATTCTGACACAGGGTATAGAGGGAACGGTCATGAGCAGGTCTCTCTGGTGGTGAAACGGGTTGAGCGCCACACTGTGGGGCTTCCAGGACCACTGCAGTGCGAGTTGGATCCCCAGCCAGGGGATCCACATGGCACGGCAGACCTCTCCTGTCTCGCCAGCTGCTCCCCTTAGCAGTGTATTTCCATAGATCAGTCTGTTCGGTTCCCTGTTCTGTCTCTGGTGAATCCTCTCACCCTCTGCCTCTGGCCTGTACCCCAGCTCTTGTAAGCATAAATAAAAATAAAAAATTCTTCTAAAAAAAAGAAAAGTAAAAGAACAATTGTGAGCCCAGTCCAGGAGGCAACAGTGACTTCCAAGATGCCAAAGAGGAAAGGTGCTCTGGGGTCCAAAAGGGGCACAGGATCCACCTCCATTGAGGTGATGTCCAGTCTCATTTCAGTGAACCCTGGGCTTTGCCATGTTGGTCCCAGGGACCCCAGGTGGACAACTGACCTTAGCCCCCTGTCTACGGACTCCTAGGCCCTGGTTACCATGACCCCAGACCAAAGACAGGACGTAATCCGGCTCATGCAGCTGCGAACGGCAGAGCCTGAGGTGCGCGTCAAGCCCTACACGCTGGAGGAGTTTTCCTACGACTACTTCAGGTGACAGGGAAGGGGGACGCCCAGGATGGAGAGCTGCAGGCTTCTGCTAATCACTGGTGGAAGTGTGAGGTCACTCTGTGGCAGCCCCCCTATGAGCAGACTGGGTCAGGAGTGCCAGGGAAGGGTAGTTTCTGTCCACTGAGATGACCATTCTCAGGTCATGCCACCTTATGGAGATGCTGACTGTGCTTACCCAGGGGGGTCTGGGTCTGAGGTGGGCCTGTGCCCGGCTCGCAGTCACAGGGGAGACAGGCAGATGTGATTCTGTGTACCCAGCTTTGGAGATGTCGGGGTTTGGGCACAGAGAGGTTTTGGGGAGGAGTTGTCTTCAGGCTGCATGGTGCAGGGATGACCAGGGTGGAGGAGAGCCACAGGTCACACTTTGGAGACCAGAGCAGGGAGGGTGGGGCCCTGCCCTTGGGAGATGGATAGGGCTGGCTGATGTCTCTGTGAGGCCCAGGGAGGCTGGTGACCCCTCCCAGGTCACTTGACACAGCAGAAAAAGCAGGCCTGTTCTCCCTGCCTCAGTCTCTGAGTGCTGGGTGGATTGTGGATGGGGTCTCCTGGAGACCCATGCTTACTGTTTCTGCTCCCTGTCAGGCCCCCACCCAAGCACACACTGAGCCGGGTGATGGTGTCCAAAGCCCGAGGCAAAGACCGACTGTGGAGCCACACACGGGAGCCTCTCAAGCAGGCGCTGCTGAAGAAGATTCTGGGCAGTGAGGAGCTGTCACAGGAGGCCTGCATGGCCTTCATCGATATCCACACCCACAGGGTGGAGACAGGAAGGGTCAGGGCAATGGCCCTAGGGAGGGGGATTCATGGCAGGTTGGACTAAGGGGCCAGTTGGGCCCTGGGCAGCAGGTAAAGGGTGAAGTCTGTCCATCTGTGCGCCTGGCTGCCTCATCTATGTCTCCTCTGACCCTGCACATGTGTGTTGTGCTACATGCTGCATCAGGTGTAATGACATAGCAGTGATCTGACCCAGTTCCTGCTCCTCGTGCTCACGATTAAGAGGGGAGACATGCTGATGCGCTGGTGTTATGATGGGCTGGGCAGCACAGTGACCTGATTTGGTCTTGGAGAACAGGGAGGGCTTCCTGGAAGATAGCAGCTTATCAACCAGATCTTTGAGGGTGCCCTGAAAACTGAGCCCCTCCAGGATGAAGTGTACATGCAGATCCTGAAGCAACTAACACAGCCACTTCACACCCGAAGGCTGAGTAGGGCTTTGTTAGTCAAAGGGGAGATGTGTGGATGTCCCCAAGGTTGTAGCACATGTAAAGGCCCTGAGGTTGCAGCAGAACAGGACTATTTCAGGGGCATAAAATAATCTAGCACATGTGAAAGGCAGAGTTTAAGGAGGGAATTTGAAGACATGGGCTGACTGTTCCAAGCCTGTTAGGAAGCTTGGACTGTGTCTCACAGACCTACTAGATACAGGGTGGCTCGATCAGATTTCTTATTTGGAAAGTCCACCCTGGTAGTTATGAGGTCTTTGGATATAGAGTTAGAAGCCTGAGGCCAGGGCCAGCTGTGGAGCCTCTCAAGCAGGCGTGCTGAGATGGTGTGGTGTGAGGAGGCAGCCAGAGGAGTTTGAAGAAAGGGTGGGATGTGGGGATGGGAGCATGCGTTGGGGGAGGTGGACCCTGTTGTGGAGATCAGCCTTCTGTCTGCTGGCTTCCCTCACTGGCCATGAGTCCTTCCTTGACAGCTCCCCACCCATGCTCAAGTACATGGGCGACTACCCATCCAAGAGGATGCGCTCCATCAACGAACTCACCGATCAGATCTTTGAGGGGGCCCTGAAGGCCGAACCCCTCAAGGATGAGGTGTATGTGCAGATCCTAAAGCAGCTGACTGACAACCACATCCGGTGAGGGAGTGGGTTGTGGGGAAGGCATACTTTCTCCCTGAAGCTCAGGGCTGAAAAGAATCTCCTTTGTCAAGTGTGTGTGGTGGCTGGGAGCGGCCTCCCTGGCTCGGCCTGTGAATAGTCTGTGCTCACTCAGAGCAGAGTAGTCTGAGACTCTCTCCTGTCTCAGCTCTGCCTCAAGGCCCAAGGAGGATGGGCAAAGACCATGAGGTCTGGCTGCACCCAGTAAGACTGTCCTCATTCAAGTTTAAAAGCCCAACTTTTCTTCCAGTCCTTTTAACTTCCTCCTACTTCCTGCCTGAACCCCTGCCCAGAACTCTACCTCGGAGCCTTTGTATGTGCTGCAAGACCCAGGCATCTGCCTTCAGGTTCAGTTTATGAACAAACGCTCCATCCCTGTCTCTGGTCGCAAACTCTCATGGGCTGGAGGTGTTGGGCACCAGAGCATGTTACTTTTCCTCCTTGCTGGGTTAGACCAGGGAATGAGTGCTCACCTCAGAGAAGACCTATCTCTCCCCTTACACTCAGACTCCCAATCCTTCCCCAGTTTTGTCATACTCTGCACACTCTTAGTTAAATCTACCATCACACGTAATCACATCATTCACACTGCAAACCTTTGTACTTGCAGTATCCACAGCCAGGAAAACCTTTTCTCTTTTTCTCGGCATATCAGAGTCCTCATTCTTTAAAGCCTACATCAAATGTCACCTCCTCCTAGAAGCTCTCCAAACTTTCCTCCTGTCAGGCCCTGGGAGCTCAGAGTGGTACCTGAGGTATCCCATGGGCTGATCTAACCACATGGTCTATATATCTAAAAAACAGATGTGCTGAAGAGCTTCTGCCAGAACATAAATCACACACAACTACCTTCATAGGCAGGTGTAACTATTTTTTTCATATTTGTTATTTATGTATACAAGAATTGGGTACAGGCCAGAGGTGTAGGGAGTGAGAGGATTTACTAGGGACAGAGTGGGGAGCAGAACAGGCAGACTGACTGAAACATACTGCTGAGGGGAGCAGTGAGTGAGGCAGGAGAGGTCTGCTGCACCATGTGGGTCCCCACCCTGGCCGAGGATCGAACTCGTGCTACAGTGGCTGTGGATGCTTCATAATGCAGTGCTTCACCTCTTGTGCCCCCAGGTAGGGCCCGGCAGGTCTTACTATTGAAAGAAAAATCCTTAACTGAACCAGAGTCCTTGAGGCAATAACTGATTTTCATTCTGGCACATGTACCTTATCTGCACACAGACTGATGACTGTGGCCTGATATGGTTGCCAACATCACGCACTTTGCGTGGCTCTAATTGAATCTGGCTGTCAGGGATGGGAGGGGATCAGGGCAGGTCTGTGCTGCCATGGGTAGGAACTGAAAGGTGTGTGGCTCAGGGTGTGTGGCTCATTGTGGAGGGGCGCTGGTGGGTCCTGGTGATTGGCCCCTGGTGCCCATGCTGGACACCACCTCTTCCTGCAGGTACAGTGAAGAGCGGGGCTGGGAGCTGCTGTGGCTGTGCACGGGACTCTTCCCACCCAGCAATATCCTGCTGCCCCACGTGCAGCGCTTCCTGCAGTCCCGCAAGCATTGCCTACTAGCCATGGACTGTCTGCAGCGGCTCCAGAAAGCCCTGAGGTACTGCAGGTGACAGGCAGGGCCTGGATCTTAGGGGCTGGTACCGGGATCGGCTTTTAGCCATGTGGCCTTTGTGGGATGAGGACTTGGTCACATGACAATTGGGATCTGTCCTTGGGGTATCACAGCTACCAGTTTGACAAAGCTTGCTGCCTCCAGTGCCCATCTGGACAGTTTGAGTCAGGATGCTCAAAAGGGCTTGGCTTCATTCAGGTCTGCTGGGGAGATAAACATCTGGGCCATATTTTACACTTTGCAAAGTCCACCTGCATCCTTCACTTCATTCCATCCCATCCATGGCTCTGTGGTGGGTGCTGTTATCCCAACTTACAGATGAGGCACTTGAGGCTCTGAGGGGTTGAATGACTATCACTGTTAGGAAGTGGTGGACGGGACTGGGGACTAAGGTCTGCCTCTGCTCCCCCTCCCACAGCCCATGAATTCACCTACTCCTGATTTTCCTCCCTTCTCTGGTTCACAGAAATGGGTCTCGGAAGTACCCGCCACATCTGGTAGAGGTGGAGGCCATCCAGCACAAAACCACCCAGATTTTCCACAAGGTCTACTTCCCTGATGACACTGATGAGGTGAGGGCCACTGGCTTCTCAGTTCACAAATGCCCCTGACAGGTCAGGCTCCTCCAGGACACAGGGGAGTCTTGACATCTCCCCCTTCATTCCCACACTTGCTCTCGTCCTCATGCCGCTCACTGGAGTCAGGGCATAGTCACAAGGCCCTAGACTCTCAGGGGTGGGAGAAGAGGGTCTTGGGTTCCTCACACAGTCCCTGCTTTCTTGAGAAGCTCCCCAGAAAAGGTCATCCCTCTTTCCTTCTGAGGAGGCTCTTGGCGAAAAGTGCTTTTTTCCTCTGAGTTGAGCTCTGTGTCGATGCCACATCCCTGGTGCCAGCCTTGTTCCTGAGCACACTTCTCTGGGACTTTGCAGTCCATTTTTCTGCAGACCCCTTCCTTTCTTCCTCACCTGACCTGATCCTGGGCCCTGTCTGTCTTTCTGTCATACCCACTGGTCAGGCTGTCTCCTGATCCCTGCCCTGTCTCAGCACAGCATCTCATTCAGAAAAACATGAGCCCAGTGTTGAAATTCATAGTTTGTTCATTTTTTATTTTATTTTATTTTATTTTTTTTTTTTGCGGGCACAGCAGGAGAGGTCTGCTGCACCATGTGGGTCCCGCCCTGGCGGGCAGCAGGGATCAAACTTGTGCTGCAGTGGCTGCGGTTTGCTTCATAGTGTGTTACTTAACCCACTGCGCCACCAGGGAGGCCCTGAAATTCATAGTTTGAAGAGCACTTAAAAACCTGTCTAGAGACTAGAGCCTCAGAGGTGCCATTTTAAGATTCTAGTCACAAGGACAAAATACTTCCTGAAATCCTTTCCTGTCTCTTCCAGTGGAAGCTTCCATGGAGTAGTCACCCAAATCATGTTCTTCCCTGTCATCTAAACTTTCTAAGACTCTATCCCCTCTTCATTCCATTCAGCCTGCTTCTCTCTTCTCCCTCTTTCTGGATTTTGCTTTCTTATCCTCTAGCCTCCCTACTTCCCTCCTCCTTCCTTCCACACCACGTTTGCTTCTTCCTGGCCTCTGCATCACCCATGCTTTGACAGCCAGGCCCAGAGGTCAAGCCCACTTGGAAGGTTGCAGAGAATGAGATCTGGAAAGACCTAGACAGAGTTGTTTTTTTTTTTTTTTTTCCTTTCCTTAGACATGCCCACGTCTAGGCCCCGGGGAAGTGCCCTCTGAGAGGGAGGTGTCTTGCGTGGGAGGGGACTTGGTCCAGTTGGAGACACAGCCAGTGATGCTAAAGGCCTTGGGAGAGGCCCTGCCAGAAAGAACCAAGCAAGTCTCCCTCCCTGCCCCCAGGCCTTTGAGGTGGAGTCCAGCACTAAGGCCAAAGACTTCTGCCAGAACATCTCTGCCAGGCTGCTCCTCAAGTCCTCTGAGGGATTCAGCCTCTTTGTCAAAATTGCAGACAAGGTGGGTGTTGAGTCATTGGTTGTCTGTCTGCCTGCTGTGGTCTATTGGAAAGTTTCCTGCAGTCTTAGGCACTGATGGGGGCAGCAGGGGTGGGTGAGAGGCAGAAAGGAGAGAGTGGAGGAGGAGGCTTTCTCATGCTCCTCTGCTTCTCATATCCTTGGAACAACACCTTGTACGTTGCAGCTGCTCCTAAAGCTCTCCCTGAGACATTGTACAACATGGCCTCAGACCCCCTTGGGAACCATGTAGCTTCTCACCCTGCCCCAGCACATATGAACTTTCCAGATTTGCTCAGACTGATCCCTCCATTGCCATCATGAGACCAATTAACCTTGAAGTAACCCTGGAAGGGATGGTGATTACCCCTACCCAAGAAATCACAAGACCTAGGCTGAGAAAGGTCACCTAACTTATCCAAGGTTAAGAGTAGAGACTCAGGTCCAGGTCGGTCTGACTCCAAAGCACATGGCCCTGCCACCATACCACATTGCCTCTCCCCACTTTTCTGTCCCTGGAATCTTTAAGGCCCAGTCTTAAAGACCCTCCTGTGGAAAGCTTCCTTGACTGTCTAGATAGACAGCAACACCAGATACCCCTCCTGCTGCTCACTTAGTTTTGTGGGCACCCATGTCTGTCTCCTCACTTCATGCTGGCTTCTGTACCAGGTACTGGGCATTCAAAAGTGACCTCAATGAGATCCTGGACACAGGATCTTTACAGGGGAGCTAAGGCCTGTGAGAGGAAGAGGACATGGATGCTGAAGAGTGTCCAAGGCTGGGACTAGGCCTTGTTCTTGGCTCTCTCAGGGGGCCTGATCAGCATCAGTAGGTCATTGCTGAATGACTCTCCCTCTGGGTGGGAATTGGGTTGTGTGGCAGAGACACGAAACAGCTACAGTCTGGGCAGAATGGGGCTGACACGCACCCCTCTGGCCATAGGTAGGAGTCTTTTAGGAGAAGAGGTCACCAGGAAGGCTTTGGGTGGGAGGTTAGAAACCTTATTATTGTTCGACTGGAATGAGCAGACTAGAATGGCCACATCCCTAGGTCATCAGCGTCCCCGAGAATGATTTCTTCTTCGACTTTGTTCGACACCTGACAGACTGGATAAAGAAGGCGCGGCCCGTCAAGGATGGTAATGTGAGGCCAGGTCCTGGGATTCCTCTGAGGTCCAAGTAGGGCAGGGGCTGGCTTATGGCTGTAACTTGAGGCCCTTCTAGGTGGGATCTGAGCTCAGGTCTCCTCTTGAGACTGGTGCTAGGACCCTTGGGATGATCTGCTGCCCGCCCTGTGTGTCAACAGGAATCTTGCCATCGCTCACCTACCAGGTGTTCTTCATGAAGAAGTTGTGGACCACCACAGTGCCAGGGAAGGACCCCATGGCTGACTCTATCTTCCACTATTACCAGGTGCGTGTTTTCTGTCCTTGTTGCGCTGCCTGTCTTGCTGTGCTCTGACTGGGATAGCAGAGATCTGGAACAGCAAGACCTCAAAGCAGTTACTACTGGTACAGCAGGGAGTGTCCCTACCTCAGATCCTTCTTCCTCTTAACCCCCCAGCCCTTGGTGTCTTGAAAGTTTCTTCTGAGTATCCAATTCCCACTTTCTCAAGTCCTTCCACAGGTGAGGGGGCTGTCCCCTGAATTCAAACAGCTGTGTCAGGGCGTAGCCAAGCCCTTGGTGTGAGTCTCTCAGTGTTTTTAAGCAGATGCATGTACCTACAGGAAGTCCACATGCTTTACAGAGGGAGAAATTGAGACAGAGACCAGATAATAGAATTAGCGTTGCATGACTGCTGGAACTTCGGTTTGGAGATGAAGCAGATGTTGGCTGACACATACTCCGTGGACTCTTCTGGGCTAGCCTGTTTACCATTCTGTGAGAGAGACAAGTGCTGGAAAGGAGGGAGGCAAGGCTGGCAGCAGCTGTGGTGGGGGCCCACCTGACCTGCGAGTCAGAAGCACTGACCACATTCAAACCTGGGGTCTGCCTCTTCTCCAGGCCTCCTCTCATCCTGGCCCCGGGTTGCTTGGTAAATGGTACCATTAAGCACCCAAGGCAGAAAACCAACAGTCAGCCTTGACATGTCCTGTCCCTCATCTCTTAAGTCCCAAGTCATTCATCTAATGCCTTTACCTGCTCACTAGTTCTAGAATCCATTTATGTCTTTCCATCACTCTACCAACTTCAGTCAGTTCACCATGTCCACTCGCCCAGATGAAGCCTTACCTTTCTCCCTATCTCCCCCACCTATCTTTGCTCCCCTTCGATCTATTTTCTGCAGGTTAGCCATCATGCTTTCCAGACCCTCTTGGTAGCTACTAAGGTAGAACCCCAAATCCCGACTTAACCCTGTGTGAAGAGTACACTACCTATTTCTGCTTCCTAGTCTTGTGTGTGGCACCCCATTTCTTGGCTCATTCTAGCTACATGTTTCCAGATTCTCATGGCTGGACACAGAGTCTGTGGAAGGTTCTCCTTTGAGTTGTTCTTCTTTGACTCTTTCCTTCATCTATCAAGCATTTAATTCAATTACCTCGTCATAAGGGAAGTCTTTTGTATCTCACAGCTATCTCAGGGTACCCTGTTATATGTTCTCATAGTCCAGAGAATAATTCCTTTGAAGATTGTAACGATACATTGATTTGGTGTGATAATAAATGTCTGTTCTTACCTTGACTATGAGATCCTTGAGAACAGGGAGGGTATATGTTATTGTTTAAAGGGCCTGGCTCATAACAGTTACTCAGTGAATATTTGCTGGATTAATGGATGGGTGAATAGGTGATTAGTGATTCAATAAATGGAGGGGTAGAAGGATGGGAGGTAAATGAATTTACGAATGGGTATTAGTGAGTGGACAGGTGAAAGAATAGGTGGGCAGGTGGGTGGTTGGACTGACAAGTGGGGAAAAGGATTGTGGGAGTAGGTAGATCCATATGAGTGGGTAGGTGGATATATGGATGGGGAGATAGATGGGTCAGTAGGTGGATGGGGAGATAGGGTGAGTAGGTAAGGCATGTGGGTAATAATTGACTCTTAATTATATGTATAATAGTGTGATAATGACAAAAGTCAGGTTTCTGATCTACCGTGTCCTCCAGCCAGTCTCAGTTTCCCAAGGCTTCAAACAGTGGATAAGACAGTCTTAAAGCTGCAAGAGTCTGTGGGAAGCCCTGGTTCATCAGAGGCTTGCTCCTTCACCTCAGCTACTCTGGGTCCATGTCTGGGAATTCAAGGTGGGGAAGAGGCTGGTGCTGCAGATGAAACCAGACCATCTTGGGAACACATGGGAGGAGCCGGCCTCAGAGGCTTTTCCCAAGGAAGGCCAGGTCCAGGAGGTTCAGGAACAGTCTCAAGTTCACCAGCTGGTCATTCTGAACACCTTCGTCTTGGAAGTAGGACTGCTTGCTCTCTGGGCTGTTACAATGGGAAATAAGATCATATTTGCATAGGGTTCTGCTTTCAAACATCACCTACTGAGTATGTGCGAGCATCATTGCCATTTCCCTGTATGTTGCCTTCTGTTTGGAGAGCAGAGTCAGCTGAGGCTGGAGAAGTGGGGAAGCTCAAGTGCAGGATAAGGCGGTAGATCAACCTCAGGTGGTTGGCTCGGAGCCTGTTTCTTCCAGATCCCTCCACACCTGTGACCTGCTCTGTTCTGGCAGGAGCTGCCCAAGTATCTCCGAGGCTACCACAAGTGCACGAGGGAGGAGGTGCTACAGCTAGGAGCGCTGATCTACAGGGTCAAGTTCGAGGAGGACAAGTCCTACTTCCCCAGTATCCCCAAGCTGCTGCGAGAGTTGGTGCCCCAGGACCTCATTCGGCAGGTCTCACCTGACGACTGGAAGCGGGTGAGCATGGGGGATGGGCAGTGGGACTAGGGAGCCCCCCCAGAGGGTTTCTGGGAACCCCAGGGGTCAGAAGGGCAGGTGCTGACCAGCAGCCCAAGGCTAGGGAAAATCCTCTGTGGCCTCTTCCTGTGATGCAGGCCCCTCCATCCTCCCCTCTATCTGCTTTACTTTCAGTCCTCCAGGTACAGGATTCAGCTGACTACTTGGCAGTAATTTGCTCTGTTCTGGTTACCATGGTGACCTGTTTTACTTGACAGTCTTAGCCTGCCCGCTTGGAGGAGAGAAGGGAGTTCAGGTCAGGGAGGTCACTTATTAACTGTAATAAGTGGGGACCCCTCCTGGTCTCCAGGACCTCCATCCTGTGCCCAGCCCACCAGGGTCCATGACAGCTGCTAACAGAGCAAGTGGGGCAGGAGTGGCAGGGAGAGGACTTTGACCCCCCTCCCCCCGCAGTCCATCGTCGCCTATTTCAACAAGCACGCAGGGAAGTCCAAGGAGGAGGCCAAGCTGGCCTTCCTGAAGCTCATCTTCAAGTGGCCCACTTTTGGCTCAGCCTT
The DNA here is from genome assembly GCA_019455555.1 of Galemys pyrenaicus. Classification (NCBI taxonomy): domain Eukaryota; kingdom Metazoa; phylum Chordata; class Mammalia; order Eulipotyphla; family Talpidae; genus Galemys; species Galemys pyrenaicus. Next base: position 6,497,198 of record JAGFMF010011429.1, read on the forward strand.
CTTCGAGGTGAAGGTATGCTATGGGGGATGCATCTCAGGTGGGAGGAAGGAGGGACAAGAAGTCACAGAAAGTCCTGCCCAGGACTGTGGGAAATAGCAATGGTTTGCGCCACCCCCTGGCAAAGGTAGGATCAGGTATCCTCAGCCTTGCCCCAAGCTAAATTTCTCAGCTAAGTGCTGAGCTCTGGGATATAGAGGGTTCAGAAACTCAGCCTGGCAGGGGAGGCCAAACATGTAAAAGGCCAAACTTATGGAGGATGATCTGTGCTGTGACAGAGGGGAACCCTCATATAGGTGGGAGACCTACCCAGACTATGAAAGCTGGGGAGGCTTCCTGGAGGACATAACACCTAAACATTCCAGGGACACCCTAGGGGGAATGTTCTTGGCAGAGGGTCCAGCATGAGAAAAGACCCAGACATTCAAGAGCTCGAGAGCAGGATGGGCCAGTGGTTGAGTACAGTTATAGGCTAGATCTCAGATGAGCAGACTGGAGAGAGGAAGATGGGCAAGCTGGGTCTCCTCCTGTAGGTGGCAGCAGACCTGGAGCGTTCTAAACAGTGGTGAGGAGGCCAGAAGCGCAGTCTGACAGGAGAGGGTGGGTCTGAGGCTCAGGACGAAAGGCAAGAGAATGGTGCAGAGGCTTGTTTAAGAGGATAGGGTCAGGAGAGCAAGGAGGGGCACTAGAATGGGTGGCCTTTTGAGAAGCTTGCCTGTGCAAGGAAGAGAGAGGTAGGTAAGGAGCAAGAAGCAAGTTCAGGTTCAAGGATGGGTTTTTTTTTAAAAAGATTTATTTATTTTGCATACAAACACTGGGGTACGAGCCAGAGGTGTGGGGAGGTGAGAGAATCCACCAGACAGAGCAGGGGGCAGAACAGGCAGATCTATTGAAACACACTGCTGAGGGGAGCAGTGGCCAGGCAGGAGAGGTCTGCCTGCGCCATGTGGGTCACCTCTCCAGCCGGCAGCAGGGATTGAACTCATGTTGCAGTGGCTGCTGTTTCACAGTGTGCTGCTTAACCCACTGCGCCACCAGGGAGGGCCCATCAAGGACAGTTTTTAAGATGAGACATTTGAGCTGAGAGAGAGAAGAGAACAGACTCCTAGAGATGCAGGAGAGAAGGAATGGAACTGCTACTGGGGAGAGTGGGTGAAAGGGGTCATTGGGACCCATGAAGGGATTTGGGGTCGTAATAGGGCTGCCATCACCTCCGGCACCACTCGGCAGCAGGACAAGCAGACTTAATCCTTGCTGGATGCAGTTTCCTTCCTGTCCCAGACGCACGTAGCTTTCCCTGCTCTGACCGTTCGGCTTTCTCTGCCAGCAAACTACAGAGCCCAACTTCCCTGAGATCCTCTTAATTGCCATCAACAAGTACGGGGTCAGCCTCATCGATCCCAGAACCAAGGTGAGCGGGGACGAGCTGAACAGAGAGGGACTGTTTTCTGTCTGCATCTCTGAAGGCTCCTGGATGCAAGCCTCAGATCCCCTGCCGGCTATATCCTCACTTCATCTGGCTTCTTGGCTACACACCTTGAGAGGTTGTCTGGGTTTGCTCTGCCCACTTCCTTACCCCTCCTCTGCTTCCTCAAAATTTTCCCCTTCAGTTCTAACACCTTGTGCTAAATCTAGTGAGCTTCTCTTAGTACTCACCTTTCAGCATCATTGGGCTGATGGGTCCCCACTATGCCTTCCTCCCCAACACTCTGCCCCTAGTGGCCAGGCTGGCAGGCTGTGCCAGGATGACTGCTGCTTGGTTTTGCAGAGCAGAGCAGCCCCCCCGCCGCCAGGGTGCCAGGAAGTGCAGTCCTGCCATGGACACAGCGCGGATATTACTGGACCTCTGGTGAAGGGCACAGTGACACCATCTTCCCTTCACGTGCCCACTTTTGTTTTTCTTTGTCTCTTGGTCATTCCTCTCATTTTGAAGGGCTTCTCTGCCCAAGTCATATTGTGTCCCCAAGGCTTGGTCAGCCCTGTTTCCTTATCACCCTCCTTAAGCTCTACCCAGACCCTCTCATACAGGACCACAGTTTCAGTGCCTTCCGTTCTTCCAGATTTCCAATACTGACCCCAGAGGCCCAAAAGCCTACTGGACTCCTTGGGTGGCCCACAAACAAGGCCTAGGAGGGAGGAGACTGTCTCCACAGCAGGGTCACGGCATAGCTGGCAGTTTCCCTCTTGCTTGCTCCTTATGCCCTCCCAGTACCCATGGCCTTGCATGAGGGTTGCGTCTGTGGTGGGCTGGGCTTGAGGGGAGTGAAGCCAGAGGGTTCAGGTTGTGTAGCTTCACTCTCTCTGCTCACCCAGGACATCTTGATGACTCACCCATTCACCAAGATCTCCAACTGGAGCAGCGGGAACACTTATTTCCATATCACCATCGGAAACCTGGTGCGCGGGAGCAAACTGCTCTGTGAGACGTCACTGGTGAGATCTCTTCCTTCCAGGCCAACCAGGCTCTGTCTTATCTGTAGCTTCAGCCATCCTCCCTCAACTCCCCCATTCCCTGAACACACATGAGAACTGCATAGCTTGGCTGGGGGTCAGGGTGAAGGGTCAATCAGGTTGGGACCAAGATCAGGTCTGTTTGAGGGCTGGCTTAGGCCTTATTCAATAACTGTTGTTTGAATGCCTTCAGTATCTGGGGGTTCAGTCTCTAACTCCTGAGTTCAACAGGAGAACTATTAGCGATGAGGTCTTCTGGGCTGAATTTGACTTCCACACATAGTAGTAGTTCCAGTCACTCCTGGAGTCACATCCAGGATATGAGGGACCCACAAGCTAAGATCTTAATATGGGATCATAATTGCACTGAACCTTAGCCACCTGGCTGGATGAATCCAATCTTTGAACAGCACGGATGGGGAGACTGAGTCCAGAGTGAGAGAGGATTTGCCTTTGTCCAGGGTTTTCCCACTGCAGGTTCCTAGGAACTGTGGATCTGGGTGGGCTACCTCCGCCTGCTTTGCACTCTGTTTGTCTTCTTGCCATTGTTTCCAGGGCTACAAGATGGATGACCTCCTGACTTCCTACATTAGCCAGATGCTCACAGCCATGAGCAAGCAGCGGGACTCCAGGAGCAGCAAGTGAACAGTGCAGAGGTGGCACCAGCACCACGGTGTCTGCTTTCTGGGAAGCAGCTGGTTCAAGCCTATCCGTGCCCTCTAGAGTTGGCAGCGGCTCTGCCAACTGGGACGTGGGGTAGACCACCACTAACTGTACCAGCTTCTGATCCTTTTTGCAGTAAGGGGCCTGGGTGGGTTGCAGAGGTCCTTTCCTCCACTGAGAGACATCTGGTTGATTTGAGTCCCGGCTTGCTGTCACCGCCCCACTGAGAAGATTCTGTGGCCACTTGGATGCTTTTTCTTACTTCAGGCCAGTCCTATCATGCAGCCTCCTTTGATTTCCTGTGTACCATTGGGACAGTCAATCAAGAGTATGGAGAACAAAACCAAGCCAAGAATATTTTGAAACTTAAGGGGCTGACTTAATTCCCCATGTCCAGGAGCCTCAGCTGGGGTGAAGGAGACAGACTACTTTTATATATTGCAGTGTGTGTGCTGAGCCCCTGCTCCAGTCTCTCCGATGACCCCAGGGCATAAAAGCATGTGTTTCATCTTCTGGCCCTATAGCATCCTTGCTGGGGTGGGGGAGGCAGAGAGGAGAGTTTGGGGGGCCAGGTCAGAGCCCCGTGAGGGAGCCTGAATAACTGCCTCCTTGGTCTGTGTGTGCAGGGCCAAACTAGTCTGGGTTTCTGAATTGGGGTGTGCCTGAACCCAAGGTGTAATTGAAATGGGCCTAATGGGACTGCCTGTGACCAGGGAAGATTGGGGAGAAATGCTGACAATCAGTCTGGGACAAGAGGAACTAAATGCATATGAACTGGGGATCTAGAGGGAGTAACTGCTTCTGGGCATTAACTAGTGCCAGTGGAACCAGAGTGGCCCTTGCATTTTTCCAGAAACCTGTCCTTATCACATTAATACACCTCCAAGCTGTCCTGGGTTAATCCTTTTATCCAGTGGGTGCCTGTGAAATGCCACTTTGTGGCCAGGATGGACAACTAGATTTGGCAAAACCAGGGTGGGTCCTGGGGAGTCTCCAGCTAGGGAAGTTATAATTTGGGGATGGGGCATCCTCCTGGGCATGAGATGGATGCCTGAAGCAGAATGGGTGCCTACAGAAGTGACAGTGGAGAATCTCCTTAAGGAGGACATGTTTGTGATCTGCCCTCAAGTTGCCCCTGGCACTTCAGCAGAGCCAAGTCCTACTTGCTGTCACAGACTCAAGTGTTTGGGGTTGTGTGCTTCTAGGTGCCTATGAAGGTGGGGAAAAGGCTGATTGTAGAATAGGGGCCCTAAACCAGTAGCCCTGCTTTCTCAGAGACAATGTGGCTGAGACAGCCATGACTCACTGATGTTTAAATAGTTCCACAATACACCCAGGATTAATCTGAGCCAGAAGCAAGGTTCTTGGTGGTCTGCTTCTATGCCACCATTATCTAGATGTAGACTCTGAGGCCTGCGAAGGAGTGTGAGTAATGAAAGTCACATAGAACTCAATGTATTGCTCAAACACTGGTGTCAGATTTCTGGTTCTAGATATTTGTCCTAAATTCTAGTTTCCCTTCGAGGTCAAAGGTCTTGAGTGGGCATGGAATTGTGCCCAACATCCTATTGTGAAATCAGCCAATGAAAAGTTATTAGGAAGCTTCCCACTGCAGAGCAGGTCATAGAGTGTGCATGTAGGATGAGAGCTTTGGCCCTGACCCAGCTGTGCCCAGTCACCTCTGACTCAAGTTGGCATCACTTTTCAGCCCAAGTGATCACAAAGGATTCAGAGAATACATTGTTTTCCTTCTGGGTTCCTCAGAGGCAGTTTTGATTTACATGCCGTCAGTCCTTCACAGGGAATTATATGAAACGTCAGGATGAGGCAAACTATGACACCCAGAAAACAACCAGCTCCAGCTCCCACACCACAACTGCTTTTCCTTACCTATGCCCTTGAGACACATGGTTTTAGTTGAATGGTCTGTCTATAAGAGGAGGAATGCAATGTATCAAAGGATCCTGGGAGGAAGATTCAACCATGGGGGCCTCTTGGTGTTGAGATGCAGAATAAGTTCCTCCTTGATGGACACTGTGGGTTTCTGTGGCAGGAGGCCAATGTGACTTAGTGAGGGAGAGGGTCTGCTTAATGACCCTTTGGATGGGAATTTTTATGGTTTTATGTTCTTGGGGGACACTGATGATTGGATCTCCTTGGAGGGCACTGGTGGTGGTTTGGCATCTTCCTTGGTACTTTGCTCCAGGTATGCATCCACAGGTTTTTCTGTGGCTTTTTTTTTTTTAATCACAGGGGCTGTCTGCTGAATGTCTATGTGGACAGAATAGGCAAAGACACAGTTCCTTCAGCATCACTTCCTCAGTCTGTGTTTGCTGTGACCTCACAGTCATGTGAAATGTTAGAACTGTCTCCTCAGGCTCATTTTTCTAAATTTATTTCCCCAAGATTTTGGTCCATTTTATAGATGGCCCTCCAATTCTGCCTGAGCATAATGGCCCATTATGTGAGGCTAAGGGCTACAGCTCACCAGGAAGGTCTCAGAAAATAGGGACTAACATTTGCTTGGAAGTGATACATTTTAGGGCCTCCCTGATGACACAGCAGGTTGAGTGCAGCACAGCAGCACATGCTTGATCCCCGGCCAGGGAAGGAACCCATGTGGCTCAGCAGACCTCTCCTGCCTTGTCTGCTGCTCCCCTCAGCAGTGTGTTTCAGTCCATCTGCCTGTTCTACTCCCCACTCTGTCTCTGGTGAATCCTCTTACCTCCTACAACTCTGGCCTGTATCCCAGCTCTTGTATGCATAAATAAATAAGTCTTTAAAAAAACAGAAATGATAGATTTTAGAGGAGGCTGGTCAGATGGTGTAGTAGGAAGATCCCGAACTCACCACCTCCCATGGGTACAGTGCACATGTAACGACATACAGAGCCATTCCCTCTGAAACCACTGAAAGCTAGCGGAATAGTATCTAATACAAATACTGAAAAGCCCCCACTGAGAAAGATAGAAACATCACCTACTGCAGTGACCCACATCAGGAGCTCTAACCTTTGGGACCTGTACCAAGAGACAAGCCCCATAATACATAGCTTTGGAAAATGAAGGGACTCACATTAAGCCGAACCATCAGGTTGTAGAGAACGAGATAATGTCCTCAAAGGGCTAAAAGCAGACCCATTTGTCCCAGCATTCAGTGCAAAAGTAGCAGTTTGAAGAACACCTATGTAATATTTGAAGGATGTCCATTGCTAAATTTAAACTATCAGCCAGGGGAGCACAAACCAGTGCAACCTCAGAAACAGATGCTGGCATCGTGTCTGAGTTCTCCCTTTGTCCCTCTAGCAGGAACTGGTGGATCCCACACTTGCTAGTTCCCTTTAATTTACTGGCTGGGGGGTGAAACACCCTTCAGCAGCCTTTTTGGCCCGACTAGTGCAGAGCCCCACTAATACTGGTCAGGCACCCAGGCCATGATTCTGTACCCACACAACATGTTTCCTTCCTTTGCTGGTCACCCACCTCACTGGCTGGGCCCAGTGGCACACACAACACATGAAGGAAATGTAACTTTAGTAAGAGTCTGGAGACCAGGTGGTATGAAGAACATTTCTGAACCCTGCAGATCTGAAACCATCTCTTGTGCACTCACTATTCAAGAAAAAACGCTGATTAGGGGAACACAAAATTTCAGGAGAAAACCAAGACCAGACAAGGTTAAATGATATAGTCATCACAAAAACAAGGCCAATCTGTTAAGATTGGGAGAGATAAACATTTCGCCGAACACAGAAATAAAGCACAAAGCCAAATAAAATGAGAGGAACTTGCCTCGAATGAAGAAATAAGAAAAGCAGTGGTCACAGAGATGCTCACTGAACTAGTAAGAATGGATGACTAGAGCTAGACTTCCAATAAAGAGGGAGAAAACTCCAGAAGCCCTGCACTTGGGGGTGGACCCCTCACTTCACTTTCCTGGCTTGGGGAATGTTGAGACTCAGCCTCCCTCACTATTGGCCCCATAGTAAGCAGAGTCCTCTCTTGGTGCTTCTGATGGGCAGAGTGTGGGGGGCACTGACACTGGCCCGACCTCAATGTGTAGCACGTCAGAAAGCTCATATGATAGCAGCATGGGAAAGGCCCCTGTCTGTGCTGATGAAATTCTGAAAATTCCTTCAATCAGATCTTACGTTAGTTTTTACTTTTATTATTATTATTTTTTATTATTATTATTTTTAATTTATTTATGCATACAAGCACTGGGGTACGGGCCAGAGGTGTGGGGGGTGAGAGGATTCACCAGAGAGAGCGGGAGCAGAACAGGCAGATCAACAGAAGTACACTGCTGAGGGGAGCAGCGGGCACAGCAGGAGAGGTCTGATGCGCCATGTGGGTCCCCCCCCTGGCCGGCAGCAGGGATCGAACTCGTGCTGCAGTGGCTGTGGTCTGCTTCGTAGTGCGTTGCTTAACCCACTGCGCCACCAGGGGAGGCCCAGTTTTTACTTTTAGTTATGCTTAGGAGAGTGGAATTTCCAAACCTCCCTAAACCACAATGTTGTGGGTTGAGTCCTATCTGAGAATTTAATTCACCTGAGGAAGAAAACAGACATTAAGATTCAGGAATTTCAATGACTTACAAGTAAAATGGACCCAGAGAGACCCACATCAGAATACATATAATTAAAATAACAAAACATCTTAAATGCCGTAGGTGAACAACTTGTTATGTACAAGGGAATGCACATGAGACTATTGGTGTCTTTCTGATCGGAAACCTTGGGGGCAGAAGGAAATGGTATGATATATTCAAGTCCTGGTAGGAAAAGAGCTTTTCAGACAAACAAAAGTTAAAGGTTTTCATCCCAATTAAATTGGCGGTACAAGAGAAAGATTTTGTGGAACAAAATATTAAGGAAATGCAAGAAAGAAGAAAATCTCATTGACAAACATATAGTAAAGGTATAGAGTCAATCATTTGTAAAACTAGCAAGAAGGTGAAAAGGCAAAAGTAGTAATACAAGTAAAACTCACAATAATCAGTTAAAGCATACATAAAGTGGGGAAAGGGGCATCAAAAACAAAGTGTGGTGGGGAAAAGAGTATCAGGTTGCTAGAAGAGAGTTCAAAATTAATTACTATGAAGATATAAGAAAATGCAGTAAACACATTCAGTAAACTTACAAGTAACCTCAAACACAAATCTATAGTAGAAACTAAAAATGACATACTAACAAATCCAAACAAAACACTAAAGAAATTTATACTATATCAAGAGGAGAAGCATTACAAAACAAAAAACAATGGCAATAAATATGTCTCTCTCTCTCTCTCTCTCTTTCTCTCTCTCTCTCTCTCTCCCTCCCTCCCTCCCCTCAAGGCTCCCTCTCACCCTGACTTTCAGGGTACCCTACCCACCAGGCTGATTGGATCATTTTTCAATCCTGTGGCTGATTGGTCTAGTCCATAATCCAGGAAGTGCATGATACATAAAAGTGCTCTGCCACCACTGGCTTGTGGTGAGAGGTGGGTCCTGCTAACAAAGCACCAATCAATTCACAGCTTGCACCTGACTGGTCCATTCCACAGTGCTGTACACAGTTAAATAAAAGTTCTCTGAGGAGCAACTGCCACAACTAACTTGTAGTGGAGCAGCACCAGTGCTCCTGTGGCTGTGGTCCAGTAACAGAAGGAGTCTCTAAATGACGTCCAGTGGAAAGTGCTGAGCACTCCTTCGCTCACAGGAATTCAGTACCCTCTAAGTTGGCTTCTTTCTCTGAAGTGCTTACTGCCTAGTATTTTAAACAGCTGTGGAGACAGATATGCTGACAGGAAGGGAATAGGCCTCAGGGGGAAGATGCTCTCTCCCACCTCTCCTGAGCTGGCTCTTTGGGAGCTGCGATCTGTCAGAGGGGTGGGGTGGGGGATCCACGAGGAGAGGCAACTCCAGGCTGACATGCTTTCAAGCTTAAAAGCCAGCAAATATTCCACATACGCTAACACAAACATGCTATCAAATTCTTTTTTTCAAACATGACAAAAGCTAGTCAGCACTCTCCACCCACTTTGTTTAATAGAGATTAAAAACCCAAACCTGACATATTTCTACCTTTAGCTGTCTGAGAGAAATTCAACTGAATGACATAAATGTAGCATTCCAGGATACTGGGGTGAGGGCAGACAGCAGTTTAGATTACTATCACCGTGCTTCAGGGACAGCTGGTGGTGGGTCACTTGGGGGCCACTCTCCAGGGCTCATGAGGTCCTCACCAGGTTCCTCGGGGGTGTGGTTGGCATGGGGGGCAGATTCCATATGCCCTATCCTGGGCAGAGAGCATCAGCACCAGGAGTGTTACAGGGCAACCTGAAGTAAAATGGGTTTGCCTGACTGGGTCCGCAACTGTGTGCTCAAAAGGCATATATAATAAGCACCAACTGCAGGCACACATGACAGAGATAATCTGGCCTTCACGAGGAGGAACTTTAGTACAATGTATAACACAATACAGGAGAGACAACGAATACACTTAGGGACTCAGGCATCCTAAGGCACCCATCCCCTGAGGGTAAAAGGTCAGAAAAGAGGATTGCACTGCGCTTACTTTGTAGTCTTAAACTAGTTCGAACGGGTGTGTGTAAGAAACCCGAGGAAAGCTTCATCAGAATAGCGTTCATCTTCATTTGACCTGGGCTCTTTCCCTCCTAAATGTGTCTAACTCTTGCTAACCCTTTTCTTTTTTTTTTTTTATTAAAATATTTTAAAATTTACATATACTTGCCATTAATTGTAATCCCCATGTATTCCCCATCACCATCTCACCAGTGCA